>JARVLU010000380.1:25561161-25579941 GCA_031762415.1 Simpsonichthys santanae
CTCCTCCCCCCCCCCCCCCACCCCAACGCTACTTTGGTTTCGGCATTTTCCCCGAATGATTATTTATGCAAACAAATGCGCACACCTCCCAGAGTGTTGCACTTAGAGCCTCAAACAACTGCATTTTGACACAACTGGGGGAATTTTTTGTCCAACCCAAAGATCTGAGTGTTATGTAACTCACATAAACATCCATTTTGCTGCCCTACATGTGTGCACACACCACAAGCACCTGCTCTGTTGTCTTACGCTCAGACCAGTGCATACCAGCACACAGAAAGATAACCTATGTAGAATACAGACACTAATACATGTCTCCTCTTTCATGCACGCTTTTTCCATTTCACACTCACACACACACACTCCCCAAATCATCTCATAAATCAGAGGGAGTGTGGTCCACCACTCCAGGCAGGGGAAGCAGGAGGGGTTGGGTGATTTATTGGCTGCTAATTTTTCAAGTCGTCTTGACATGGCGCTGGAGTTTGCCAAGCCTAAACGACAACATATGCTTGCCAGCTGGGAAGATGGGAAACATAAATAAGAGATACATTTTTGAAACAAAACCTTACTAATGTGCAGAAACAGTTATCACTATTTTTATTAAAAACAGAACCCAGATCTGGAATTTGAACGTTGTGTTCTTCTCTGCATTACAACCAAAAAACATGTTGCAGAATTAAGGACATATTCCAAAATCATCATAGTTATAGTTAATATACTTGCAGTGGGAGTAAAATAGGATATAAAGGCGATTAATCACTGTTTATCAGTCCTCATTTCTGTGCAGGAGATCAGTGAAATTGGGAGCCATAAATCCTGGCTCGCTGACAGCACACTTCGTCTCCATTCGTCCTGGCGCTACAGGTTTATTGTCCTCAAAACCCATTCAGGAGAATGACGGATGAGAGCCTCACGCTGGCTCCCCACTCTTAACCTCTTCCAGGGTAAATTGGCTCCTCCTCCTGATGGCGGAGGGGAGTGGGGAGCACTGCTCGGGCCTGCAGACCCAGCCCCTGACTCCAAATCCTCCTTCGACCGAGGGTTTCCAATTAAATGAAAGGACTGGCAATGGAAGCAAGAAGTGGCACAAATCACGGTGTGCAGGGGCTGATAGGGAAACGGTGTCTGTGCTTACCTTTCTCCTGCTTTAATGCGCAATAATGTGGTCCCAAATTTCATAACTCATATAGATTACTACATGTATTGATTGAGCAGCCACATGAAGCTTTGATTCATGAGATTAATTATCTGAAATTAAAACAAAGCAGATGCAGGTGCTAATTTTACATGAAAACATGGGGGGGGGGGGGGTGATTTAAATAAGTAAGAAATAGCCTGTGAGGCAGATCTGCATGCAGTGCATAATACACTGTTTAGCTCATCTTAATATAATTGGGAAACTTTTCTTCATTACTCTTGTTGGAGGTTTCAGCTCTGCAGACAGCTGTCACTTAGAAATGCTGTCATATGGCCACCCCCTCAGGCTACCACTCAGAGGCTCTTCTCTGCAGCTAATTCCAATGGAGACAGGAGATGAGTAGTTTTTCCACTTACCAATTCATATTTTCTGTTACTACGGTGGAGTTTTCTTGAGGACTCGTGAAAAGCTACCAGCTGTGTAAATGACAGAAAAGAAAGGCTAATTGCCATCTTAATATATGTAGACAGATCCTCTTATTGTTGGAGTGTACTTTAGGGGGATAATTAAGCTCCAGACTCTTGATTAGATTAAACTGTTTTTGGTCCCCAGTGTGTGGATTAAATGCTCATGCATTGGAGCAGGAAGTATTAGAAAGATCAACCTTGTGGAAAATCAGATCTTTCTTTATGGGGGCTGGTTATGACCCCATCATTGGCACAGAGCTGGATTACCCCAGGTCCAACTGGCTCTGCAGGTATTGAGCTTCTTTCAAGTTGACACATATGACATATGAGGTGCCGTGTGACCCTGCCGCCCTCCAGCACATAACTCATATTTTCTCCAGCGCCCCTCCCGGAAAAGGTATTTGACTTTGGTGGCTAGACCAGGTTTGTGCTCTCGTACGCTGCCGCTGTTGTTGCTTCTCACGCGCTTACCAAGGTGTGACAGTGCCTTTGATTTATGGGTTATTATTGAAGCAGTGTAGCCTATCGCCAACTCATTATGAGTTTACGTTCACATACATCACTGCATGCAGTTTGCATACAAATTTTCAAAAAAGAAAGGAAGCAGCACATTTTTTCGGGGGATAGGGAACAACAAACACCTTAGAAAAAAGGTTTGTATTTGCCCTTTAGCAACTGCACTCTCAGGCTACCACTGTTCCTAAAAAAAAAAGACTAATTTAAATGTCAAGGTCAGCGTTATAAATCACTCGAGGGGGAAAAGGGGACACCCTGTAAGTCCAGATCATGTGCTGGTACACCGGCAGTAAACAAGGTGCCCTGCATGTTAGAAAGTGGGTGCAGCGGGGTATGTGGGCGTCACCTGGCCAAATGAGATGCAAAGTTTGAATATGTGTCTGGACTCACTAATGGAGCGTGATGCTAATAGCAAAAGACATTAAACCCGGCTCTCTGTTTTTAAAAGCGCCACTACTCAGTTTCCCTGTCAGCTTTATTGAAGCAGCGGGGCTGGAGTGTGCATTGTTCATTATGGTGCTCGCTGGTTGAACCAACTGGGGGGTCAACGCCACAAACGCCAAACAGAAACCGCTGCTTGAGCATGACTATTAGAGATTCACTGAAAACATACCATGGAAGTGATGAAGAGAGGGTATTTCCTGGAGATGAAGAATATTGCAGCACAGTTTTATTTTTTTCCATGGATTTGACATTGGGGGGTGGTGGAAGAAAAACTGGAAGGAATGAAGGAAATTACATGGAGGAAGAGTGGAGGCCAACTTAATCATGCCTAGAGATCAGTGCATGCACCTCTGCAGCCTGTAATCAGACAGACACAGGACTGATTGAAGGTTAAACAGAGACCTGGCGTTCACATAAGCTCTCCTCTAATCTTGCTGTGATCATTTTGTTGGACCAACACGTCCCACCCTGAACTCATCCAGCAGCAGTTGGTCCAACAAGGTTTAGAGCTGCGGTTTAATCTGGGCTGGACTGCCTTGAGGAAGTTTCCATCACCTAGTCAGATTGTTCAACAATCACGTCACATTCCTCTCGTCTACAACACCTACAAGCACCCTCTTCTCTGCTAGCCCATCGGTTGTAAACTATGCAAAAGCCACGGTGCGAAACTAGTGGTATTGCATCCATTACCTGCCTGGACTTCAAGGCTGCCCCCCTGCCAGGTATAAGGGAAGGATGCGTACAGCAAATGTGGATCCTTGCTGAGTACGGCACAAAGCAGCGAGCTGGGAAAGGGGAGAGTGCTCGATGAGGCGCACCTAGAAAAGATTAAATCTATTGTTTCCTTGTCTTGCACATAATGCATTCTGTCATAGGGAAAGCAGTGCCACACGTCTCTCTCTAATGTATTCTGTCATAAGGTAAGCAATGCCAAGTCGAGGATGTTCTCTGAAAGTCTTTTTTTTTTTTCTTTTCTTGTGTTTTCTCCCTCCACAGTAACAGGGTTTCCCTACCCTGCCACAGGCGCTACAGTGGCCTACAGGGGTGCCCACTTGCGGGGACGGGGACGCGCTGTGTACAACACATTCCGCACAGCTCCGCCACCCCCACCGATCCCTGCGTATGGAGCGTGAGTATTAATTCTCTTAACTGCAGTCTAGATACCACAAAAGAGAAATATAGAGTTTGTATGTGAACACTAAAGCCAAGTGTTAAATCGCTTTTAATGTGGTGGTCAAAATCTTTGAATATATTTAGCTAATATAACAGAAAAAACAACTGAATCTTGTATTCATCTGAGCCTGTTGTCCTTTACATGTTTTTTTATTGGTATTGTTGACAAAGCCGGGGTGAGAGCTGAGATAGTGTATTAATAGGCAGATCTCAGTGGACTGTGACCAGGGTTTGTACTGATCTCTGAGCTGGGTGCAGCTTAACACTCACCTCTTATCAGCAGCTGCCTGTGTGGTCAGAGGAGAGGTCTGACGAAGGCCGGCTGAGTGCCCGGTGTAGCTGTCTTATCTGTGATTAGATCTGGATCCGTCTTACTGCAGGACGACTCGCTGCTGAAACCAGGACTAGAAATCCCTCCCTCCCACTTTGTGGCCCCCTTGGAACCGATGGCAGCTGTTTGATTTATAAGGCAGAGTCATGTGACGAAGCTGCTTCCTATTGTCCTCCTCTTCTCTCTACACAACCGCTGCAGCAGCTGGAAAGACAAACAACTTTAGCAGAGCAGAAAATTGGACAGGGAGCTGAAACGGTTGCACCTTTCAGTTCAACGTGTCATACATTATTTGTGATACAGTGCACTGATGCTGCCAAACGCTCACTCTCCAGACACACGGATTGTAAGAATGGCCCAGGTTGAGATTCAGCAGGCTCGACCAGATCTGCTAACTTTCCTTTCTTGTTCTACAATTTCACAGTGTGGTGTATCAAGATGGCTTCTACGGTGCCGAGATCTATGTAAGTACAGTTGACTCTTCTTCATTCCCCGCTTAGATGAAACAGAAGTAAAGCAGACAATAGATTCAGCCCAGGAGACAAAAAAGTGATCTTCTCAGCCCCCAGCTTTCACTCAGCCTTGCTGCCAAGCTGGCGTCGATTAGCCCCCTGTCTAGTGTGCCAAGAAACCCAACAACAAAATTTAAAACCCCCTCAGCTCCTCCCTCCTCTCCCTTTCTTGCTATGATCTCAGACTTTGGCAGAAAGATGGACTCTGACTCAGTGTCCCATGTCAAGTTAGGTCATTTACTCCTTCAGATTTGTCTGGGTTTGTTTAGGCCTCCCTCCTCTGTCCTATTTTGTGTTCACTCAAGAGGTCTTGGCTGGGATATCCCTGCCTGTCCCAGGGGGGTCTGCGCAGGCCTGAGTGGAGCCACCACCGTGAGCGAGATAAGAGGAGCAGCAGATAAAGGGATTTGCCATCCCTCTGGATATGTCCATGTAGGCAGGGTCACATCGGGGGCTGGTCATGCTGCACGTCGCCTTTGACAGAGAAGAGCATGAACGCAGTGGAGATACTGTTGAAATCACCGCGCTGCCCCATTTTGACATCAGTCCAAACATGTGGGGGTGTCATTTGTTTCTCTGATTTTAGTGTTGTTGGGTTTTTTCCTGTCCTGCTCCAACAGTGAGATGACAGTAGTCTCAGCAGCAGAAACAGCTGCCTCTCACTTTCACCATGAAAGAAGCTGGTGACTGGGACTGAAACACTAAGCCCCATAATATATGGCTTACACACCAGCCCACATGATAGGACAATATTTCACTGGCTTTTATTGCACAGACACCCACCATCATAGAATAGATCTGGGCTGTGCACTGAGTGATGTCTGTCTTGTACAGGCACCTCCAGCTAAGTCCTGTATACACTGATATCTCTTGACCAAGGCCTGGCTAGGTTGATTCATCACTCACCCCATCAGCCCAGCCTCCAGGGCTTCACTGCTATTAGCTTAGGAGATGACTACCTCACTGCTTCAGACTGGTTGAGTCTGCATGAAGCTCTCCAGTGACCAAGTGGAAGCTGTCCTTTATCTCCCAGTGTCCTGAACAATAATTCAGGGCATGCTGAAATGCTGTCAAATGCAGCTGGATGATATCTGAAAAAGTGTATGTATGCAAATATAAATATATACCAGCAAGATTGCATACGCTAATACATATGCATGTCCCGTCATGTGAAACACGTGAATGCACACATACATGATTGCACTAACACATACTCGCCATGACAAAATAACAAATGTGCTGCACTGCCGTGTGCGGGATTTGACAATGTGGTGATTTATTGGCCCCTGTTTGTTCGGGCTGTTGCTGTAATCAGCACGGTCCCAAGGCGTGCCTGTCCCACAGGAAGTCATCTGCCTCGAGTACTGTGACTTCCTGTCCCTCTGGAAATCCATGTCAAGAATTAGAAGGTTGGGATTGAATCAGCACAGATGCATGAATCTGCCTTTTTTTTTTTTTTTTGTTCCCCCCACGTGCAGATCAGGGCCCAGGTTCTCAATCGAACAACTTCACCCTCAAGCTTAAAAATGAATGAAAGCATGCATTATTAAAAGCCACCTATCTGCTGCATGGACACAGATGGGCACACACTCCAGTGGCACTAATAGAAAAACAGTAGGCGAACAGCTTCATTTTTCAAAGAGAGTAATAGCAGCACTCCACAATGAGCTCTTTAATTCCTTTCCCACTCCGGCAAATGAATACAGCAGTCCTGACTCCCCAACGGTCCAACTGTCTTCTGCCTTCGTACTTCATTTGGGAACCGGGGGGGTCGTGTAAAGTGGGGGGGATGCTGTTCTTTAATAATGTAGCAGCAAAAAAGTCCTCAGTCTAAAAATGGGCTGAATTTGGAGAGTTGGCTCACGTGGCCTTTAGTGACGCTGCTACTCGAGCAAGTTTGCGGTGTGACAATAAGTTGCTTCTCAGGACATCATTTATTCGCCCGTTGCCGCCTCCCTCCAAACACCATATATCAAACAGCACCCTCTGGTGTCTCTGAGGAAACCTGCAGATAACCAAAGTGCTGTGCAGTGACATTTAACTATTAAGGCAATTTAAAGCTCATTGTCTATATCGTTGTTTTCTTGCGTGTGCGAGTTCTAACCTTTTCCTGTGCAGGTTGTGTTTAATCACTAATTAATACTCTGGTATTTTAACAGGGTGGCTATGCAGCATACAGATTTGCCCAGCCCACCACCACCGCTGCTTACAGTGACAGGTGAGAAGCTCTCTCAATCAGGAAGAATGCAGTTACTGCATATTAAATGTGCATAATCTAAAGGTTCTGGGTGTGTAAGGAAAAACGGACCGCCGTGAAATATTTAATTTGTTGCAGGGTCCTTTTCATTGACAACAGAACCTGGATTATACAACAAACTTGATGTTTTGCACTAACGCTTAAGAAAAAAATGCATCCTGCATGAACAACAGGAAGAAGGAAAGTCTTACAGATGCATAAAATGTAGGATAAAATGATAGAAACATCTATCTAATCTTGAACAAAGCTATCTTTGGTAACGAGAACTTTACTGAGTGAAGCAGAAAAAGTTGAGGAGCAGGGAAGGGCGGCTTTCTGCTTCATGTAATTAGAGTTTTTGTAACAATAAGGAACGTGTCTACGGGCCAACATGCAAGTGATGAATGGTGGCTGCTTCCTCAGCATTTTACAATATTCTGTGAAGGTTATTTAGGGTTCCTGAGGTTTTCTTGCTCTAATTTTATCTTATCCATTAGGCATACCACATATTCATTTTTAGCTCGGAGCTAAAGAACACCAGCACGCGCACACACACACACACAAAAAAAAAAAAACTGCACTAACCTTGTTGGACTCGATGAGAAAAGCAGTGATATGTCGTGACTCTCTGCTACTGATGGGGGAGTGGGTATATCACTGTAGTATTTATGAATGGCCTCAGGTCTATGAGAGAAGAGGGGACGAGGGTGGATGGACCAGGAGGTCTTTCACTGCTGAGTGATGTCAGTCTGGTCCAGGTGTGCTCTTTTTTGAGGAGGCATCACTGATTCATTTCGGCCCCTGAAAGCGGTTGTCAGCCAGGATCTGGGCTGGTTTAGGAATCTAATCTGGAAAGGATTGAGCATGTCACTTGTGATAACATACACCCTGCCCGAGAGCCTGGAGATTATATCAATAATGTAAGATTTATCAGACCTCGCTGCGGCTCAAATTATGAGCAGCCGTGCTCGGAGAGAGCAGAAATTGGACAGCAGCTTCATTTTTTTTTTCTTCTTCCTCTGAGTGATTTAATCCCTGTTTTTCCTGCCCATACTTTTCTCTAAGATTTAATACATCTCACACAAAAGTTGTTTGTTTTGTCCTTTTGAATAAGCGGTCGTGCCCGTTGGATCAATAGAAGTTTGTATTGTTTCAACAAATACCTTATCCAAAGAGCAGCCAGCCAGTCAGAAAAGAGAAACCCCAGGATTCTGGCAGGTGTGTGAAAATCTCATCGGCTACATTACCAGAGTCTTTCGAGTAACTTAGAGTAACTGGCCAGTCAGCTCCGTGACACTGGACAAGGTGGTTTGAACCGCCGCTCGTCACTGTGGTGAGAACTATTTTGTGGACACGTAATCCTTACAGGGCTGGTGGGATTTGGTGCTCACTGAGAATAAAAGGACCACAGAGACTTACCCAGACCATCTCGTGGTACCGGTTTCCTTCCCAAACAGCCTTCGTGATGTCACGTTCTGCTTGCTGACATTGGGTGCCACTGGACTACAATGGGCAGAGCTACATTGACATCACATGTAGCTCACTCAGAAAACACCAATGTTGTACATCTCATTGTTTCCTTTGGGAGAATTTATTCCTCACTCCACTTATTTTTTTATTCCTGGTTGATTTGGTGCCCTCAGTCCTTGGCTGGGTGTGTCTTATCTTCTGTGTGCAGACCTTCATTTGCAAGCAAACACTGAAAGGAAAAAAAAACAGAAGGAAAGTAAATAGAGGAATATGTGAAGTGGAATAAATAAATAAATAAGGCAGACACATCTTGTCCTGTCTTAGAAGGAAATTGGAAGGATTAGTTCCAAACCAGCAACAATGAAAAGACAAGGGCATGAGCCCAGTGTGCAGCCTGGGTAAACAAGCTCAGGGGGGGAAGACCAAACCCTCCAGCACCAGCTGCGTTCTCCGTTTGCATCTTTCTCCTCCTGCCCATTACCTGTTTCATCCACCTAATCCAGATGACAACAAAAAGACGAGTATAATTCACCGACCTCTGTGAATCGTGATGCAGGAGGTGATCGTTGATTGTGTTGGAAACTCGAGGGGGTTACACACATGTATAATTGTTGTGTTTTCTGCGCCTCTTGTCATGCAGCTATGGCAGAGTCTATGCAACAGCAGACCCCTATCACCACACGATTGGCCCTGCTGCCACGTACAGTGTGGGGACCATGGTAAGTGTGAGCGCCGCCTGTTCCCGTCTCCAACATCATGACACCAGCAAGCACACACTCTATAATAAAGGCCAGAGACTTTAGTGGCCTCTGGCTTTTATTTACATATTTTTCATTAATTTAGTTTTTCTCATGCTCTCTGGCACACCCTAGTGGAGATGAGCAGTAGTGTGACTGCCTGGCATGTTTGGACATTTTTAGTGCAGTAAGTGAATGTTCTGCTCACAAGCATTACTGATCCGATACTAGCTCCTCCTGTAACGAGAATGATCACCGCAGTGTTTTCTGTTCCATTTTAACTCAAACGTTATGTTCATTTCTCATCATTCAACTTGCTGTTCAGTGAGTTAGATCCTTTGTTTTTGTTTTTTTTTCCCATTCCGCCAAACCTGAAGGGGTGAAGTTCAAACGTTAATGTCTGTTTTTAGCTAGCTTTTGCAGCTACTGTAACATCAAAGATGAAAAGTGATGATACAGGTAAATTAATAATAAATAAATAAAAAAAAAAGGCATATTGTTTTGAAAGTTTCTCTTTGGTTTTGTTTTTTTGACCATGAGGGGAAAGGACTGGGCTCACAGACCAAACCCAGAGATTAAGGACCATCAAACGCATGCAGCAGCGTGCCGTGGGACATAAATGAGAGAGCGAGACAGAGAGGGAGGGCGAGCTGTCTCACCCACCTCCTCTGCCCACAACCTTGATTGGAGGCGTGCTCTTTGCTTGAGAAATGACTCAAATTTACTATTCCGGCATGCATGCGAGTCTTAAACAACAAGAAAAACTAAAGCTTTCAGTTCCCCGGTGCAGCTGCTAGCTAAAAGCTTTCATTAATTAAGACTTTTCTTTCTCCCTCTTCATTTACTTAATTAAAAAAATGTGCTTGAATGTTTTTTTTTTTTTTTTTTTATTCTTTCTTCTTTTCCCTCCAAATTTCCTTCCACTTCTCTCACACCTAAATCGTCGTCTCAGTGAAAGTAGAAAACGGGACCTGGCCCCTAAAAATATCAGAGCTAATTCTGTGTGTGTTGGGAGCTTGGGAGCTAACAAAGACTTGGCAGTGTGTGTGGGGTGTTAAACAAAAAGCGAGGCTACAGGGGTACACTATGCTGAGGCCAACATCTAATAAAGTCCAGAGCTAAAGAGAAATAACCAGTTTGGTTCCTAATTCTTTAATCATATTTGATTAATGCTTCTCCAGCAGAGTTGTCCTTTTTTGCATTTAAAAGCTGTATAATAATTAGTTCCTCTGAGGATGAGAAATCTTTACTCACTTTCAGCTTGCAGACGTATCTTATACGAATAAAAGTTTCATGCAAGCAAGAGGACTCCCTGAAAAAAAAGGCAAAATTAGCCTTTGAAGACGTGTGGTGGCCTTTTGAGTTTCACTTTCTAATTGAAACAGAAGCACATAGGTGTGAAAGGAGGGACTGTGTGTGTGTGCATGTGCAGGTGTGCATGCGTAGGCCCACTTGCATGCTTTATGTGTCTCTGCCCTAGATATCTTGAGCATGGTGCTAAATCTAAGGGCTAATATCCTGTGGTGATTTGCCCCTGCAGAAAGGTGCAGGCACCTCTGCGAGACATGAAAAGGAGCTGTGATTAAACCTCGCTGAACTTATTCTGCTTTTGGGTGAATGTCTGATGTTTTTACAGCCCTGCAAGGATTGATTTATTCTAGGAGAAAATAATATATAGAAATAATCATATCCCCCCATTTTAATTATTGCAATTAGAAGCAATAATCAAGCCCAGGACTAGTGTTTAAATGCTTCTCATTTAAGTGTTTTTATGACTAATAAAAATGGCACCAGACTAACTAGAACTTGACCAACCCTGTTCCTAACACACACTCAGGTAATCAATTCAGCAAAAAAAAAAAAAAAAATATTGGCTTAAATATATCAAACTATCAATCTGCTTCATGACCGTCCATAAACAGAATGTTATTTCAACATGAAAAGTCAATAACTTTAAAGGAAGGAAATTTGTGGAGAAAGAGAATCCAAGGAAAGCTGTCACCTGAATACTGATTGGTACTTTTTCATCTTTGATGTTGCAGGCTAGCCTATACAGAGGAGGGTACAGTCGCTTCACTCCCTACTAAAAGAAAGAAAAAAAGCGAGAAAAGACAGAGACATTACCCCAAACAAACAAACAAAAAAATATATATATCTTTAAAAGATAAAACAAAGACTAACAAAACAAGTGAACACCCAGTCCTTGGTGGAGAGCTAAATCAAACAAAAAGCTTCCAGGTCCACATGCTGAGCCCCTTTCCTGACACCCTCCCAAGCAGATATTTCTACAACAACCTCTTTGATGTCATCATTGGTCTGCTCTTGTTTTGTATTCATGTTTGTGCTTCTGGTTTTCTTTTGGGAACTTTTATGCACATGTGCATTATCTCGATTGCTGTATATGGGTGCTGTGTCACCATAACCAATGTGAGCCTACTGCAGCACGCATGATGCATGCTCAGAGGTGTGTGTATGCAGCTGCTGTCATCTGACTAAGAACATACTGGGACGTTTCTATGTTAAAAACACACAGGACTAGCAGGAATCGGGTCGATGCTGATCAGCATCCTGTTTAATTCACTTTCTAACCTTTAGCCCTCGTGGAACCTGTAGAAATTCACAGAACAGCCCGGTGGTTCTTAGCTCAAAGACAGCACTGCTCTGATTGCTGTTTTTTTTTTTTTTTCTTTTAACATTAAAGTGTCCAACTGTTGTGCACTTACAGTGGAGCCTTACAAGCTGTACAATGTGGAATGACAGCATGCAGAGTAAAGGGTCACAAAGGCCAGATTTCAATTGTAGAACACACACTGCTCAAGTGGTGGCCCAGTCTCCTGCAAATCCCTTTATATGCGACTCTGAAGCAGCAGTTAGGGTTTTGGGGTAAATGTAATGCTGGCAGGGTTGTGTTCAGAGACAACCATCGTATAAGCACAGCCAAAGGTAAATGTTGCGGATGAGCATTTGCTTTTCCCACTGGCAGCTTAAAATCACATTTCTTCTTGTGCTCAGTGGTATTTTTAATAATTTACAGGAGCGATTGGGAGCAAACACAAACCAAATGAAGCGTTCATTTTAAGCTGCCTAAAACTGCTCCAAGGGTTGCTGTTCTTTTATTTGACCTTGTTTAGTAAATGTCTTTTCTCCGAGCTAAAGCGATAATCCTACAAAGATCAGTTTTTCTTACACATAATAAGGCTCTTCAGCAACCACAGTAGACATAACCATGTTTGAAAAGTTCTCCCAATAATGCATAAACAGAACCCTAGGCCTTCAATCGATGACGCTCTACAGTAGGATTTTATGCACAAAAAATGTAGGAATTTGTTCTAAAAGCTGCAGCTATTGCACAATTATAGTTCTGTTGTACGTGTAAATGCAGTTTACATGTTGTGAAGTTTATTGTATTTATAGCAAAGCTGCAGAATATGACCATTTTATTAAATAACAAGTAGCAACTGTAGCCTGTAAATAAGATTTATTAGAACGCTGGATTATAGTAGAGCAATTAGACAGGTTGCTTTGAAAAGTAAGATTTTGATGCTTTTTGTTTTGTACGAGTCAATTTGAAGTTGCAACTTCAAAATAGACCTGTCGCGATAAACAAATCAATTAATTGCATGATTTATCGTGTCGCTCTTTCTACTGAAGACACTGGATGACAAAAGGCTCAACTCCTATGCTCTTCACTGACTCCTCCCTTTCTCTTTAAAATCCGTTTTAACTGTCCAAAATTGTGTTTTTGGATCACTAAAAGCAGCTAAGCTACGAGCTAAGCTAATAGGCCGACCTTGGGGGGGTGGGAAAAAAAAAGAACCTCCGTCTTGTTGAAGCTCCAAAAGTCACAGCTGAAACCCATGCTTTGTGTAAAACGTTTTTTTTTTCTCTGCAAAAAGAAGCTGAGAACTTGTTTACCGATTTTTTATTTTTTTATTTTTATTATTATTAAAAGCTTTGTGTAAAGAGCTCAAACCACACCAAGCGTTTGCCATTTTGAGAGCCGAAGACAGGAAGGAGAGACAGCCCATGTCATGTCAATGGGCTCCCTCCCATTTTTCTTAAAGAGACACGCTGCTTTCCCCCTTACTATCCATTCTTTAGTTCAAACAGTCTTAGACTGACAACCAGTGGTCAAAAAAGATACAAAATAAACCAACATTCCTTCTTAAATTTGACAATAATTACTAATTATCGTCAAAGTTCAAACAATATTATCGTTTATCGCAATAATTTCTGAGACAATTAATCACTCAGCAAAATTTGTTAACGTGACAGGCCTACTTCAAAATGTGACAGTTTTAAATATTTTAGTATGAATTAGCTGCACACGTTGCAGCCTGCATTTCCCCAAACGACGTAGAGCGCAGAAAGGTCCCATATGAAGTGAATTTGCAGCAGACGCAGTCACGTCTCCTCACCAGTACACAGCAAGAGTGAATCTGCACTCCAGATCCTTTTCACATCGACTCACATGCACGGGGGGTGGTGAACACAGTAGAGGGCTGTTCTTCTACAAGTCACTCGTATCTTTTGTTTAAGCATTGCACAAGATGTTTTACCTCAGGACAAACTAACTGAACTTCACAAAGTAGAATGCAGAGCTACTCACCCTAAGCAGGCAGGACAGTTTAGTTTCTAAAACAACCAGCAGGTTTGTCCTCTTTGCGACACCTCACTCCTCGAGGAGCTGATGTATGATCTTTGTTTGAGTGGAGACCCCAAGAGAGGATGATAAATTAAGACTGTACTCTATTATATAGATAGACATATACTGTATAACACACTTTACACACACAAGTACGGGACGATACTTTAAAAAAGGCACCTAGACATTCAAAGATGTGATGTAGGTGTTTAGAGAGCAGCAGCGCTCGCCTCCTAGAAAACATTCAGTCGTTGCATCGGCTATCATCTGTGCTACGTGAGTTGGATTTTAAAGAAGTTCTCTGTGTAGCTACTGTTAGCTGTCAAAACCTTAGTGCAGCTATGGAAACTCAAAGCTATTACCAATACTATTTCATTTAAATGTACTCACAGAAGTGTTTGTGATCTTTAAAAAAATAACCTTTGTTGCACTTTTTTTTCCCCCAACCCTTTCTGAAATGTAACATATTTATGAAAAATCTCATACAGCTAGTCATATTTAGTCAAAATGTAAAATGATAGAGTAACGTATTTAAAAAAGAAAAAAGAAAATTAAAACATTATCTCACGAGTCAAGAAAAAAAATAAAAATAAAATGACTTTGTTCTTCCTTTTCTATGCTAGTATGTATGCTCCACAACATTTGGAGTTTTTATAAGATGCAAAACTAACTTCCACAATTATTTTTTATCATTTGCAAATGAGAGTTTCTCATCTAAACTCTGCAGCAGAGTAAACGAGTGTGTGTTCGGTTAGTGATCACCATTAGTCAGCTAGACTTGAATGAGATACGTTTTATTTTGTTCGTTTTTTGATCTGAATGTGTGTGCCTACGTGCTATATACAAACATACATATATGAACATATTTAAATATGCATCAGAATGTTTGACTGTTTGATGGAGGAGGAGGGAACGCAGCGTGCTAGCATGCTGCCGTTAGCCAACAGGTTTGGATGACGTCACTCCCAGTCCCTGTAATAACATCACAACATCCACACTCTGACCTCAAAGAAACCAGCAGCAGCAAACTCACTTTTTTTTACACTTCAACTCTGAAGCACGAGTATCAAACTCCAATTCATAACAGGACAAAAATAAATGCACGATCAATGATTTTAATGGTAAAGATAAACTTGTCAGGTGCTGCCAAGTGTGAATGTGACGTGTTATTTCCTCAGCTAAACAAAAAATTATAAATATTATACTGTATATATATACATGTTATTTTAAAAAGTATTACATTATGCCCTTATGTTTTAAAAATGGCTTTGAATTTGACTACCATAATTCATTTAAAATATCTTGGGAAGATTGTTGTATTGAACTGGAGCAAAATAAGTAAACGTGAATGAAGCCCATTTGAGCACCAAAAAAAATTTAATCAGGTCATCTGGACAGACGCTTCTTGGTTGAAACTAGATATGCACAATTATATCGGTATTAGCCAATACTAGCGATAAGGATAAATATAAAAAATCACTCAACAATATAAAAGCCACTGTTTTTGTATGAAAACCCAGTGACAAGGGCGCCAGCACAGTGTTATGATGTCACGCACGCTGTTGAGTTTAGATTTGTCAAAATTTACAAATTTGGAGTTTGAGTGTTGTCATTGTGTTACAGAAAGTAAATGTCATGAATAAATTTGACACGTTGAAGTGTTGCATCTGCATTTGGTGGCAGGCCAAATTGACAAAGACCATGCAGAATAATGCAGCGTTTTAATTCCACAGCAGAGAAAGCTGTGTAGTCTCTGTAAGGAGGTCTAGGGAAAAGTATCGGTATCAGTTATCAGCCAAATACCTTTTTTACTGTATAAGTCACACCTTTTTGCATAAATTTGCAAGACCTGCGACTTGTGTTTTTCCCCATATTTATAACCCAATTTTTGGCTGAGATCTGACAATTTCATTCATTCTGACATGACAAATATTGAACACTACCATTTTCAGTCTCTAAAGGGCCCTCGACTAATATGGCAAGCCAAGTGTCTCGTTAATAGGTAAAAGTAGCTATTAATGAGACACTTGGCTTGCCATACCAAGCCACCTTTGTCTCGCTCCAGAACTCCTGAAGCAAAATGTAAAATCAGCTGATTTGACCATTAAATTGTGTTTATTAAGGAAAAGTTCAACTGAGACACACCTTTACTATAAAGTCTAGCAAACAAAATTGTTTTTAGGTGGTCATCTTGTTAAATTTTGAAGAAATGCAGCTGATTTAACCATCAAAGTGCATTTATTAAGGACAGGTTAGTTAGGCTGACACACACCTTTGCTTTAATTTTGAGCAAGCAAATACAGTAACTGCTTTTATATTGTGCATCTCTTGTTGAAATGTTTCATCTGAAAGACTTCAGTCTGAGGTCTGCCAACAAACTCTGTCGTATAAATAACACCTTTTCAAAGTGGTTCACATCAGTCTGCTGTGGAATTCCAGAAACTAGCTGTAATGATCAATCGTTGGACTGATGGTCCCTCTTCTACATGTGAAAAGTTAGTTTCTGGAATTCCACAGCAGACTGGCGTGAACCACTTTGAAAAGGTGCTATTTATACGAGTGAGTTTGTTGGCAGACCTCAGACTCATGAAGTCTTTCAGATGAAAGCCGACAAAGAAAAATCTGTCTAGATGACCTGATTTAACTTTACTGTGATTTATTTACCTGGAGCTTACATCTGGACATGCATAAAAATTAAAAATCAACGGCGTGTGATGGGAAGAGAAACTTCTCAGCTTCAGCGTAGATGTCCAGTTTTTTTTTTTTTTTTTTTTAAACCTTTTTATTTTATGAATCATGACCTGGATGAGTGAGAATCTTCACCAGCAACACACACTGAGACTGGTCGTCTTTATTCATATTTGAGCCAAATGTTTTAATAGTTTCCATCAACTTTAAGAAATTGTGCGTGCTGAACATAAAGGCTTATGTGATCATTTCTCAGAAAAAAAGTGAATCACCAGAGAACCTGCCAGGTTGTTTTACAGACCAAAAAAAAAAAAAAAAGGTGCATTAGTAGAATAAAAGACGAAACAGAAATGAACAATCTTGAACATTATTCAGGGTTTCTCCCAGAGCTGAACACAAATCATTTAAGCTAATAACCATTTAGAAGATATTCCAAATGTCCACTTTTAATATCAGAAAGTATAAAAATACAATTATTTATTTATTTGTGCTCAAACATTAAAATCCCAATGTCAAATTAGAGGTAAGATACAAGGCCAATATACATTTTTAACAAATACTGTATTAGGAACTAAAATCCATGTTTAAAATCTGATACACAGATGTGCATTACAGACTCTTTTATGCAAACATTAACTTTTATTGTTAAAAATAAAAAGCAATTAGTTTTGAAATTCTCATCTCTTAAAAATGGCATCTTGTTCTGTAAATAGATTACTGCTTTAATCATAGTTTATCTAAATGATTTGTGGTTCCTGCTGCTGAAATGGACATTTTAATCCATTCTGGTCATCAGAGTGTGCTGATACACTAATTCACTTTTGGTAATTACACCGAATGTTAAAAATCATTAGCATATGCAATGCAATTAAAAGAAAATGGAGATCTGTTTATGAATGTAAGTTAGCCCAAACATCTCACTTTAACTTTTATTTATAACGTTGTGTTATTACGGGGACGAGTTTTGTCATCAGGAGTTGCTCCTAACAGTCTGCACGGGTATGTCAACAGTTTACAAGAAAAAGTTAAAGCTAGCATTTAACTGTTTCAATGTCAGCTTATCAAGGCTTAAATGTTCAAAATATATTTATGATTAGCAGTCAGTATTGTAAAGATCTAATGCCTTTTATTATGCTTAAAGTAAGTCAAATGTGAATTTATAGTAGAAAGACTTGCATTTTTAGGTTTGTTTGCTTTTGTTGTATTCCATAACCAGCTTAATATGCAACTAGTCCTCTATTTGATCCATATGTTTACACATATTACTAGTAGTGTTGAGATATGTTTACATATGAGAAGAAAAAAGAAACTCTTTATGCATCATTTCTATTTACAAGCATTCACTAAGCCCTGATAAGCTGGCAGGTGAATTTATTATTACACCTAAAAAATATTTGTACAAAAGAAAACCGAGCAAAAAAGTTGCAGCATTTGTTAATACATTTAAATGTATATACACACAAACTATAACACGATCCTCTGAGTAACTGTTTTATATGTATTCCTATATGAAGTGGGGTTATATGTGTATTTTCAATTCAGCTGAACCTGTTCTTGAATTCAATGTCATTTCTATAATGAGAATATGTCTGAAAGGTGTAAAGTAATTTTGTTTTTGGATCAACTCCATAGGTAAATCTATATTATGAGCCTTTTTGTTGTCAATATGTGACATAAGTAACCTCTGATTGTTTTTTTCAGTGTCAGAATAAAACAGTTATAAGAACATTATGTCTGCCTTCACGCATGGGTGTTGTTGATCGTTTTTTGTACCATTCAGATAGTCAAACTTTAAAAACAACTAAAGAAATTGCATTTGCAATGTGAATGCTTATCGCAGAAGAACTTGCCGAAAAACACAAAAGTTGAAATGAGTGCAAAAAAATGTGGAAATAGCTGAAGAAGTTAATATTAGCATAAACAGCTAAGTAGCCGAAATAAGCTGAAAGGAGCATAACAAATTGAAATTTGCAGAAATTACCAAGAAAAACTTGAAGAAAGCTGAAAAGGTAGAGCAAGCTTAAATTAAGGATTCAAGGTTCTTTATTTGCCATTTGCACCACATGTGGTGGAACAAAATTATGTACACAGGGTCCCAGTTACATCCAACAATAAAATGTAAAAGAAAAATAATAACATCTAAGATATGAACTTAGAAACATTATGCCAAACATGAGTATGTGTGAGCAGATGAGCACACAATTATAAAAATTAGCAGAATGAACAGGTTTACCCTATAGCTGAAAGAAGAAATGAGCACAAAAAAGTAAAAAGTACCTGAAAATTGCATAAAGAAACTTTAATTACCAGGAGAGCACATTTTTGCTGAATTAGGCTGAAAAAAGTGGAATTAGCTAAAATTTGCAGTAAAAGGTCATAAACAGATCTAAACTATGTAAATTATGAGCTCAATACATTTT
>JARVLU010000380.1:25591403-25601939 GCA_031762415.1 Simpsonichthys santanae
GTTTCATATTTTCTTACAACCTCTGAGGCTCCCAACAGCCACCCCCCCATCCGACAACTGATCCGCCTCATCACTAAAATCTAATCTCCTTGTTTTATTCATACATGCAACGCTTGATTAAGGTCAAATGGGGATCTAAAATATGATAAAAGCATCTGTTGGGCTCAAATAGATTCTGTCACCCCAACCACAGCAATTGACCATAATCACACAATTATGAAGTGATGAGATACTTTGGCTTTATGGGGAGGGTGCTTTGCTAAAATGGCCCACGTAAAATCCCATCTGTACAAATGGGCCTTGGATTTGAGCCAAAGCAGGGGCTAAAAGACCCTATATATCAAGTTGCAGCACATCTAGCAGAGGGGGACGCAGAGCGGCACACACCACGGCTAGTCTGTCGGTGTCATGGAAAAACCCACGGATTAAATATTTGAACTTGCTGTCTGTTTTGTAGGTACGAGGATACACTGTGTAACTTTCCCAACAGAAACAATTAGCAAAGATGATTCATGGGCCAAACGACGGCGGAGCCCTCAACCGCTTGTAACAATTTGCTCTTCGATTTATTTTAGTATTTATGGTACGATTAATAACGTCTGATGACAGGTGTTTTACGAGCGTGTACACGGACCTCTAGTACCTGTGTCCTTGCTCTGTAGAATAATCCTTTATTTGTCCTGCAGCACAAAAAAATCATGTTATGGAGCAAAAACAGACTGGAAGAAAGACCTCAACAAAAAATGGAACAAGAAAATAAACCCAAAAATCGCCACTGGACAAAATATTTTATAAATGGGGGTGTTTAAATATAAAAAATGGCTTTATACATAAAATAACATTCTCAAATGTACAGATTATATTTTTTACTGTTGCTCAGTTGAGTTGTGGTTTGTGCTGTAGCACCTTTTTGAGTTTCTTTGAGGATTTTCTGGTTATGGTTCCAATTATCCTCACTATGAATGCCAAGCTCACCATTAGGCTCACTGCCACGGTTTTCTGTTCATCACTATTTTTAACTTTAATTTCACTCCTGTCCATGCCGGTTTCAGTACTTTCATTATGACGATTGTCTTTGCACATCATCTATTCTGAAGCTGTGCAACCGCAAGCCAAAACAACTTGAAAATAAATCACATAGGGAAATATAATTACAAAACAACAAACAAAAATATATATTTTTAATCAATCAACAGAAATAGACTTGACTACTGTGTCCATACAAACATTGTACATCTTTGGTCTGTGGCTGATAAAACACTTATCCTCAGACACTGCCAATGATTTGAATCATCAAAGAGACTAAATAAAAATATATGAATAATGAAATATGGGTGCTTAACATCCACCACTATATGCTGGTGAAGATTCTCAGTCGTCCAGGACATGATAAAGTAAAAAAAAAAGGTTCAATACAGAAACAATGAGGATCGAAACGTTTTCATGCTACAAATAAAGTCCAGTTGTGTTCTGTATTGAACCTTTTTTTTTTTTAATCCACCACTATAGCTTTCGCCTCCAGCAGCAGGGGTGGGTGGGAACAGGTAGTTAAATTGGTTGACTCAAGTAAACCAAATCAGTTTAGTGATGGACTCAGATTAACCTGAGTCCATACAGTTACCACTAAATCTGCTACTGGTACTAAAGTACCAAATTTACCCGCTCAACCCAGGAGTGATGACAGCTTTTCCCTCTGTCTCCCACCAGGTTCAATCATAAGACACTTCCACAAAATGGCAGCACAGACCAGCTTGTCTTTAAGCTCCCTCTAGCCGTTGGTAAATCGCAGATGGACAGAACATGACTATAACTTATAAACACCAAGATTTAAGATCTTATTAAATCAACCAAAAGCTGCTTGAGTGCTTTAGTAACTGCAGTTTTTAAGTTATCTAGGCTACCACATATAATGTCTTGCATAATTGTAGCGGTAATCATAATTCTGACTTGTACTGTGATAAGTACGTTACAATAAGTACTTGTTCTTTAGGTAATATTGGGTAGAGGTCCCAATATTAAAGCACAACAAAAACGAGTGAGGTAGCAGAAAGTTTATTTACAGCGCAAGATGTCCAATAGCATGCATCCCTTGTGTGTCCCACAAGGGGTGCACAATACGTCAATTGAGATCTACTGGTCGATCGCGAAGGAAATATCAGTACGACACAGCAAAATAGATGTCAGACTTTAAAAAATATATTCAGTATATATACTGTATATATTTGTTTTGTTTAATTGATGTCAGCCTAGCAATCCATCTTAACTAAGCAATTCATCACTTGACTGACATACAGGTTAGCCAATCTGAGACCGACCTCTTCTGATGCATAGGTCACCACGCATGCACATTCAACCACGCTAAAAACCAAAAAGTTGAACGCATACAAGTATGAAAAGAGCTGCTGGTGTTAACTCTGCGCTCATCTTCGGTGTGGTTTTGTACTGCACTGAAAACTAAACTCCTTCAAAGAGCGTGGGAAGATTTCTGCGCTCAGATTTGTCCCATGACACCTGCAGTCAATGACAACCATCGTCTGGAAGACATGATTGGAGTTAGACGTTTCATTGTCAACTCGTTCCAGCAGCGCTTTTTAAAGCAACGTGTGCTCACAATAAGAATGTGCATGTGAAGTTAAGGTTTATAACGTGTTTTTAAAGTTTATGGTATAATCCACTAAAGTGTCAGTTACTGTGAGTTTCTATAAATTTTCCAAACGACGTATTGAATAAAAAAGTAATTCCTAATTTGATGGTTTACTCTTGTTGACAGTTAATATCAAATATATCTAATTTCACCATTAGGAGCAGAGAATAGTGTTTTGATATTAAAATGTTAGTTGAATATGAACGTGTTTCTGTCCATCATCTGACCAGTTTAGCAGCCTTATAAAAGCAGCAGCCGAGCTGCAGGTCTCTGCAGACGTTCTCCCATCACACACAATAACAAGTCTCAGCGGGGAAGAATACAAACCACATTACGGCTCTAATAAATCAACCAACGTAACATTCATCAGCGAGCTCTGTGTGTGTTGTCTTGGTGTTTGAGAGCTATGAAGGCTCATCCTCCTCAGCCACACAGAGTTTTTCAGATGGCGGGGGAGCAGCAGGTTTCTTGTCTGCAGTTTTAGACAGTGCATCCATCAGCTCAGCACTCCACCATCTGCTGCGAACACTGCAGCGCTCGGCCCAGCGAAGAGCCATCTGCAGCCAGCTTCAGCAGCATCGCTCTGAGAAGTTTCACTTCGGATCGAGGGGGGGGAAGAGGCTACTTTATAACACACGGCTGATCTTATTTGTCATCCAAGAAAGCGGCTGCTGAGAGGCTTATGAAATGCTGACCCCTCCATCTTTTTAGCTACATCAATCCTCAGTCCTGCTCCGCCTCGGCGGACAGATTTCTCCTCACCTGATATTAGTGAATTTGTAATGCCACATTTACCCTGAATGTGCTCACTGCCAAACTACATGATCCAACTGAACATGCTGCAGTTTTATGTTCTGACCAGAGGAGGGAGACAAACTACTGTACATTTCAGATTTCAATAGCTAGGAAGAACTATATGAATTCTGTGATTATTTAATTTAGATTAACACAACTAAAATCATGTGGACATGTACTCTATTATGTGAATATGTGGGGAAAACAGTTGCGAATTGTTAGGAACAAAAAAAAAAATATCAAAATGTAAATCAACATTGTATTTTTTTTTTATTCTGGGGCCTTCCACTCATCCTGTACTTTGGTGGTTGCGTCCGTGCACGTACAACAACAAAGACGGGATCAAAGAGAAGCAAAAAGGACTGAATGTTTACTTCTAGAAGAACCACAAGGATATGTAAAATGGCTTAAAAGATATTTTAAAAATTTGAGAAATTACATTTTGTGTGACAATGAAAGAATTCTGAGTGCCAAAAGTGGGAAGGAGCTTCTAAACTGTTAAACAAAACAGAACAATAGCTAAAAAGCTAAAGTATCAAAAGATTAGCTATAAAGGTATCAAAAGACCAGCTAAAATAAAATTAGCTGAATAATAATTAGAAACTAGAAGTCAAAATATAAAATAAGTAGGCCTGTGCAAAGGGGAAAGTGCTTTTCAAGGAAATGAAGACATACCAGTGTATTTTTATGGGAAAATATTTGTAAAAATGCAACAAAAAAAAAAAGTTAAAAAAACAAAAGCAACATCTCACTGAGCTAAACGGTTTGATACATGAAATAAAATAGAACGTTTGCAGTAGTAAGATGAGGTCCTGCTCACACCTGATGGTCTGGTAGACTCGGTTCGACTGGGGACCAGAACATCTGTTTACATTTTCAGCTGGTGCGGTTCACATTCACACTGCACTGAGTCAGTCGAGCCAACAAGTCCATGAGCGGAAGATGAGACAGAAGACCATGGAGAATGTTTTTCACATAAAGCAGCTGAGACAGCTCCGTATGAGGTATGAGAAATGTGCGTTTGTTTTGGTTGTATTTACCCAGAATGCCCTGCACTGTAGTCCACTTCCTGCTTTTGGAGCAGTCTCCGGTCCACTTGCACACTGCATTCAAACCACACTAGAGTTCACGTCAACTGAACCGAGACCGAGACCAAGAACTAGGTTTTTAGGCGGACCAGAGATCACGTTTTTGGTCTGCATCAGAGTTTGACTGCACATTCACATCTCCCCAATCGAACTGGACTTTCTAGGCAAACGGACTAGAGTTCAATTAAAGTAAACTAAACAGGGCTGGTGTGAATGCACCCTAAATACATCATCCAGGTAAAGCATTGTTATCTTCCTGAAGTTGTGATGAAAACTGTTGTTTACTGCTTAAACTTTTTAAAGCAGCATTTATTTTTATCTGCGAAAAAAAAAAAAAAAAGCATTTCTCTTTCCTCGAGGTCGAGGTAGCTTTTACGGTTTTGATGAATTAAAAAAAACTGTAAAGATGAGAACATGTTTTCATACATATTTGTGAGGTCTTAACTAAGGTCTAGAACTGTTTTTAAACTAATCATGGTGGTTTTCCTCTCCGTCAGCTCGGGCCACAGGAGGTGATACAGATGTCGTTTGTAATGTCTGTGCTGCTACAGAATCAAACAATGTAGGAGACTCATCTAACAGTTGTCACAGTTCACATCTTCTGCACTTTGTGAACACCCAAGACATTTTCAGAGCTCACAGGTACTCAAACTTTTGCATTGCAAACTAAGCAAGTTATAGATATTATAAAAGATAAACGATAAAGGCTGATTCATCACATCGGTCTTCAGGTAATCCAAATGAAGCTTCTGTATTTGAGAGATTTGTGGCATATTTTTGCACCTTCTACACCTTAATCTCTCACACTTGAACAGACGTGTGAAACATGATCCCACTTTTTTCGCCCTTTTTTTTTATCTATTTTCACATTAACCCTATGCTGCTGTACTTGACCTGCGAGGTTTCCAACATAACACCATGGTGTCAGCTGGCAGATTCAAGTGTCACGTGCATCAGTGAAGCGGAGCAGAGCAACAGTGTGCTGTTTGTAGATGTGACGGGGCCGCATGGTTTGACTCCTGGGGCCAGGCGAAATGACCACATCATAGTAATAAATCAGTGACATGGTAGAAATATTGACCTTTAAACTTGGACAAACCACAGTGCAACACATTTAATGTATGTGCAGCTAATTAAAAAAAATATTTGATAAATGAGATAAAGTAGCAAGCAGAGTATCATCGAACCACAGAGGATGTTTCAGATGTTTCCCTGTTTCATCGGTTTGTTCATTTTGTCTGTCAGAAAAACAACTGTGTGAACTTTATCACCCAAATTGTTTCAATATGTCGTTGTTGTCATGACTGATATGCACAAGACAAATCAATAAACCTAAGCATCTCATTCCCAAAGATACACAGTCTAATCAAAACTATCAATCCTGCATGTCCAAAGTGGTCATTGGCAGCCTGCAGTGCTCAGGGCAGTTAGTGCTGCAGCTACCTAGTGAGCTGAGCAGAGTTCTTGCTCAAACACTCGTGGCACAGCAGAATGAAGTATGAGCCCACTAATGTGTCATGGTAAATGGAGCAGATATGTGTGGGATGGGCTCGGTGGCCTGCTCTCTGATCCACAGCAGTGCCCATTTCACAGTGTCTGCCTGGGGACTCGTGGCACTCACTCATTGAGATGGAGAGCTCGGTGCAGGTACTGCATTCCAAAAAGGCTTGGTCCGAGGTCCCGTAGCAATTATTGGAGCTGATTAGGGGGGCCGTCCACTTTTTAAGTTTAGAGACGGCTGATAAAGCATCAAGTGCACAAATCTGTCTTCAGTAAGCCCTGAACACTTTGGGTCATCAGATTTCCACTGTCACATTTATTAACAGCTGTCAAAAACTGCTTTATCCAATGACCACTTCAATGTGCATCTCTATAGTACTAACTGAACAACCAGATATGTTTATTATGTTTAAAAATTACTCAAATAAAGTTTCTTTCATTAACAAAATTCAAGTAAAAGTAATATGTTTTTTGTGTAAGTTAGTTTTGTTTACAGCTGGAGAGTGTCTGTCATGTGGTACACAAAATACAATATTTTATTTGTAAATTAAATAATAAGTTTAATGAATTAATATGCAGTTATAAAATAAAAAATGTCCACACTTAGAAAGAATACATTTTCATTTCAGACCAGACCATCCCCTGGTGGTTTGACTTGTTCAATAACATGTTGTAGCTGTAGAAAAACTCCTGCTCCATATTTTCCATCACATTTCATTATTTCGTCTAAAATGACAGAGTTCTTGCCATAGAGATTTAAGACAACATAAACAGGACTGTTTAAACAGTGGAAGGTATCATGTTCATGGTAGTTTTGAACCCAAGGTGCAGACAGACATGAGGGACTCGAAGATAAATAAAGAAAAAATATTTATTTTAAAAGACACAAAACAAAAGCTTACGTGGCAGCTAAACTTACTTGGGCACAGGGAAACAAGAAGGAACTGAACACGGCACAAGAGGCTGTGGGAAGCACAATCCACAAACAATGAAGGCACAAAGATGCTGAACTTAAATGTACACTAACAAGACACAATGATGAGCACCTGGGGTGATTGGGATTGGGAACAGGTGAAGCAGGAGCTGACAACATGAGGGAAGAAACACTGTGGAAGCAGGAAACACAAGTACATAAACACAAGAATCTAAAAAAAATAACACAAAACAGAACAGATCCTCACAGAAGGTGTCACACCTGTAAAAAAGAAGTTCAGTTGTCATTAAGTTCTGATGCTTGGTCAGTGGATTAGAAGAAGGCTGAACTACGAAGTGAAGGTAACAGTTTAGCTGCTATGTTGAGCTAAAAGTCTGTTTTCAGAGACAGAAAAGAGGATTTCTTTGATCCTAGTTAGATCACCATGGTAACTGACTCACCTGCTGCTCCAGAACCATATCATGCACCAGCTGATCCAGCCACTGCAGGTGTTGTGGGAAACGTTTTATTATTTTCCTAGTTTAACCTGATTCAAATGAGATTTTACTCAGCACTTGAAGGGAATTCAAATTATTCTAAACGTACTCAAGTAAAAGTACATATTGGATTATTTACTTAAACTACAAAGTACACTAAATTCATACTCAGTTACTCAAGTAAATGTATTTAGTTAATGTTCCCCTCTATCTCTAAGTAATCATTTATCTCAACAGACATATTTATCACACGGTAACAGTAACAAAAACAAGACTGATAGTCTGGAACCATTCAGGGGGTGGGGGGTCAAATGTCCATCCTCACACTCCATGAAAATAAATAATTTTCTAAAGTAGTTGCACAAGCCTACAACTAATTTGTGTGTGTGCAATAAGATCCTCAAGTGTATCACAAGCTTTACAAATGCATATTACAAGATTCACAAATGCATGGACAGTTTTTTCAAATGGACACATTTTAAGTTTCACAAGTATGTTCTGCACAAACAAAATGTCAAATCCATGTGCACAAATCACCTGCTGGACGAATCAGTCAACACGAGCACATAGATCAGTTTACCTGTGACTTCAGAGGGATTCTTGAGCTCCAGATTCACACAGATTTTTCATTCAACCTTTATTTCAACAGGTTAGTCTCATTGAGCTATGAGCACTCATTTAATAAGATAATGCGGCATTCAAGGTTGGTAAAAAGCTGGGACATCTGAGTCTTATCAGATTTTATTCAGGGAAAGACTAATTTCTAACTTGGCACAATGACATTGTTGCCAATGAGCTGTTCAGGTAGCAAGGCAGAGTCACTGATATTTTATACTTGTTATGGTGGAATGATGAGGATGGTGATTCCAAGGTGAAGAGTGCTGAGGGTTGGAGATCCAGGTTGAGCATGGGGACACAATGAATTCAGCAGGAACAGACCCAAGGAGTTGGAGGTAAGGAGTCTCAGAGTTTCTGCTTGAAGTCACAGGAATAGATGACTAGGTTAGAAGCAGTTTCAATTGAGATATAAAAACTGGAGGCTGAATCACCAATTGGTAACCAACGTTCCAGTATCGGGTACTAGTCTGATTCTATCTTTATGCTGGAAGGAGCTCATTAGTCACATGAAGATCAGCTGAGACCATTCAGCTCCACCGGCAGCTACTCAGGAGCTGCAAGACATGTTTAACTGACAAACAGACAAACAAGAACTGGAATCTTCACACTTTCTTTCTAGATTTCTTTTTTCATCATCTTCTTCTTTCTATAATTCCCCTTCTTTCTTACCACCCCACCCAGTAACCAGCACTACCATGCGCACAGCCACCAGAAGGGGACAGCAGATCCTCTGCAGACAACTTTTCGCACCCAAAGCAAATATGGGTTTTTGAGTCCTTTTTCGGAAAGCACAGCTGACACCTCCTCTTCTTGCTGGCCTGTGGAATAGGTGAGGGGGCAGGGGGGTGATGGGGATGAGGAGTCAGGGGCTTCTTGAGAAGGTTGATGGCATTGTCTCTGTGACCATCTGAAAGGCTCTGACCAGCAAAGTGGAAGCCACATACCCTGGCATACGGTTTCAGCACAAAGTGCCCATGTCTTGATTCCATACTTGGCTGGCTTCCCAAAAATGTACTGCCTCAATAGGCAATGCCCTGGCCCTGAGGAGAAAAGAAAACAAGGCAAAGCAAGGGGACAGAAGAGAAATAATTAAATAAATGTGAAAATAGAAAAATAAATACAAGTAAATGCAAATTACATGCAGAAACACTGAGATGGACTACCCGGCAGCACACATGCACAAATCACACCAAACCTCTAACAGAATCAAGTACTCACCTAGGGCCTAAAGCTCCTAGAGGCAAGGGAGCTGCTCAATCCACATGTCCCAGAGTTCCCTCAATGTGGAGCTGTGAATCTGTTATAAATGATTATTGATGTTGTCCTTTGGCGCGAAACATCGGACTAAAGCTATTTTTCAACACAAAATGTCAGACCAAAGCTTTTTTAATAGGATTCAAGGCAGAAAGGTCTGCTGAATCCATGGTGTTAGCTTGGAAACCCAATCAAACGCCAGCCAGGCGTTCTAGAGCATGTAACATACAACTAAAGCTCTTTTTCCAATACAAAAGGTCCAACTGGAGTTGTTCTTATCAGAGCCAAGGAAGAAAGGCCTGTTGAGGGAACTGAGACCAAATGGGGCTGCAAAGTTCACACCAAAACTCAAACAAATGTCAGACAGATGTTCTAGGGCTCAAAAAATACAATTGAAGTTGTTTTTCCAAGGCCAAAGATTTAACTGAAGCCGTTTTTCATCAGATCCAAGCCAAAGAGGCCTAGTAAGTTTAGTTGTGTACACATCAAGAATAACAGCTGGCAACTGGACAAAAAAAGCAAAGTTTATCAAAAATGTATTTAAATGTAAATTATATGAGTAATTAAAGTTACCCAAAAATATAAATCATAATTTGAGATACATGAAGCCAGAGATCAGTTAGGAAGTTTAAAAATCTTTAGCATATCAATCTCATTTGTCGCCACACTACAGAAAAAAATAGTTGAATCCCGGTTAAAATGCTTCCTAGAGGATCATGCCATCTTAGAGCTATTCCAATCTGGCTTTAAACCTCTCCACAGCACTGAAACGGCTCTAATGAAGGTTTTTAACCACATCTTCCTATCCACAGATGCTGGTGATTCTGTGCTCCTTGTCTTACTGGACCTTACATCTGCTTTTGATACCATCAACCATGAGATCCTCATCTCTAGGTTAGAGCAGTGGGTGGGGATCACAGGGTCAGCCCTCAAATGGTTTAGATCCTACCTCGTTGACATATCCTTTTGTGTCTCCATCAAAGATTTTAGTTCAGCATCAGCAGCGCTTAAATGGCATTAAAGCAGGGGTCCGTCCTTGGTCCCCTTCTATTTTCTTTATACCTGCTGCCACTAGGTGCTATTTTCCGGAAACATAGCATACCATTTCACTTCTACGCCGATGACTGCCAAATTTACTTCCCTCTTAGACACAATGATACACGCTCTATTCAACCTCTGCTCGAATGCCTGGTTGACATCAAAGACTGGATGGCTAAATCGGTACCC
>JARVLU010000380.1:25634821-25645625 GCA_031762415.1 Simpsonichthys santanae
GGACATACGGCGCCATGTGCGTTCGGCTCCGACCTACGGCAGAATTGACCTACGAACGGTCCTTAGGTCCGGAACCCATTCGTATCTTGGGGACTATATACAGTATATACGTATATGTATACATATATTAGGTGACAAAGAGCAAAGATATTTAAGGATATGAACTGCAAAATTTATAAACATAAATCAAACTAAAGATACCAACTTAAAAAAAAGATTATAAAAAGAATAATGATTTTTGAAAACATCTTACTAAAGAACAAACTGCTCAACATTCAGTTCATGCATACTCATTTGCATACTTTTACAATTAAAACTGTAAAATAATGTGGGTTTTTTTTTTTTCATTTTTAATTTAAAAAAGTGAAAAGGGGCATTTGTTTTAAATTAATATGGAGTTACATTTTATAAGTACAAAAGATGTTAGCAGTTACCAATTTTATCTCATTAGCAAAAACATTTTTTGTAACAACGTATGGATATTTCAAATCAATAATTGGATATTCCTTTAAATATACCTGATCCAAAAACAAAAAATAAAAAAATCTATAGAAATGAAAGTTTGACAAATTAGATTTGTCAATAATTAATTAAAATCTTTATAAATCAGGGCAACTCAGTTTGATATTTTCTGACTTGTTCATATAAAGGTTTGATACATATGCACATTTTACAGTTTCCTTTAAAATGATAATTAAAACAATGTTTGCCTGCAGTTTAGCTCTGAGTCTCAGAAAGGATCAGTACTTGTTCTTGTCGGTCCTACAGTTGATGGAAGGCTAATATAAAAACAGTTCTAAAAAGACTATCCAAGTTTTTGCTTAAACTTTAATGTTTTTTTTTTCTGAAAAATATTCAAGTGGGTTTAAGTTACACTGTGAAGAAGAACAGAGGGAGATTTTTTTCTTGCCTGAGGCAGCACAAAGTAACGGATCCTGGTGAGTGGAGGGAGCCATTTTATCCATCACCAGGTGCAGTGGTGGAGCCAGGGGGTGGCCAGTGGTGGCCTTGACCTCTACATATTAATCTTTGGCTACCCTAGTCATTTGAGGAAATTATACTTTTAAGCAATATAAAAATAGAAAGCATGGTTTCTTCAAATGATTGGGGTAGATGGTTTATATATACAGGTAGTCCCCGGTTCATGGCGTCATCGGTTTAAGGCGTTTCGCGTTTACGGCTCTGCCCCCAGTGATGTCATTGTGCTGTTCGTTGCCTTTTTTATGCAGCATTTTATATTTTTTTCATTTTTTTTTAGGGTATTTTGTTAGCTAACTGCTTGGAAACACATTAAAACACATTAAAACACATTAAAACGGCCGTTCGAAGTTGTTTTACATTGAAAAAACGTGTTTAAAAAGACGTTACCGATCGCCGTTTAGTTTCGGTTTCATTTTGCGGCCGAAAATCTGCGTTTACGGCCGCCACGGCGACCAGTTCCGGTTTGTCTAAATCGGTTTCCGGTCGGGCCGGAAGAACGGATCTCGGCCGGAAACCGGGGACTACCTGTATATTTATGGTAGTGGCCATTTTGAATTTGACTCGAACACCCAATTTTGATAGTGGTCTTTTTTACACCTACAGTACATGCAGCCACACGCCAAAATGGAAGACAGTGCAATTCTTTCTTTTCTTTTTTTTCTTTTTAGTTATTCAGCTCACAAGGCAAACAAACGGACAGACAGAGGTATGTCCAAGTCGCGTCTTCGCTCCACGTCGGGGGACAAAAACAGGCAGATATGTCTCCCTCCAACAGTTACATTCAAAGGAATATCTTGACAAATTAACATTCTTCCTACCATGGAAAGGAAAAAAAAATCAAATCAATCCCGGCTTTTTAATTTTTTATACGGTTGTGACTAAAGCAACAAAAACTGACTTTCTATATACAGTACTGTATTTCAGTTACTGACTCATTTTACACAACATGTTTGAATAAACTTAGAGTCTAAATCATTTACAAACAGTTTGAGCAGTTAGACTGAATGAAAGCTGAAAATGATAGCATTTTGGTCATTTTTATATCAGGCAGCAGATGATATACACAACATAATAAGGTGTAAGTTATAGCTACAAGCTGGGACTGCAGTGCAGCTGTTTTGCTGATCACCTGCCTGCTGAAGAAGCTGTTTTGGGGTCCAGTGGATAAAAATGGCAGGTTTGTGAAGGCCCAGACACTACTGATGTTTTACCCACGTGAAAACAGTGACCTATTTACAGTGCAGACTGACAGGCAGGCAAGCTCTCTGTCCCTGAAACAAGCAGCTTCTTTTTCTGAATCGCACACAGGCTAGTCTGAACATTATTCATCCAATGTTCCTCGTGTCTGAAACTGAAAATGCACAGACAGGGAGTCATTCTTGCACCATTTGCTCAGATTTAACTGTGTAAAACAACGTTTACAGCTCGTTTTATACTACGTTGAACCACAACATGCTCAATATTTATTCAAATTACACTCCTGAAGTGTAATTTGGCACAATTCAAAACTATCAGAGATGCTGACAGTGTTGTAGGGAAGTGTCTAAAAATGTCCAAACCCACCACAGACACATCAGCTCTGCTGAAACATTGTTGCAAATGTTTCCGCTTGCATGAAATATTAAAGCATCCACGAGGAGCAGGCGTTTTCTCTGCTCTTTCAAACATTAATGCTGAATTTGAATGGTTAAAATTGGAAGAGCTCTAAGCTTGAACCCCTGGCAGCCCAGCAATGGCCCCTGCAGTGAGGGGAGGGGTCCATGAGCTTAAGACACACTCTGTTTGACTTGGCTTTAGCTCTGGTTTCTTTGAAGGATGTTGATTACTTGGATGGGAGGGATGGTTTGAGGACATCCAAAGCATAAAGAGGAGGGAGGGATACTCCTCAGCTGCAGTTTTAAATGTTGTACCCTTATTTTTATCTTACCGACGTTTGAACAACTCTATATGGTCACTGCAGAAGTCTTAATAAACACTGACATAGTCCAATCTAAAAAAGCTAAGTCTGGTCCTCTGGACTGAGGAAGTCTTTCAGACGAAAGACGAAATGTTTCTACAATTTTCTTTTTTTTTTTTTGCTTTGGTTTGTTTTGTTTTTTTGAATGTCCAGAGGACCAGACTTAGCTTTTTTTTAGATTTTTCTACCTGGATTATTGAGCATGCATCAGGGTAGTGGCTTATAGTACAGAAAATACGGTAGTTTGTGTAAACAAGCTCAGAACTCAGGTGATTAATGAACTATGATGGTTAAAATTGAAAATGAGCCAGTAGCTGAGCCATACATTCACCAAAAAATTGATTCTCTATAACGAGACAGAACGGATCATAGTTTCTAAAATCACCAAATACCTTTGCAGTAATCAAAAAGGCTCATTATAACTAACAGTGGCTATTTTTTTGTTTGTTTTTGTAAGAAATTGTCCATAAAACTTCATTAGATGCACCCCTGATTTACCCCGAAGCTTTATTTTAATCCAATAGCATCATCTTACAAAATTTCTGAACATTTTAAGGAATGAATATTAACTGATTTAGTAAAGTAAACACATAAAGTAACTACAGTATAAGCATAAAAGTGGATTTATTTAAAGTTGAAACAGAAGGTCAATATGTATCTAAGCACTTTATATCAACAAAGAACAAACCTATTATGAGTTTGTGTTCAGCACAATGTTGGACACGTTATCATCAAACTGTTTGATGGAGCTCACCTTCTCTTTAACTTCTTGAACCTTTGAATTCAGTTCATCTCTATAAATAAATAAAAACTAGATCAACATCTTCCTTTAAAATAACTTTATTATTTATTTGTTGATTTGACCCGAAGGATCACACTGCTTTCTCAGTTTTCACTTGACTGCAACCTTCTTCCAGATCCAATCTGGTATTCTGTTATTGAGGAGTCAAATAAATTATATTTCATATCAGAAGATTTAAGTCTATGTTCCTGTGGTTTATGCATGTAAAGGACAAGAAAAATGGATTGTCTTATTTTTGTTTAAGAAAATAGAAAACATTTTGTTAGGATCCTCTCTTCAGTTTATGGTCAAAAATGGATGAGACAATAGAGTTTGGGATTTTCATTTCATGTTTAAAATAATAAAACAATACGAACACTGGCAAGCAAATTAATTTTTGACCCATTTTCTCTTTTTGACACCAGAAGTTGTCAGCAAGACAAAAGACTCCCCTGAGACACATCCGTCTATTGCTTTGACAAAACGATGCATTTGCTCCACAAATGTCAATCACAGCCAACGTTTGTCTTTTACCTGAGCTTAAATTAGTTTACGCTCCTCAAACAAGAAGGAATATCTAAACCAAAAGAAAGTTCAATTGATAAATAGCATACTGTATCTATTACACCTATTTAACATTTTCTTAAAAAGACTAAATCTTGTTTATTGTGAAAATACCTACGTCTTTTCGATGGTTGGTGGTAACACCAGAGTGGAGCGAGCAGAAGTGGAACTGACTGTTTTTGTGGAGAGTGTGAGATCCAGAGATTACAATCTCCTCTGCCTCCGGTATGAATCTAACACCGCCCTCTGTCCTTCTGTGTGTGTGATCCAAACACCTTCAGATCTTCAACACTGAACCAAAGTTTGAAAGCTGCGGCGTCCCCTGCTGAGACCCGATAAGAACAATATGTTGGCCGGCTCATTTCTAACAAAAACAAATGAACAAGACACATTTGTTCTGTAACGGTATAAACTGTTATGTTAGAGCTGTTGTTTATTGTTAAACCATTGTTTTACAGAGCTACTGCAATAAAATACATTTTGTTTAATCTAAAAACAGAAGGTTAAAAATCTAAACAAATCCCTTAAAATGACCCAAATCTACTGTAGAAAAAAATGGATGAACAGTGATACAATAAACTGATATATTCTGAAGAAACAATAAAATATATCACAGATATATAGAACCGCTCTTAAAGGGCAGATTAGCGTTCAAACATATCAGGATATGAACCACCTTGGTTTCAGTGACTTCACTTCAGTTGATGGTGATATAGTGATAATCAATTGTGTCAGATCTTTTTCTCTCATGTCCATACTAACAGGAATAAACTACAGGGGTGTCCAAACTTTCACATGTGAGCCAGAACGGTCATGATAAAAGGACTCAGGCCACAAAACGTCTAAATGCATTAAAAAAAGATGTACCGTATTTTCCGGCATAAACGTCGCACCACCCTATAAGTCACGTCAGTCCAAATCTGTCTAATAAAGTACAAAAAAAAAAAAAAAAAAAAAAAAAAAATTAAAACAATTCTCAGTTTGTATGCATCCTTAATGATGTTTATTGCTGTCTTTGTTGTCCATTGTCACCACACTTTGTTAAAATTAGGTCTCACTTGTAAATGAGTCCCCGAGGCTCAATATTACACTGTCTAAATAAAGGTTGAATGAAGTAAGTGGAAAAATCCTTAAATAAGTTGCTCCACCGCATCAATTATGCGTAACCTCTGATGCGTCACGTTTGTTACGTGTGACCGCAGACAACCCTGATGACTGGAAATGTGGGCCGGTGTTGTGCCAAAAATCGATCGGCTGCCAAATGGCAGTCGCGGGAGCGTGAATGTGAGGACTTTAACAAGAATTTAACAAGATTAACACTTAAAAACAATTATTTGTTTACTCAAAATTATAGTAAAGGTGTGTCTCAGTCTAACCTTTGCGTAATAAATGCACTTTGACAGTCAAATCAGTTGTATTTCAAAAGCCGATACACAAAAGTAGAAACGAGTCACTGCATGTCTTCAAAATTTAACAAGATAGAAAAGACACTATTAAAGTTGATTTATTGTTTGTAGATGATACAACTTTATATTCCTTTAAAATCCCCCATTTCCCTCAATTCATTATTAAATCAACTGCAGTTTTTTTTTTTTATTTAACATATTTGCTATATTTAGCCAAGTTGTATGCCTAATTATCCAAAACTCTACTTTTTTGTTAGAAGTCAGTAAAGGTTTGTGCTGTTTTGTGCCATGACATAGAAGAGGAAAAAAGGATAATTTATAGCCAAAGGATTTTATTTTACTCATTGTTCATTTCGAGAAGATCGTTCAATGGTTTTGCTGGTAAACCTAAAAATAATTTTAAAAAGTATCACCATAAAATTTGATGAAGGTATACATCTGCATTAACCACTTGAGCCTGGGGGGGGGAAATTTATACCATTCTTAAAATGCAATTGTGGGCCATGCACAATCCGTCCAAGAGCTGCAAATGGCCCTTGAGCAACACTTTGGACACCACTGTGACCCCTGAGATGGTCAATGAGGCTTTTATTTTGTTACAGTGTGAATACAGCAGGTTGTAAATCCACAGACAAGTCTGATTATGTGGCTGGGGGTGGGGGTTGGGGTGTGCAGCCAATGCAACAACTGCAGCAGAGGCTTCATGCCCAGAATATAAAAGAAGACATTAAAGGCTGCCCCTCAGAGCCAGATACAGTTACTGCTGTAATGTCACGTTAATGAGCTGAACAAATCACGAGAGGAACTCGACGAGCAGCAGCCCAACAACTGACGGCACTTCTTTTTGTCTCTAGTAGAGGTTGTGAGGAAATAAGCCGTTGAGAATATGAATTGAGATGAAATATGTGCATTGTGTTGTGAGGAAGCTCAGCTGGTGCAACAGTAATCACAAAGTAATCAAACTATTTCATGATAAAGAGCCAAAACAAAAGTTTTTTTTTCTTCTCTAAATAAAATGTACTTCACAATAAAAGAAAATAAAAAAACTGATGAGATCTATACAGCAAATAGGTGAGGTTAGAACAAACACAGAATTTGTTATCTGATTTAGAAATATAGTGTGTTCACATTCTTATCACAGAGGCTGTCGGCGTGTGCAGACAATCCAATCCACCTTATCAACTATTTTCTATTTATTGGAGCAGATTAGGAGCTGAACGTGCAGCTGAGTATTATTTACTTGTCCAGCTGCTGGATGTGAGAAAGAACGTTGTGCTTAGAGTCAGTCTGCTTTCTGCTCCTCTCATCTGGAATTTGGTCTGAAAAGAAAATGCTTCCAGCTTGTGTCATCCACTAGAGGGGGTTAAGAACATTTTTTATGATTGTTAAAGACTCAGTAAACAGAGAACAGATAATAGTTCCTGCTGCTGATGATTTACATTTGAAGTTATTGTATTTTTCACAATAAAAGTATTACAGAAATAACTATCAGTCATTTGACATTAATCTATACAAGGCAAGCACTTTATTTGCCAACAAGAAGCAAAAAGAGCAAACAGTACAGTAGAAAGAAAAAAAATACGAGTTTACATTTTGTTTGAATTGTGTTGTGAAAACGAGGACTAACCTCCTAAACCTTCCTCCAAGCAAACATTCAGACTACCTGACATGGTACATGGTATCACAGTTCTTTACCACTTTTGTTTTGTTGGTCAGAAACCAAAATGATTGGCAGCCACTGATCTTCTTAAACTCTAATCAAACATTTTAAATTTCAGATGTTTTATTCTTGTTGCAGCAGAACTGTGTCAGTGAAAGGAGCGTGTAAAATGTCCTTTCTTGGTGGAGATTAATGTAAAGATTTACGAGGAAGCATCTTCATGGGGATCACAACAAGGAGACAGCTAGAACAGGCTCTCAAACACATCTGATGTCTCTTCTTTGGATCTCAGAATGTGATGTGACTGTTAAAACATTCTGTTAGATATTCTGCAGAAGAACCAGTCTGCTCCTTTAGGCTCTCTGTCTGTCTGTCTGTCTGTCTGTAAGTCGTGTTCTCCTGGAGGAGCTCTGCCATGTAACAGAACCACACAGCTACAACTATTGCTTGATAAGTTCATACACAACGATCAAGCTGCAAACCGTGACGCCTGGTAGGGATTATCAAGGGATTACAATATATTCACCCCTCTGGGATTGCATCACATGGTGTATCAGACCCGTGTGACAGAGGACCAGTGTGCAACACTCCCTCAGAGCCACAAACATAACTGTGACAGATCTGACAAAGAGCCTAACTGTGACAGATCAGCACAAAATGCTTACAAATGGTTAATTAAACTGAAACTAATGCCTCAACTAGGCCTGTCACAATAAACAATAAATCAATTGCATGAAGAATGAAAATTATCAACCTCAATTTAATTTATCAACGTTAGCGTTTCTTTGTGTCTCTTTCTATTGAAGACACTGGATGACAAAAAGTTCAACGCCGGTGTTCTTCACTGACCCCTTCCTTTCTCTTTTCTCTTTAAAATCGGTTTTAACTAGCCAAAATCACATTTTCGGATAGTTAAAAGCAGTTAAGCTGAGAAGCTAAGCTATGAGCTAAACTAGCAGGCCCACCTCTAGAAAAAATCTCTGTCTTGTCAAAGCTCCATAATTCATGATTGAAACCTATGCCTTTGTGTAAAAAGTTGTTTTTCTCTGCAAAAAGAAGCTAAGAACTTGTTTACTGATTTTTTTTTTTTTTTTTGTTAAAAGCTTTGTGTGACAAATGCTATGCTAAAGAGCTCAAACCACACCAAGCGTCCGCCATTTTGAGAACTGAAATAAAGGAAGGAGAGACAGCCCATGTCACATCAAGGGGCATCCCTCCTATTTTTCTTAGAGACACGCTGCTTGCTCCCTCACTATCCATCCTTCAGTTCAAATGTTCTTATACTGCCGTCCAGTGGTCCAAAAAGGTACTACACACAAAATTAGCCATTTCTTCTTAAATTTAACAATAATTACTAATTATTGTCAAATGTCAAACAATATTATTGCTTATCGCAATAATTTCTGAGACAATTAATCGACCAGCAAAATTGGTTATCGTGACAGGCCTAGCTAGCCTCAACACATTTAAAAATATATATATTTCTGGAAGAGGAGGAAAACAAAAACTTTAAAAGATGAAAGGTGACAAGATGACCACAATTCATTTTGTTTGTTCAGTTTCGTAATGATAATGTTTCACTTAAAAAATGTTCAAAAAAAACTGAAGATGTGTCCAGATCAGATCAGATTTCCTGAGTACGTTGAGCTGCAGACAAAACTAAGTAACACCATTAAAAGTAATAACACCAGAGAAAAATGCAAAAGCCTCTTGTCCTCCATTTGTTGCATTAAATACTGACCACCATCTGTTGTGTTGGCCTGCAGAGTACAACAGCAGCAGGGTGCCAGCTGTCACCCCGAGAACCAACAGCCCGGCCACAGTTCCATATTGTTTGTAGAGACATTTTTAAAAGATCAATCTGGGCTTCGTTAATGAGGGCCTTACTTAATGAAGGCAAACCAGCTCACTCAAGTTTAGGCCTGAACATCATTACAACAAAAACAAAGTTTAAGTGGAGAAATAGAAAGCATCTGCACTTTTCTGTTTCAAGATTTAACTCCCGTCCAAAATGCTTCTCCAGTTTTCTCAGAGCTTCTGAAACAAAAGCAGAAATCTAGTTCTAGTCTTATTTATGCTCCTAGGACTGCCACGACAATGATCACTTAGAAGGTACTCCATTGTTCTAATATGTAAACTGTCTCTGTTGACCCCTGCATCAACCCTGACCCCTCCTTTAGGCAGTAGGTGACTGAGATGGGTGTTGGTCGAGGCTGCTGGAGCGACTCTCCGTGGTGGCTGCCACCGCCGCCTCTACTACTGCTGTTCTGTGCCATCCCACTTTGCTCAGGCCGGCCCTTTGGCTTTCCCTCGCCCTCTGTGAACGTGGCGGTGGTGTTCAGCGGCCCGGCCTACCAGACGGAAATAAAAGGGCGTCTGAGCCGAGAGAACTTCATGGACCTGCCTCTGGAAGTGAACCCCATCACTGTTCTGGTCAACAACACAAACCCCCGGGCTCTGCTCACCCGCATCTGTGACACCCTCTCCACCAACCGTGTCCATGGCGTGGTGTTTGAGGACAGCGTCGGTTCAGAGGCTGTGGCTCAGATCCTGGACTTCATTTCCACCCAGACAGCCGTTCCCATCGTGGGCATCAGTGGAGGCTCGGCTGTCGTCCTGCCATACAAGGTGAGTTAAACTGCTGGTCAATACAGAGCCGCTTGGCTTTTGGTGTCTGTTTGTTTGTCTGCTTGTTTGTACTTTTCTATAGTGAAGATTTAATTGTATTATCTTGCAAACTTGAAAAAACAAAAACAAAAAACAAAAAAAAATACAATCCACACAGTAGAAGTGAAATTCTTCTAAAGTTGATTTAACCCTTTGATTTAGCCTTTAAATAATAAGCGTCCTGTGTGGAGGGGAAAAGTCAACCCTGTCATTTTAGAATGACTGAATATCAAATAATCTTTTGAGGAAAGCATCACTGGAAAGCAAGGAAGCAAACTGGGAACATTAATCCCACTAAATAAATCTGCTGTAATCTGCTAACATCAGGTTTTAGCAAGTCCCTTTGACTTCTGTGCGTTTCAGAGTCACTCCTGTGTTTGTGCCATATGTCGTGAGGCAAACGGCTTAAGAGGCGCTCATGCATGACACACAGACAGCGTGTTTGGGTTGAAGGTGGATGGTTTAGCAGTAACGATCTATCAAGAGAGCAGAAACTCCCTGCACAAAGGCCTGGCTGTATGGGCAGACTAATCCTTTCAGAGAGATTTTTCCTGTGACATTTTAGTGCTCGTTGCAACAGATGCTGTGAAAACATACAGAGAAAAAGATTTATGTTAAGCTCAAATCATACCAATGTGTTTAATGCTAGATGCTGGGAAATTTTCTATGTATATACAAAAAACAAATGTTTGTTTTGTTTTTGTCTATCACGGTGCACTAAGATTCATAACTGGCTGTGATTATCGTACCCATCATTGCACCCTGTACTCACTGGTTAACTGGACATC
>JARVLU010000380.1:25660291-25670496 GCA_031762415.1 Simpsonichthys santanae
GGCAAATGTGTTTTACATCAGATGCCATTCCTGACACAACCCTCACCATTTACCCGAGCTTGGGACCGGCGCAAGAAATACACAGGCATTTTACAAATACAAACATTTGTAGTTTTGTGAATTGATTATGTTTACAGACCAAAAACATGCATGTTAGGCTGATTGGTTAATCTAAATTGTCCCTAGGTGAGAGAGAGAGAGAGAATGGTTGTTTGTCTCATTTGTCTCCATGTGTCCCTGTGATGGACTGGAGACCTGTCCAGGGTGCCTCTCACACAGTGATAGCTGGATATGGACACCAGTGACCCCCGTGATCCAGAAAGGACGAAGCGGGTAAAGATCATGGATGGATGGATGTAAATAATGTATGTAGAAATAAGACTGAAAAAAAATCTAACCTAATTATTACATTTTCATTTTTCCTATTGAAAAAACAAACACAAATAAGTAAACAATTTAAAAATTAGATGAGTTGTTCTGTGTGCACAAATTGAATGGTTGAGCAAAGGTTACGACTTGAACATAAAAATATTCAGAAGACTGATTTGTATCGCAACACCAAAAGATCTTAAAGTAAAATCAGTGCATCAGAAAAGCAAACAGAAACATGTTGCAGAGTTAATTAGAACCAGATGTTCCAGCTTCTGTCCTGCTTTAGAACACTTTGATTGTGGTCCTGCTGTAATGTTTGGAGGCAGCTGTGTTTGTTTCTCTTTAACATATGATCATCATGTTATATCATGTTCAAAAGTGCAAAACGAGCCCTGGTTTTCTGCGACTTCAAGAGGATACAAATCCATCACAAAATCAAGAGCCTGTAATTTGCTTCACAGTGAGTTTGAGTCAGGTGGAAACTTTAATGTCACTCACTTGATGGTCCTCAGCATTGGCAGCTACCACGGTCTGCATTTCTCCTCTGGGGGAAACATCTACGCAAATTGCAAATATTTTGGCTTTTGTTACTGTCATTTGCCCCTTTAGCCTCATAGAAGCTAAAGTATTTCCAATGGGTTTCAATACAAAAGTTGTTTCAAATATTGTTCAGCTCCAGAGTGTATGCCATAAATGGTCCGCATACCTTTTCATGTTCCATATCATGCCATTATAAAATTTAAATAACGTAGTTTTTGTTGTATAAGTCACAGGTTTTTTGCATGCATGAATTAGCATGCCTATGACTTATACAGCTAAGTGACATATTAATGTTTTTTTCCCATATTTATAACCCGATTTTTGGCAGAGATCTGATGTTTTCATTCATTCTGACATGGAAAATATTGAACACTGCCATTTTCACCCACTAAAGGGCCCACGACTAATATGGCAAGCCATGTGTCTCATTAATTGGTAAAAGTGTCTATTAATGAGACACTTGGCTTGCCATAACAAGCCACCTTTGTCTCGCTCCGGAACTCCTGGAGCAAATGTCAAATCTGCATTTTGCCGCACGACCAGGCGAAATGCAGATTTGACGGTCAAAGTACATTTATTAAGGAAAGGTTCAACTGAGACGCACCTTTATTATGATATCGAGTAAACAAATAATTGTTTTTAAGTGTTAATCTTGTTAAATTCTTAAAGTCCTCCCATGCCGATTTTTGGCACAACACCGGCCCATGCTTATGGTTTGTCAGCGGTGACGCATAATAGATGAGACTTATACGGCAAAGCAATTTTTATTTTTTATTTTTTCCCCACTTTATTAGACATTTGGACTGATGCAACTTATATGGCGGTGCAACGTGTACGGCGGCAAATACGAGTTTTTTTTTTGTTTTTGTTTTTTGTTTTTTTAAGTTTAAACTCAGTTTACAATTGTTCATATCTGCATAAGTACACCAATTGTCCCTTTAGTAAAGTATACATATTTAGACAATACAATGTATGTTAAACTAGCATAAGGTTTTTGTCTATATCTATATTACATATTTTTTATATTATTTCATATTACATATTTTTTTAAATCTATAAAACACTGCAGAAGGAAAGGGTTCAAAGTGGTAAAACTAAATCCATCCATTCGCTGATTCCAGCTCTCCTCATTTCCATCATCCTGACCTTTACACAAACCTTTTCAAATAGAAAGAAATCCCACTCCTTCAGAGAACAATGTTGTTCTCATTTCACTAAATTTCCTCCAAGTTGTGTAAGCCAATCCATTCTCTGTGTTTAACTTTCTGTTGCCTTGGGCCCATTTTCTCTGCAAGCTGAAAATCAATTCCACTTTTGAATTGCCTTTTTGCCAGCTTCTCTCACGTATATGTTGCAAGGCTGCCGGTCACTTTTGTTCATGCATCACTTGTGTATAACCAGCTCCCGCCTGACACTAAATACACACAGAACTATTACTTTTTTCCTTTATTAAACCCATATCACTACAATGCTTTTACCAAGAAGTTGTATAAATGGAAACTTTCCAAGATAAATCCTTCAGCCGCTCTCTGAGATCCCAGAGTCACTTTGAAGATGAAGGAGGAACGTGACAAAAGAAAGAAGCAGTGCATAAAAAGAATGAGAAGTGCTCCAGATAATTGTTTTCTCTATTTGGAAAATGCTCCACTATTGTGTTGTAAGCCTGTAATGCACACAGAACCCCAGGAATTAGTATTATTTTTACCAGAACATTTTTTTTAATGCAGCAGGAAGAAAAATGTGTGTTTGTGTTTCTGCTATCAAAATATCTCATGATGGATTTCACTGAAACCTTCAGGAAATATTAATTAAATGTACATCCACAAATGTTCAACTTTTGGAGCCAACTGACCTTAGAAAACACAAAAATGACTATAACTTGGGTAAGTTTGCAGATATTGATATTACTGTCGCTGAGAGTATGTGTTGTAGACTAGTGAGTGTGATATCCCCTAACATCACATGACTTTAAGCATAACGGCTACAGCTTTCTTTTCTAATCATCAGATAAGCGTTTTACAATTTATGCAAGTAATGTAGGTCAACACATTCCTGACACCTCCTTGCATCTCTATGCTGATGATACAGTTGTTTATTGTCGAGCTAACGCAGTTGCCAACGTCTTCTATCTTCTTCAGTCTGCATTTGACATCCTTCGGTCAGATTTGCGCTGTCTCAAACTTATGCCAAACGTTGACAAAATCAAAGAAATGTTTTACACAAGTCAATACACAATCCTTTAAAGTATGCTCAGCCTCCAACTCTATGATGTTCTGGTGCTTCCTGTTTTTAAATTTTTCCCTGACTGGACTTGTACTGTACATCTGAAGCAGCACTTCTGTTTTAACAGTCCAAGCAGCCACAGGCAAAGTGTTTCCCACCTTGATATAATTCACAGTAATCAGATGTTCAGACCGACTTCATGAAACAGAACAGGAGTTCCAATTAAACAGCAGGAGAGGTCGATAAGAGAGAAAAAGCTGCTTTAAGCTCAGAGAGAACAAAGACATTTACACTTCTCCCTGCGCTTGTTTGTTCCCTCTGTTTCATTTGGTTTTGACAAGCTGGTTCTGCAGCGTTGAAATAAGTTTCATCCCCTTCCTGCATGAACTGTGAAGACCATAAAGGAATAAAACCAAACATTTTGGCTAAACCTGTTCCTTTCAGAAAACAAAGTAAAGTGAACTAGAGGGGCGTGTTATTACTAATAATGGATTATTAGTAAAATTAATAAAACTAGCTCAAGTTTAAACTAAGAGAGACACCATATTTAGTTTCTTATCATCCTTTGTTAATCAAATCAGCAGTGGCCCTCAGTGTGTGTGTGTTTTTTTTTTTTTTTTGTTTGTTTTTTTGAGCCGAGTTGTTTCAACACTGAGCAGCACTTTGTGTCATTAGGACAGTGAATGCAGCACAACCTGCTCAGTTGATGTTGACTTTCACCATCCATGATGTCTTGACTGTCCTTCAGCAGTTCAGTGAGATCAGTAATTTGTTTATTCATGGAGAGGAAAATGTGCTTCGAGTATAAACAGCAATGGCACATAAACAGGTACAAAGGTTAAAACCTGCTTTGGTATTTCACGCTCATGCTGATATGCTAAACATGTATTTTTGTTACATTACACATCACTTCCCATCCATCTGATGGAAGAATGAGGAGTGATGGCAGGATGGAGCAGAGATTGGTCAGTGGATCAAAGACTCATCCTCAGTATTGAAGGTGTTGCTCCAACCTGTTGTAGTGAAGATGAAGCTGAGCCAAAAGACAAAGCTCCTAATTTATTGGTTTGTCTCCTAAATAAACCCTCACTTGTGGTCATGAAGTTTGATTCTTGACTGAAATGATAAGATTCTACATATAAAGCACACAGGCAGCAGAAACTGACTTGCTACAAAGCGGATTCCAAAAAGTTGGGACACAAATTGTGAATAAAAACAGAATGCAATGATGTGGAGGTGTCAACATCTAATATAGTATTCAGAATAGAACACAAATCACAGATCAAAAGTTTAAACTTTTTTGGGATTTGTTGACACTGTGAAATTTTGAATCAACATATTTTCCTTCAAAATGTTACATTTACTCAGATTGAACTTTTGATCTGTCATCTATGTTCTATTACAAATAAAATATTGACACTTGCCATCTCCACGTCATTGCATTCAATTTTTATTCACAGTTTGTTTAGTGTCCCAACTTTTTTGGAATCCGGTTTGTACAAAGGATGGACGAGTTCAGCTCAGAGTAGAGCTGATGATGCTCACATTAAAAAAAAAGTTAGCTCAGATGGTTTGGGCATGTTTGGGGATCTGCCCCAAGTCCTTTCCCAGGCCACATCCCACTGGGAAAGGACTTGGGGCAGATCCAGAGTTTGGAATTAAATTTCCCCTCCTGGACATGTTTCAAGCAGACTAGAAATAAGTAAAAGCCAACGAATGGACGGTTACTCATTATCAGGCTGACATGAATCTCCAGAGATGAAGTGCACTCAGTGACCATCATATTAATCAATCAAAACACCTTCATCAGTAAGCTTAAGAATCCATTCATCACAGGACAAACATCTGATAGTTTCATAGAAAGATGCAAAATTTATCATTTGTAAAAACCAAGCATCTGGAGCAAACAAAAACCACCTGTGTATCTTGTCTGTGTTTATTAAACTCGTAAATTTAAGATAAATTAGTTGTCTGTTTCCTGGCAAATCACCAGGATGTGTTGGGGTGTGTGGTCACTGAAGCTCAATTATTTCTCTGTGACCTTCAATCTTCCTGTTCTGCATCTGATTTAAGGCAGAGGAGTCATTTGAACTGTGGTGCAGAACAGGTAACGACTCGTTCAAGCAACAAAGCTCAAAATCCTTCACTCAAAACTGTGATCATGTATTCAGCTCGCACACGAATGCTCGTTTCCACAAAGCATTGGCAATATAGAAGGGGTGGAATGGCTTTCATTGCATTCAGATGTGTAATTCAACTGAGTGCACGGGAGTACCCCTACCCTCCAACTGAAGACAAGCTACTTCCAGACAAAGAGCTGAGATTGTAGCCACAGGATAAGTGGCTTGGACCTAGCATTAGTAGTGTAGCACCAAGCGCCCTGCCAATGCCAGTAATCTGGAGGAAACATTGGTTTCCTTTGAACTCTTTGCAAACTAAAACTTCTCACTGTTTTGGATCTAGACATTCAAATTAGGCCTGTCACAATGAATTTTGCTGGGTGATTAATTGTTTCAGAAATTATTGCAATAAACAACAATATTGTTTGAAATTTGACAATACAGTAATTAGTAATTGTCAAACTGAAGATGAAATGCTGTTAATTTTTGTATGCAGTGCCTTTTTTGACCACTGGATGGCAGTATAAGGCTGTTTGAACCGAAGGATGGATAGTGAGGGAGCGAGCAGCGTGTCTCTTAGAAAAATGGGAGGGAGCCCCTTGACGTGACATGGCTGTCTCTTTCCTTTTTTCTCCTTCCCATTTTTCGGTTCTCAAAATGGCAGACGCATGGTGCGGTTTGAGCTCTTTAGCATAGCATTTGTCATACAAAGCTTTGAAAAAAAAAGAAAAAAGTTCTCGGCTTCTTTTTGCAGAGAAAAAAAACTTTGCATGAAGGCACAGACTTCAACTGTGACTTTTGGAGTTTTGACAAGACGGAGGTTTTTTCCCGAGGTGGGTTTGGTAGCTTAGCTTGTACCTTAGCATCTCAGCTTAGCTGCTTTTAATGATCCAAAAAATGTGATTTTGGATGGTTCAAACCAATTTTAAAGAGAAAAGAGAATAGGAGGGGTCAGTGAAGAGCACCGGAGTTGAGCCTTTTGTTATACAGTGTCTTCAGTAGAAAGAGAGACGCGAAGAAACAATAAAGAGGTCGACATTTTTCATTTATCATGCGATTAATTCGATGCGATCAAATGCGATCAAAGAAATGTGTTAGGATTTTTTTTGTCTCCAAACCCTATGTGTCATTTTTTTTCACCACTTTTTTGTCTGTCCAACAGATCTCACTTGTAAATGAGTCTTTGAGGCTCAATGTGCTTTATCTGTTTAAATAAAGGATGAATGAATTAATGAATTTAAACATGTAGGAACATCTCCTGTCAGAGCTCAAACAGGACAATATAATCATATCACTGCCTCCTGAGGGTGAGGGATGGAAGACGACCTGAAGAAATGGCTGCAGATTACATTTACTAACATATTTAGCTACTTCGTTGGCTCGGTTCTTCCGATGGTGAAGTGATGGACAACCTGAAAAGCTCAGAGGTGTATTAGTATCTGCACAGTAATAAGGTTGGTGGTGTTTTGTTAAGAGGTGGGACACAGTCTTATTTGCCTTAAGCAGACATAGAGCCCAGCTAAAGCCTTGAGGTTCCCCACCACTGAGCTTGGGTTAATTGTAGAGAAAATTGTAATACTGACAAACAAATACTATAATACTGTGCCCTCCATACATTTGAAATCATAACTGATGTTCTTGTCTCACTGTTTTCAATCCTTCTGAGGATCCAGCATCTCTTCTCCAGTGGTTTATTGTAGTCCAGCCACAAAGTAGGACACAGGTTGTCCTCCGTCAGCCGGTTGTCAACAAAGTGAAATGAGCTACATACAGAGTTTTGGGTGGTCTTTTCAAGCTCACATTTTTCAGCTACATTCTTCTTAATTCCTCATCAGTAGGTAGATGATGGAAACTATACCTCTTTTCACAGGAACACTGTTTTTGTTTTGGGTCCGTGTTCAAAACTCTGCAGCCACTGATTTAGTTTGGTCTGGTTGTTCCTGCAGTTGTGAACACAACAGGTACCTGAACTCAGCACGGCTATTTTAGTAAACTTTATGGTTGTTAAATAAATGTGAACAAAACAAAAACAGTGTTTTATCTGCTAATATGAATATAAATTACTTTCAAATAAACTGCGGTCTGTGCTCCGCTACCATGGCTAACCATTGCTTACTACTATGTCCTGTGTCTGACAGGAAGTTGTACCCTTAATCAGTGATGAATAAGGTGGAGACTGTGAGGAGTTTGGAAAACTTATATGCCCCAAGTAGTCACCACCTAAGTATTTATTGCTATTTTCCCCAATCTCGCAGCATTTTCTTGCCTCGTCACAACACCTTAACTGTCCACTCTGGCACAACTTTCTCGAACTGTGTCAGGAAGTAGCTGCAGTTATCATCATGATTTGCTGATCACCATAGTTGTAGACTATTCTGTGACCACAATAATCACTGTGGCTTTAAACTTACAACTACCAAGCCAAATATTTCAAACAGGCATGCTACCACTGCAATAAGAAAGTATCTTAGTTGGGAAAACTCCAAACGATTGTGAGCCTATCAGATGATCCACTGGTTTAATCATAAAAATAATATAATTCACTTAAACATACATTGTGAAATATTGAGCCTCTATAAATTAATCATAAATCCATGTAATAACAATAATTTTTTTTATGGCATCTTTGGTCTGCAAAGGACATTCTCCGTATGGCTAATGATCCACAGCTAGCAGAACCATAATTGTGCACCTGACCCAGAAACATTTCACAAGCATGGACATCCCAGCACATGATTTTCTTATGACCACCTCAGAGGTTATTTTAGACATATACCCTTTTAGTGACCAGCTAAAACCTTGTCTCTGAATAAATTATGTGTAATGGAGAACCTGTCTGTACAGAGATCTTTACATGCAAGGTCTTGTAGTGAATAATGACAGGCAACCATAGTTTTTGCTGCTCTAATTATACAACAGACTTTTGTCACTGTAATAACGGCTCCTTATTTATTCATGGAGTTTGCCATATTTTTCCAATAATACCTTAATGGCAATGGGTTGCCTTCAGTTAGGTGTCCTTGGCCTTAAGCTTAAGCACAATACATTGGATAATATGTAATATTTTGCAACCATGAGGAATTTCAAGGTCCCTCCTACTTGGCTTAATTGTCATTTTTTTCTTCATTTCATTTTGAGGATTTTAATTTCTCCCCCAGACGTGTCTCAAGTGGCAAACTCCTGTCTGTATGCATAAGGGGAATATGTATTTTCTGTCCTCTGAATAAGAACGAGATGAGGAGAAGAGCACTGGGAGGTTATGTTGTGTGATAGGAATCACATAATAGACTGGTATACAGAGAGCTGTCCGTCAAAGTCTCTCAGGAGAGCCAAGGCTGCCTCTGATGAAAACAAAGATGGGTTCGAGCCAGTTGGATCTATGTGCAAACTCTTCCTTTTTGCCTCACTTATCCATTCTCTTTTTGTCTTTGCAACTCTCATCATCCACTATGTTGACTAGAGACAATGATAACTGAAATTGTGGGTCAGAATAGTAAGCAGAATGATACATCTCTGTATGGTATTGCTGGTATTGGTATTGGATGTTTGTTGTGGGGTGGGGGCGGTTCCTTGAACTGTTACATGATGCACAACTCCTGTGGCACTCACAATACATTGTAGCTTTTATACGTTTGTTCTTGATGCTCTTATAAATGTTAATTGAGTTTCACCCTAAATGTAACAAATAACCTGTTATTTTATTTACATTTCTAAATAAATAAATATGTTTCCCCAGTTTAATCTCTATAAGTAAATTAAAATAAAGTGCTATGTGTTGTACTCATTTTGTGTTCCCATACAATGGCAAAATTGGTGCACCTGAGGCACACTCAGGTGGAGCAGTGGGCAGCTATGTAAGCGCCCAGGGACCAATTAGGGATTAGGTGTCTTGCTCAAAGACACCACAACAGTTAGGGACTGAGCCTGGGACTTTTAGGTCCCGAGACAGCTGCCTAGCCTTTGCCCCATCTCGGCCCCATCATCCTGTCATTTTATGATTTGGTGGTCTATAATATTTTGTTAGTACAGTAATGTATAAAGCTCATAATAATGCACTACCTCCAAACATTCAAGTGCATTTTGTTAAGAGAAAAAGCTGCTACAATCTTAAGGGAACTGAAATTTTTACAAAACCACGGTACAAAACCAGTTTAAATGGACGGCCTATTTCAATACAGGGAGTTGAATTGTGGAACGATTTGGGAAAATATATTAAAAAAGTAAAATCAGTCCTTATGTTTAAAAAAATGATAAAAACTAAATTGTTAACAAAATACTAAAACTTTTAGTGAAGTGTTTAATGTTCTAGATATTTGTAGATTATGAAAATTTACTCTTTTGCTCTGTTACTCATAGATTATTGTTTGAATTGTTTTTTTGTTTTTTTTTTGTTTTTTTGACAAAAAGGGGCAGATAAAATAAGATTTCTTCTTTCTGCCACCTTTCATTTTATGTTTTTCTTTTAATAATATGCTAAATGTTTCTTATTATTCTCTTGTTTTTTTTTTGTTTTAATGTAAAATGAATACATTTATTAAATATAAAAAAATATATAAATATAAATAAATAAATTAATTAATCTCTCTGTGAAAATGAATTACAATTCTCTTCACCTGTAATTTTATTATCATTAATATTCATAATTTCTGCAACATTGCATACTCTGTGCTGGTCTATTTTGGTGAAGAGGGAGCTGAGCTGTAAGGCAAAGCTCTCTGTTTTCTGGCTGGTCTACATTCCTACATGCTGGTGAAGATTCTGTCATCCAGGACATGATAAAGTCAAATAAAGGTTCAATACAGAAGCAACTGGACTTTAATTGTAACATGAAAACATTTCGATCCTCATCCGAGGAGCTTTTTCAATTGAACTTTTTGAATTGAAAAAGCTCCTCGGATGAGGATCGAAACGTTTTCATGTTACAAATAAAGTCCAGTTGCTTCTGTATTG
>JARVLU010000380.1:25693524-25709638 GCA_031762415.1 Simpsonichthys santanae
TAACACCAGTAAAGAATAGGTCTAAATCTCCAAACTCATAAAAGTTATATCAGAAAAGGATGAAGACACTCACCGGATGAAGGATGTCCATGACGATCGGGGTATCAGTTGATATTTTCCAGAGTTCAAAACTGCAAAGACAAGTAGCAGACAAAACTGTTTATTGCAGCTCTTTGACAATGTGATGATTTTCTGTCAGTAAACAACACAAATCTTCAATGAGCTGTAAAGAAACAAAACTTATTGGCATTTTATTGAAACAACAAAAATGCTGTGTAAAGTGAGAATAGTAGTAGTGTGTCACTGGGTTGACTGATGGAAAAAAAAAAATAGGTTTTACGTTGCAGTCTCGACCAACCACTAAAGGAGTGTACTGCTTAGTGGGGAAAACAGTTTACTTGGGACTCCTCAGACTGAATAAGCCCTACAGATAGAGGACGAAATGTCTTTCCACAAAAAGAAACCGTCCCGATGACCTGATTGAACATTACTAATCCGGTACAGTTTATCTTTACTTAATCTGAGTTTAACATTTTCTGTACATGGTCCCTGAAACCACATCCACAAATAAAATTATTATTTTTAGTATTTACATTAAAGTTCCCGGTGAGCGTTAGACTCTGCCAATGTTGCCCTTTGTCACCGATTCTGTTCATAAATTTTATGGACAGAATTTCTAGGTGCAGCCAAGGTGTTGAGGGGATCCGTTTTGGTGGTCTTAAGATCGCATCTCTGCTTTTTGCAGATGATGTGGTCCTATTGGCTTCATCAGGTCGTGATCTACTGCTTTCGCTGGAGCGTTTTGCAGATGAGTGTGACGCGGCTGGGATGAGGATCAGTTCCTCCACATCCGAGGCCATGGTCTTGAGCCAGAAAAGGGTAGAGTGCCCTCTCCAGGTTGGGGAGGATGTTCTGCCCCAAGTGGAGGAGTTCAAGTGTTCACGAATGAGGGAAATATGGAGCAAGAGATCAATAAGCGGATAGGTGCAGCATCTGCAGTGAAGCGGATGCTGTACTGGTCTGTCGTGCTGAAGAGCGAGCTGAGTCAAAAGGCGAAGCTCTCAATTTACTCGTCGATCTACGTTCCCTCATCTATGGTCATGAGCTTTGGGTTGAGACAAACACACTGGGGGGATTGTTTCTCGACTGGCCTGGGGACGCCTTGGGATTCCCCTGGAGGAACTGGCCTAAGTGACTGGGGAGAGGGAAGTCTGGGCCTCCCTACTTAGGCCGATACCCCCGCAACACAACCCTGGATAAGTGGAAGAGGATAATAATAATAATAATAATAATAATGTCACACAATGTCATCAATGTATGTTGCCATCATACAAGGACGAAATTACTCTCTGCATTTAACCCATCCACCACCAGGTGGTGCAGTGGGCAGCTATTGAAAGCGCCCGGGGGGCAATTTGGGGATAAGGTGTGCTGCCCAAAGACACCACGAGGGATGCAGTGACCGGGGATCGAACCTGGGTCCTTTGGGTCCCAAGCCGTCTGCCCTACCTGGATTGATGTATTTATTTACTGATTGAGTGATTAAAGTGACCAGAATGCCCTACAGCAGCATTTTTACCAGCCACTTAAAAAATAAAATAATAATAATAATCATGGTCTATTTTCATGTGCACGACTTGCAGAACTGTAATGTTGGCTGCCCCCATTTTGTTTCCCCTGTCATGCCAACCCCGGCCTGCCTTGTATACACCTCAGCAACCGCTCCACGTTTACGGTTAAATCACTGGAGTACTTTTAATTTGAAGACTGAGAGTTTGGGACCAGTTTGGAACGGTTTAATTATTTTTATCATTGTCATCAGTCGTAGTTTTTAGACCTAGACATTACCATTGGATGTCTTCCATCTTAAAAAAAGATCCCAGCAAGTGTTAAAATACAGCTTTTGAGCTCTTGTTGTCGATGTACTTGTTGAACATGTTCAAAACTTAAGGGACAGGACTGCATTCTGCAACAAGCGTGAGAAAATTGAGAACCATTACAACTGTAGCAAGATATTCTGGCCACTTCCCCATGAATGCTGCAACTCCACCTTAATTCAAACTTTACTCCATTTGATGCACAAAAGCAAAACTCAACTTTATATTTTTTTTTCAAAAAGTTACACAGTAACTAAAATTTTAAAAAGAAGAGATTCTGCCATTAATGAAGCCTCGTGTCCCAATAAATAAATCCCAATAACTCATTGCTGAAGACATTTTTATTTATTTATTCAGGTCTGTGTTCTGGCTGAACTACAGTATAACTACAGTAAGGTGATTCATGTTGTTGTGAAACACTCGTTTCTGCTTCTTGTGTGTTTTCAGATTGATTTAGAAACAAACAGGGTCAAAACACTACTGCAATGACACGTGTGTATCCCGCGTTGCTCGCTCGTACCTGCTAAATTGATGGTAGGGCTGGCTGATTGCAGCACAGATGATGAATGATTCTACACCTGCAGAGAAATGCAGAGAAAATGTGACTGGCAATTTGCCACCCAATATCCAAACTATTCACAGGCACAGCTGCTGCGCCACACACTGCTGGGGAAATTAAACCATTTACAACCAGCTTTATTTGGAGCTCTCAGAGAATCCATGCCTCCAAACTGGGAAATAAGACCGTTAACAAATATTTCACATCACTACTTATGAGCTTTTTGTAGGATTTCTACAGTTTATCATTAAGCTTTTCTCTTAAGAAGTGAAGTTTACTTTTCAGCAGAAGACTGAACGAGTGACTTATGTCACCAAATTATAATCCAATCAGTAACAGGAGGTTTGAACATATTACAACCACGAGGTGAAACATATATGCTCATAATTTGGCTGTTTTTCTGTGCGATTTATTGCTGAATGTTTTCTATTAGAACAACCGATGAGACGTTTTTTTTCACATTATCAAAATAGTGTAAATAGTTTAAAGTGGAAAATTTATGAACAGTTAATATCTTACCTGTTGGAGAGGCCTTTGTGAAGGAACAGATTCTGACAGGATTGATAAAACAAATACAGCTACAACTAAAGTGGATTGCTGCCTTCTTAAAATGGCTCCAATAAAAAAATAAAAAAATCATAATTTCCATCAAATAATCTGTAAAAGTTTAACATAACATAATGATCAGACACAGATAAATTCACGAAGAAACAAAATTAAACTCTTTCAAATTGCACCTTTTGATAATGTTCAGGATAACATTTTAAATGTTTGATTTCATTGTTTGCACAGAGCAGCTCAAAATAAATGTGCATGAACTCTTATAAAACTGTGATGAAAGACTGGAGTTGTTTCAAGATGACAAAATTGCGTCAGACGTGGCCCTGCTCATACTGCACTGACTGGATTTAGTAAAACTGATGTGAGTTTGCTTTGGAAACTTGCATTTCATAAATTTTCCATTGAACTCCACTTCAAACTGTTTAAACTATTTTTATAACACGAAATAAAATAAAATCACAGTTTTCCAAATGCCATGACAGTTTTTGAACATGCTATTTTTAGGAGCGTTCAATTTGAGTGTTTTGTTGGCTCGTGTTTTGCTGGGCTCCCGTCTTTTCAAGCAAGGAAGACAGAAAGAACCGCCTTTCGTGAGGTCATCTCGCCGCCTCTGAGCTGGAAACTCCAGGAGTCGACTCTCTCACTCTCATTTTTGCTCTCTAGAGAGAGAACTAAAGGATGGCACCAAAAATTAAGAAATGGAAAACTGCGGGCGGTCACTGGACTGCACGCCTCCTCCTCAACCCACAGTAGCTCAGGTTAGGTTTATTTTGTTGTTTGCAAAATCAACACAAGGTCAACAATGCAGCAAAAATGCTTATGACGAGAAGAACAGTCTCTACTCGCACAAAACAACAACAACAACAACAACAACAACAACAACAACAACAACAACAACAACAACAACAACAACAACAACAACAACAATAATAATAATAATAATTAATTAATTAATTAAATAAAACAAAAACAAGAAATACCAAAAGCATGAAGCAAAAATATAAAAACATACAAAAATTACTACTAAAATACTAAAAACAAGGCGTTGAAGTTGAAAAAGAAATACATCCACAGTGTGGTTTGGTTAGCAGTTAGGTTCTTTCAATGTTCTGTTCTGTTAGAGGTATGGTCTTGTTAGCCGGTCCGGTCAGCAGCTTGATGGTAATAAAGACCGCAGCGGCTGCCCTCACAAACCGCAGTCCAGAACCAGGTCCGGCAGACAGAGAACATCCAAGGTTTTCCCACAGAACTGAACGGGTCCGTAGAGTTCGGTCCATGCAGGCAGATGGAGGATCTTGTTAGCGGCATTAGCATTAGCAGCATTAGCATTAGCAGCGTTAGCAGACCCTTCTAGCATCTTGATGATAACGACCGCAGCAGCTGCCCTCCCAGGCCAGAGCCTGAGCTCGAGGCTGGAGGGGGACTGGGAACTGAACCATGATGGCACAATTTTGGAAAAAACTATCAAGTCGAACTCCTTGTGGTTCAATGTTATTAATAAAAAATATTACTGATTAGAGAAAAGCAGCAAAGTACAAGGAAACGTGTGTCTCTGTGTTCATCTTCATGGACATCCTTCAAACTGTGCCATTATAGTAGATGACCTGCTGCACATACAACCTGCGCTCCATCTCATCATCATATCTCCAACTTCTTATTTAAATCTTGAGCTCAGTAGAAAGCTGACGTCAAACTGGACAAAGAGAGATCACAGCCACGAGCATTTAACGTGTGTAAGAACCAATTTAGCTGATTTACCTTGATTTATCTTTTGTGCAGACAAATATATGAACATTTATACTGTGTTCACTAACCAGAGCAATCTGCATTAATTTCAGTCAGTAATTAACGAGTCATTCTCTGATCTTTGTGCTCTGTACGGTGTCACATCCATTCCTTCCCTGTCTCATTTGAAATGTATGAATTCACAGAAGTGGTGCATACAAAGCAGGCCCTGCAGGATGATTCATTTCCAATTTTGTCACGTAAATAATGGACAAGATTATATTTGCTGTCAGGAAATGTGCAGGTTTATGAATGTGATTTACTTGGCAGAGTGAAACTATTGAAAGGAGAACATCACAGGTACATCTGAGCTGCTGATGGATATCCAAAGACTTAAAAAACAGCCAACAATATCAGCCTTTTCTGCTTCATTAGTTAGAATTAATGGAAAGAATTTTGGCTGAAAATGACGAAAATCTACCAGCAAATAATCGCACAGAAGAAAGGAGCTGTGCTATTACAGAGTACCGTATGTTCCACCATACACGTCGCACCGCCGTATAAGTTGCATCAGTCCAAATATGTCTAATAAAGTGGAAAAATACATAAATATGTCATATCTATTATGTGTCACCACTGACAACCTGGAAATGTGGACTGGTGTTGTGCCAAAAATCGACTGGCTGTCAAATGGCTGCCACAGGAGCGTGCACGAGAAGACTAACAAGAATTTAACAAGCTTAACACTTAAAAACAATATTTGTTTGCTCAGAATTATAGCAAAGGTGTGTCTCAGTCTAACTTTTCCTTAATACATGCACTTTGAATGTCAAATCAGCTGCATTTCAAAAGCCGATTTGCGGAAGCGGGAGCGCGCATAGGGACGACTCGCTGTGCATTTCTTCTAAATTTAACAAGATAAGCACCTAAAACAATTATTTCTTTGCTCATATTTATAGCAAAGGTGTGTCTCAGTTGAACTTTTACTTAATGCACTTTAACGGTCATTTCGAAAGTACCTGCTGCTTCGGTGCTCCGGGAGCGTGCAGAGGGAAAAAATCAGGAAGGAGGAACGCTGTGCATTTCTTCAAAATCTAACAAGATAAGCACCTAAAATAATTATTTGTTTGCTCAAATTTATAGCAAAGGTGTGTCTCAGTTGAACTTTTACTTAATAAATGCACTTCAATGGTCAAATCAGCTGCATTTTGCTCCAAGTGAGCTGGACGAAGGTGGCAGACTATGGCAAGCCGATTGTATCATTAATAGCCACTTTTACCTATTACAAGATACAACGGCATGCCATACTCCTCGAGTGCCATCTAGCAACTGAAAATGGCAGTGTTCAATATTTTCAGTCTGAATGAATGAAAACGGTCATCACAGTCAAAAATTGGTTAATAAATATGGTTAAAAAAACACAAATGATTGCTTAGGAGCATAAGTCACAGGGCATGCAAATTAGGCAAAAAGGTGGTACTTATAGGCTGGAAAATACGGTATCTAGAAACAGGAGAAAACAAAAATTTGTATGTTAAATTACAGTCAGAAGCAACAACTTCTTGTTGGTCAGTTGATTGAGATGTTTGTTGTGAATTCATTCCCACTCAGTGGAGCTAATCTGGCTCCACTGATTTATTTATACAAACCCATAAAAAGTAATATTCCATAACAAACAAACTTCTGGAAATCAAATTATTTCACAAGAAATGTGTTTTCTGCTACAGAAATGTTTTTTTTAATTTGTTATTTTATTTATTTATTATTATTATTTCATTGTGGTTGGCAGTGGTAAAAACTTCCAAAAAAACTTTTACAAACGAAGAGTAAAACTTGCTCAGTTACTGGTTCACATGCATGCACTTCTACATGTATATGAATAAAGGCTCATGGCTATAGTACATGGGAACAAGCTGTGCATTTTCTGCCATGAATCATCTTTTTATGGCTCCGTCATGGCATGTAACATACTGACGAGACCGGTCCAAACTCTCCATGGTGCTGAAGCGGATGCTGCTTGTATGGAATACAAAGCACAGCCAAGCCTGCTTGTGTTTTTAGACAAACATTTTTAATTGTCATTATTTTAAGAGCTCGTTGTCTGCTTTAAACTGAACACCAATTTTTAAATTGATTCCGTCTTGGAATGCAGAGTTTTTTAGAAAACGTGGAGTGACACTAGGCTGATGATGCTGATAATGTAGCCAGGGCTCTCTTGTAAATGAGTCATCGAGGCTCAATGAGATTAACCTGCCTAAATAAAGGTTGAATGAATAAAACAAGTTCAAATCTCTTCATATTAACTCTAAAACCTTGACCCCAGTTGATAACATTGATGTTAAGGTGACATGGTGGCACAAACCAGTCTGGAGTGAGTGTGAACTGGGCCAAGGCGAGTTCACACAGATGGATCTTTTTGTACTCCTAAAAGTTTGGTATGTGGGGACCAAAGCACAGACTTTCTAAAGACTAAGGTCACATATCAACAATGTGCTGAGCCGTAAGCTGGACGTGATTTCTGAGAATCGCAGGCCACTTGCAGCTCCTGGGGCTCCCTGACAGGAAGGAATCAACCTTGGAGAAGGCCACAAGCTCAGTCTGGCAGTGTGACCAGAACATTTGGCTGTTTGGACTCACCAGTGAAACGTACCAGCAGAACTATGAATGCAGACATGGAAATTCAAGCAGAGGCTGCCTGACCCTAAATAATTGTTTTCTAAATTTGACTTCCCCGCTCAGCCTTGAATTGACCAGCTACCTCAACTTCTCCTGGTTGTTTATGTGAACAAGAAGCTCCGCCCCCGAGGACATCTGTGGATCTGTGTCAGAGTTGCTGTTTTGTGTGCTGTCTTTTTTTTTTTTTTTTGCAACTTTCACACCGCGTCCCGTCTAGAACACAGTAAAGACTTGATTATTTTTACACCTCCACTCCCCTTCGTGTTTCTTTTCCTTATCTAAATAAAAAGGGCAGCGCCTCTCGAGGCCGGCGGCCTCAGTCACCTCCATCTCCCCAAGTTTGTTTGTTTGTTTCTCTCAGATGGGCTGTACTGAAATGCAATGTTGTTGTGCTTCGGTGCAATGAGAATAAAGCTGATTCTGATATTAAAATACCAGAATGAGTGAATGATTTGTGCTGCAGATAGAAATGCAGCATTTCTCTGAATCCTGTTAATCGTTCCACCTCTCCTCCATTTGGTTTTCTCTCCAAACCAACAGAAAACGTGTTCGATGACTTTAGTCAAACCACCTCAATATGCCGGCAGGCAGCCGCCGGTTCTGACCCATTAAGGCCGTTAGCTCATTACCATTAAGTTGATGTGAGGACCTGAGCTGGAGAAACCGAGTCCTGCTGCTCGTTCGAAGAATCCTTGAACTCTCCTTGGACTGCAGGAACGACAGCTCTGAGGACAGAGACACGAGGAAGGAGAGGAAAATCATCTCAACTGTTTAAAACTTTTAAAACTTTTATAAACTGAATCACACGTCAAGAAGAGAAGCTGGAGGTGTCACTTTGGATTGAGCTGCTTTTTACCAGAGTTTTCAAAGCAAAATGATGCAACACAGCCAACGAGAGGAGAGAGTTTGTGCTGCTCTGCAGAGTAACTAACAGAAAAGACGACGAAATGCTCAGAAATCTGGTTAAAAGTTCAAAAACATTGGTGAAAATTGTTGGCAGAAATGTTTCCCTTTTGATGAAAGTGTGAAAGATCAGCAGTAATGAGAAATGGCGATGAATTTAAAACGTCCTGTTGGATGAACTATGTAGATCGTGGCTGTTCTGAACAGACTCAGGGACTCAGAGGGAGGCGTGACAGCAGAATAAGAACAAATCCACAAAATGATGATGAAACACAGATGCAGGGAAAAAAACATTTCCTGCTTTTCAGACCATTTCTGACAGAACAGTACAAAGTTAACGATAAACAAGTTGTTTTCATATTTTCCACTGAGAGGATGAGCTAAATGCATGGGTTTGTTTTTGATACTGGTATTTCAACTTAATTGAGTTTTGGCACAACTAATGAAATAATTCAGTAATCAAATATGACAAATATTTAAAGCTTTAAATAAATTATTTAATGCTTGAATAACTGTTTAAAAATTAATTTATCAGGATATTAAATAGGTTTTTAATTACAAAAATGTGCAGGACTGTGGGCGGCACAGTTATTTCAACAATTCATAAATCAAAAAAGTTCAGCTATTTCAGGACAATCCTGTTCTGAATTTCGGTATTGGTGCAACTTTAGCTTTTTGAAATATTTAGCCTTTTCTGCCACTTTTTTCCTCATAGAAAATAAATCAAGATCATTTTCCATCCGTCAGATCTTTAGATCTGTTTACAACCTTCTACTGCTCCGTTCACATTTTGTCTTGCTTCAGCTTCTTTGTGCAAATTTAAACCTTTTTAGCTACTTCCAGCTGGGTTTTTATTTAGCTGTTTTGTGCTCCTTTCAGATTCTTTCTGCTAACTACAACATAATAATAATAAACTATTTCTATAGCACCTTCCAACAACACCTTGCAATGACCAAAGTGCTTCACAAGATAAAACTAATAAAAACAGGGCCCAATAAATCAATGCATTTTAAAAACACAGCCACAATAAAAGAAGGTAAAAGTGATTAAAAAAACAAAATACTAAAATACTAGAAGTTAAACATTAAAAGCACTTTTAAATAAATAGGTCTTCAGTTTGGCTTTGATCGGAGATGGCACACAGCTCATGGGGAAGAATATTCCATGCAGGCTGTTGGGCCTGCAACAGAAAAGGACCAGCACCCCCCCCCCCCCATTGTTTGCACCTTGAGCAAGGCACCTCCAGCAGATATTGACCAGCAGACTGTAAAGCTCTGCTGGGCTGGTGGGCTTTCAAAACTTCTGAAATATAGGGCGGTGCAAGGGCATTCAAAGCTTTAAAAACAAACAGCAGCAGCTTGAACTGTATCGTGAACTGAACCTGGAGCCAGTGCAAAGATGAAGGACAGGAGCGATGTGTTCACATTTACGTGTGTTAGTCAACAAGCGAGTGGCAGAGTTTTGTACAAGCTGTAAACAGGATAGAAGACTGATTAATACCAACATATGAGGCATTACACTAATCAAACCCAACATTTTTGTGCTCATTTCTTTCCGCTAATTTCAGATTGGTATGATCCTTTCAGCTTTTTCTGCTACTTCAGCTACAATTTAGCAGTTTTATGCTAATCTGAGCTTTTCCAGCTAATTCCACATTTTTAGCTCATTTCAGCTCTTTACAATCCTTCTGGTAGTTTAAGCTTCTTTCTACCTTTTCAGTTATTTTTTGATAATTTCAGATTTTTTTGTGAGTGGTTAATTTCCTATTTGTTGTACTAATTTTTGCTTCTTTCAGCCTAATTGGGCAAACGTTCTTTCTGCTTTCTTCTGCTAACTCCGGCTTGTTCCTAAATTTCAGCTATATTTCAGAAAGTTTTTTTCAGCTAATTACAGCTCTTTTTCAGCAAGTTCTTCTGCAAGAAGCATTCACACTGCATTTTGACAGGAAATGCAGTTTCTCTAGGTTAAACTGTGTTTGTGACGATTAGGTACGACAGCTGAAGTGGAGGAAACTGGATCAGGACCTTTAAAGTACTGTAACTGTAAATATTTAAATGAGCTGATGCAAAACCCACAGCTCACAAACATGCATACCACGAGCACAGACAATGGATCTCTCACTGGTTTGTGATGGATTCCAGTTTATCTGAGTGAAGCAACCATCAGTGAGCGATGCTGCAGACCAAACTGGATCAGCACCACGGGTCTTCAGCAGAGCAGACTGGTGTCCATAATGGAGCCTGATTTCAAACATTTATCATCCCGAGGTCTGAAGACGCGTCGTGGTCCCTGCAGGGACTTCCTCTGAGCTCCGCTGTCAGGACGAGCTGCTGGAGTGCACGTGAAGGGTTGTGGACTCAGTATCTTAGCAGTTTCTGTTCTGGTTTTGTCTCAAGAGGGACTTCAGGCTTATACATAAAGCAAGACTTTTTATTTATTTATTTCTATTACAATCAAAACTATTTTGACTTTGAAGAGTTTCCTTTATAAGAACAAGTTATCTGGAAAACAAAGCTAAAAAATATAAACATTTTCACAGCTAGCCTGTAATTTTTTCCTTGATAAAATGTGTATTTTCCTACAGTACAGCTTTAACAGTCTGCTGGCAGGGCCCACAGAGCTGTAATATAGAAAACACTAGAGATTATTTTTTATTTTTTATTAGGTGTCTGGAATACGGGCTACAAAGGATTTTAGAAAAATGAATGTGTCCATAATCGGACAATTGAATTCTTCCTGGGCTTTCATAAATGTGCACCTGAGGTGGAAACCAATCAAAACACAAGCTGCCTCGATGAGGAGCTGGTGAAAAATCACAGAGAAGATTTGGTTTTAAGAGAAAAATCTGCCTCAGAAATATTTAACTTATTAAAACGGCACCATAAAAAGCTCATGTAGAGGAGGAAAATAAATTAAATCCACTGCTTATTCTGGAAATATACGTGAAGTGAAAAACATAAAATTAGGACCTGCAGATAAGTCAGCGGTCCATTTGTGCACGTCGTTATGTGGCTGTTTGACCCTAAATGCAGATGTGACACTGGAAATCCCTTTTTATTTTATTTTATTAAAACTGAGCAAACTTTTTTTATTTTTTTGCATCGCTTCACATTGACATAATTTGTGAACATTGTTATTTTTTCAGTTGATGCCACTTCTGGATGTTTTTTCCTCCAGTTTAATCACTTTCTTTAAATCACTGAGAAAGAGATAAAAACAGCAGAAATACGCTGCAGAAAGCACTGATGCAAAAATAAAATCTGTCTTGTCGGGATTTTTGTGTCATGTTTAGAGGAGTTTGTTGCCAGATGTGCTCTGGAGAATTTTGCTTGTTTGTAAAGCGGTACTAATGTGCAATTCTTCAATTTTGATTATTATGAGTTTGCTTCCAACACAGATTCCTCATCACGTAAGGATTATCTGTGATTGTACGACTGAAACTCATCAAGGTGTTTTATAAAAGCTGTGTTACGAAACAGAAAACAGCCCTCACCTTTGGTTACAACAAAATGAGGGCGGCACGAGGGAACAGTGGCACTGTTGCCCCCCAGCAAGAAGGTCCTGGGTTCAATCCCCCGTTTGGACCTGGAGTCTTTCTGTGTGGAGTTTGCATGTTCTCATGTTAGCATGGGTTTTCTGCAGGTACTCCGGTAAAAGCATGCCTCCAGCTCCAGCCTCCATTGAAAGACAGATCTGAGCTCAGTGGGCTTTGTTAATGTATCAATTATGGAAATTATCCTGTTACAGTTCAGAGTATCTAGGAACAAATCATAAGATAAGATCTTAGTGTCAACGGTAGCTGTAATCTTCACCGAGTGGTTTCCTCCTCCAAAGACTCTTACTCCCGTCGACTCTCAGCTTTTAGTCACCGTTTCTTCTCAGAAGAAGAGAACTTTATCTTTTCACTTTAAACCTGGCATCAATGTTTCCACTGTTCTCTCTCCAAATCTGTTTACATGCAGGGATTATTTTATAGACTGCATACCTGTCGGGACCGTTTGACAAGGTGTGAAGGTAAACAAACGACTCGTGATTGTTGGCAACAAAAAATGAAAGATGCTGATTTCACTCATTTATTACAAAATATAAAGTAAATGTGAATGGTGTGTATTTAGTGGTTATTATAGATACACATTTACAAAAAATGATAATATAGAAAAAAAAACACATTTTGACTTCAGTGGGTTACATTTTAAAACTACTTTTTTTACTCTTAATACCTTTGAAACCAGCTCCTTTAACACAAGTTCTTTTGTCATTATTTAATGAGCTTTTTGATACATAAGATAAACATTTTTAAGCTTTACAAACTTTCACTTTGAGAACAAAACTGTCGAGACTGTGCACGTTTGGTTTGTTGTCTTTGTATTTTAGAAACGTCTACATGGCTTTGCTGAGACTTTCACCCTTTCATCATTCACCACCTCCAGCCACATTCTGCCATCTGGAGCCACATTAACACCAGACACCTGCTGGTCATGAACACCTCCACACTGTGAAGCTGCTGATGTTTGCCATCAGCTCGATGACTCCCAGAACTCATCATTAGATCAAATTATTGGTAAAGTTTAAAAAAAAGGAAGACAATTCTAAGGAAAAATGGGATGAAAACAGTTTTTGTTTGAAGATTTTGTTTCCACACTTGTTTTGATAGTTCTTGAACAATTTGTCATAAATTTTGTTGTGAAGCAGAAATTCTTCTGTTCTCAGTGGAGTGACCTCGGTGCATTGATAAGTATTTATTAACGACAGTCTTTAATTTAGCTGTAGTTTGATAAATTAACAAAAATGCACTGAAGTTGATTCTAAGAACTCTGCAGTTTCTCTTTTCTTTCATTGCGTCTGACGAGAGTCATCTTACCTGCGGTGCAACACGTTGGTTGCATTTTAATTATTATGTCTTCGTGTCAGCAGTGTCCTACATTACAAATCCTCTTATTGTCCTTTTTATTGCACCTCCTACAGAGATTAGTTAACTCCAAACATGTGCCAATACAGGAAGGACAAGCAGAGCTTTAAATGCACAAACACACTTGTCCACAAAGCAGCTCTGTAAACTAATCCTCAGGACGTTGTTCAATATATCGCCTCTCTCCACACTCCATAAATTTGTCCAGATGCCAGATGAGTCATTTTTAGAAGAGAGTAAGGGTTGAGATGAGAATGTGTGGCTGAGAATAAGACAGAAACAATGAAGTTCTGAAAACAAAGTAAAATGAAAGAAAATTTGATTTTCCAACAAGAACAACAATTTGAACAAAGTGACCGACTGACCCTCACATAAAATACACAATTTTAAATGTAACTTTAAGTTTTAAACAAAGATCTCATATCTCATGATCTGCTGGAGCTCAGTGATGAAAATAGGCCTGTCATAATAACAAATTTTGCTGGGCGATTGTCTCAGAAATTATTGCGATTAACGATAATATTGTTGGAAATTTGGCAATAATTTACTTCTTACCATTTTTTTTTTTTAATATTATTTATCCAGGTAGTCTCATTGAGGCACAAGGACTCAATTTCAACAGAGACCTGTTAGGGAGCAGGTGGTGGGGGGTTAACGGTCTTGATCAAGAGCCCAGAGTGGGGTAAATGAGGGTGGAGGCAGGTGTGGGTGCTTCACCTTTTGCACTCACAAGTTCATGTCAGTCCGGGGAGTTGAATTGGTGATATTCCAATCACAGGCCCACCTTCTCTAACCTCTGCTCCACCACTCCTCTAACCAATGGTTACCAAACCCTTATATTAGAAACTTGAAAGGAAATTTGTGACTGGCTACCAATGACCACATTTGTTTACCTACAGAAACAGCCAAAGTGACTGACAATAGGTTGAGGACAACCACGGCTGAGTTCTTTGGGATGGAGCAGTCGGACAACTTTGAAATAATAGTACTAATTTACTCCTGAGTAAAAGTATGCAGATGAAAAACAGGTTACCGTAGGTTGTACCGTTAAACCTAAAGATCTGGCAGGTTTTACAAAATCTGTTTGAATGTGGAGCTCAGTTGTTACGGTGCTCCACCGTCCTGCTGGATCCCAGATGTTTAGAAGTTATTTTTTATGTTTCGCTGCAGATCTACGCTTAAATTTCCATCTAAACTTCTTCTCCATGGACCTGATGCCTTTTTGTTTCTCTAAACAGACTACGACCAGTTTAACGAATGTCAATCGTGTGATTTTGTCTTCCACAGTTTCCTCCTGCAGATTAGGACGAGTGCTTTATTCACACTTGTATTTTTTTTTTTGTAATGGAGATAAAATAACAAGGTACCTACTGGAGAAAATGTTTATTGTATTTTACTTGTTACATCCATTAAAATGTTCAATCTAACCAGAAATTAGGACAAACTAAAAATAAAAAACTGAAGTTGAAAGTATCATCAGATTATTCAGAGAAATTTGAACCTTAAATGATTTTTCTATAAAATTCAAACCAACCTGTCTGACTAAAGTCCCAGCCAGCAGACAGGTATAGATCTTTCAGATCAGATCTGAGCCCCATGCCTAATCCTCCTCTGATGTGCGTCTTTGCTGGTGGCTGCTGAAGGGCAATGGGAGTGCTGTAATGGGGTCCTTCATTTCATTTTTTCAGATCAGATGAAAATGTAAAAGAAAGCTCATTATGGAGAGCCATTTTGTGCTGAAATGCTGCCAAGTTTAGGTTATTAATGAAAGGGAACAATCAGTTTTTGTCATGCAGTCTTTTATCTAGAAACACCTTTTGTATTTGTATGCATGCTGAGGAGCCTGTGCGTAATCAAGGGAGAATCAATATGAGCTTAATGTCCCTGGAAGAAACTCCAATGTCAACATGTTTGTCCATTTGTAAACCCCCCTCCTTCCTCTCCCTGCAGGCTCCTCCACTTTCAGGTAAGGGAATGGCTTTACGTCATCCATCAATCATTGAACGCAAGGGGCTTAATGACGTTTCACTATGATCAAAATAACAAGGGCAGTTTGAACGTTCAATTAAACCAACTGGTTGACTGATAATTGATTAATCACATTATGAAAGGTGATTATTTCACCTTTGAATCGTTGTTTCCCGAACAGAACCCTCTGCAGCTCGTGCTGCTTAGTAACAAATCATGGGACTTGTATTTATTTAAGGTATATACTTTATTTCAACTCAAGATGATGATTTTACGTTTTGCAAATAAGATATATCTATATAGTAATTGTTTTTTGTAACCACACAAAAGCACAGATGGAAGAATGAGGTAATGGTCATTTATTAACATTGTTACTTTAAATTGATCAAAGAAACTCATGAAAAATTGCTGGTGAGCAAACAGTTACAAATACAAAAGACCTAATAAATTTTGTGCAGATTGTGATTTTTTTAATGACATGCTTAAAATAAAACTTAGATTTAGAAGAAGATGTGTTCTCTGTCTTTTTGATCTTGTTTAGCAGCAAAGTTACTTAAACAACATTTTAAATAGTCAACTTTCTATTTCCCTCCCAGGGTGGGAGTGGAACCCCACCAGGGCTGCCCGTTCTCACCGATTCTGTTCATAACGTTTATGGACAGAATCTCTCGGTGTAATCAGGGGGCAGAGGGAGTCCGGTTCAGTGGCTCAGGATTCCATCTCTGTTCTTTGCAGATGATGTGGTCCTGTTGGCTTAATTGTGCCGTGATCTTCAGCTCTCACTGGAGTGGTTTGCAGCAGAGTGTGAAGCAGAATCAGCACCTCCAAATCTGAGGCCGTGGTCCTCAGTCAGAAAAGGGTTGATTGTTCTCTTCATGTCGAGGGTGAAGGTCTGTCTCAAGTGGAGGAGTTATAATATCTCGGTGTGTGTGTGTG
>JARVLU010000380.1:25734410-25746281 GCA_031762415.1 Simpsonichthys santanae
TAAATCAATTAATCACATGATAAATGAAAATTATCAACCTCATTTTCATTTATCGGCTTTATCGTTTCTTTGTGTCTGTCTCTTTCTGCTGAAGACACTGGATGACAAATGGCTCAACTCCAATGTTCTTCACTGACCCCTTTCTTTCTCTTTAAAATCTGTTTTAACGATCCAAAATCACATTTTTGAATCGTTAAAAGCAGCTAAGCTGAAAAGCCAAGCTATGAGCTAAACTAACAGGCCGACCCCAGGAATAAACCTCAGTCTTGTTGAGCTCCAAAATTCACAGTTGAAACACGTGCCTTCGTGAAAAGTTGTTTTTCTCTGCAAAAATAAGCTGAGAACTTGTTTACTGACTTTTTATTAAAAACTATGAGTGGAAAAATGCTACGCTAAAGAGCTCACATGACCGAGTATCCGCCATTTTGAGAACAGAGACAGCCGATGTCACTTCAAGGACCCTCCCTCCCATTTTTCTTAGAGATACCTGCTCAACTATCCATCCTTTGGTTCAAACAGTCGTATAATGCCATCAGATGGTCAAAAAAGGTACTACACTCCAAACAAAACATTTCTTCTAAAATTTGACAATTAATTATTGTTAAATTTCAAACAATATTATAGTTTATCACAATAATTGGAGACAATCGCCCAGCAAAATTTGTTATTGTGACAGGCTTATGCCTGATGAATAATCTGGTCCCAAAAATACACTAAATGGACTTGAGGTCTAGACTTTGTATAATAAGACGTCCAGCATGCATCAGTGCTAAAACCTGATCACTATATTTATATAGATTAGCCATCTAAACATAATGCCTTCTGGTTGAGTGTTAAACTCTACACGCAGGAGGTTTAACAGTTCACTAAAAGATGGAATAAAGTCTGAACTGTGGGTCATTACTGTAAAACGTCTGTTAGGCAGACAGGTGTCAGAAAGTCCAGTTCATAAAAAAAGGTCATCCAGTGAAGCTTCAAAGTGACGGCAGTCAAACACTCATTGACCCGACAGTTTTAAGCTGCTCAAAGTGCTGTCAGTCCTGCAGGAGGAGCAAACTGAACGGCTTCAAACAAACCTTTGTCATCCCGTTTCAAAAAGAGGATTTTGTCTCCGTTTCCATCATATGTTGAACATTTCCTTTCATCACTTAGCATGTGAGCTCCTGAGGGTCCGGGGATACAACACAGAGTGGATTAGGCTCAGACCAATATGAGGTTTTGGGTTTTTAACAAAACACTATCCAGAGGCTGCTTGGTCAATTGGTACAAGGATGCAGGGATTAGTGTTCCCTCTGAGAGGGAAAAGCCTCTAAAGCAGCTTCCAGACCATCATGTGACTCCAAAACAGGACGACTTGACATCGTTGGAGAGAATCAAGAAATTAAATGTTAAAGAATCTGCTCTTGTTGTTGAGAGAGTGGAGTGATGAATGACTGCTGGGATGATTGGGTCAAAGACAGACGTGCGTGTGCCTTCTGATTGTAAACACGCCGTTCAGCATGCTCAGAGTGATGGTTATAAATCATGCACTGACACTTGTCTGATACACGATGCCGCAAGAATATTCAACCGTCCTGACAGAACGTAGCAAGAAACGATTAGAGAACCAAATATTTTGAATTTAGAACATGATGCGACTACAGAAATACAATTTCCATCCACAGACACATTAAAATCCATAATGATTATTGTTAGTTATCTTACTTTATCATGCCGAGACCCCTGGTCTTGTCTGCACAGAGACAGACTAGTTATGGCCAGGTTCTGTACAGATGAGACGGGCCCAGCCGCTCGGAGTGAGCTTCTCAAGGTCAACACCCGATAAGGAGTCATTTTTATTTGATAGATTGAATTCATTCAATTTTTCACCATCAGAAACAAATAAGAGACCAATGATGTCACACATAGTCAACACACTCTGATAGACTGTGCCCGCCCCAGATGTGGAGGCGGAGCCAAAGGCCAACATAGGCTGGGGTGTTGTGTCGCTCGGAGCCTCCGCTTCCGCGTTAAGACGAATCGGACGGACGCCTTAGCACTTAAAAGTGTTTAAGCATTTTTGTTGTACGCTTGTGAATCTTATTGTGCGCACGTGACGACTTCTGAGAATTCATCTTCATACTGAACATATCATCATCCAGAGAACACAAAAATTACAAAACTGCTGAAGCGTGTCAAAAAAACAAAAAGAACGATCAGAACATTTTTCAAGAGCCTCTTAAAACAAACTGTAGCACTTTTTAACCAATTACACTTAATTAGAAATTTAAAAGATGAATCCCAGCTGACAAATAAATCCCATCAAAATATTTTTAGTAAATAAACTGGGATGTCAATGTCGAGTCACAAGGACACATTAAAACGTGAGGATTCACTCTGGTTAGTGTTTATTTATTTTCTTGATGAAAATCTTTATTTTACAAACACAGCTAAGTATCTCTGAGCTGCGCGCCAAGGTTTGGATGTTCAACCACAACCCCAGGAGGACATCCACATCGAAATAATTTCTGCCATGATGCAACAAATTCAATATTTAATGAGCCAAAGATGCATTTTTATCCAGGTAAGAGACTTCTCCCATCTGAAACTTCTTTTAGAAGACTTATGATTTATCTCGGCCGTAAATGGACACATCTGCAGACCATAATAAACATTGAAAATAAATAAATAAATAAGGCAGAAACACTTTTTCTTCTGTTCAAACATCAGTTATCTTTGAACGCTGCTGCTCAGATGTCTAAATACTGTATTTTAAAGAGTTTTATCTTCTGTGTGATGATCTGTCTGTCAGGGCAGTTCCGTCTGGATTTGGACAACGTCCCAAAACGTCTAGGACCCAAATGTCTCCTCAGGACTTCTACTGAACCCCGTTTGTGTTAATGAACTTCACAGCAGCAAGGCATGAAGGCAAAAGCAAAAAATAAATAAATAAATAAAAGGTCATTAAGTACCGGGAAGCATCTGTCTGGAATTAAAAGTCGGCCATCTGTCATTACAAGATGAGGCGACACCTGGCTGGTAATGAGCTCCAAATGTGCAGAAAACCTCCGGCAGGTAAAAATCAAACGTGAATGATGTGGAAACAAAAGGAGTTGGCACACAAGGAGGATTTCTACTTTTAATGTCTCTTTTCACTCCTCAGAGTGAGTCAGTAAACAACCCCTGGCCCTGATTTAATGCATTCGTGTCTTATCTTGTTGCGACTGTGTTCACTGCCACCGTCTGAGATGACTCCCATTAGTGAGGCAAGGTGAACCGAAGCCGTCAGCCACGGCTGTGGTGCAGCCAGGAAAACATGCGACCTGGTCATGAGCGGTGAGAGGTCGAGAAACTGGTCCCTGCTGCCGCTGACAGTTAATAAAGCCACTTTATGGAGTCATTATCACCTGTGGGCCTGAGCAGCTCTCAAACTACCACCAAGAGTAAATAAATGGAGTCATAAAGCTGTAGGCCAGAACGGACGCAACCGCAGATGGTTCTGTTATTGTTGTCCTCACTAGGACAAACTTTAAGGTCAGTTTTTCTGAGCTGAAGACGCTACAGTTATCAGATTTATTTACTCTTATATGGGCTGAAACGTGTGCCCTTTTATAAAAGACTGTCACAAGTTGTGGTTGTAGAGAGGAGAAATGCAGACAAGCAAGTTGAGAATCAGGTCCTGATTCAAAATATGAACACAAATTCAACCAACCCTTGCAGTTTTACTTAAGCGTGTCCAACGCCATCAAATATTACAGCAAGTCAGTCTCCTAAATTTTAGATGAAATTGTTGGGGAACGATGTTGGGTCATGTGCGCGTTGTGCTGAAACATGGTAAAAGTGGAGCTTGACACAAACTCAGTATTTCCCCTACCATTATATAGGCGGGGCGCCCCGCCTACCCAACGCTCCAACCACCTGTCATTATGTCATTTTATATGATCATACTATTTTTTTCCTCCGTTGTTCCTAGATTCTTTAAAGCCATTTAGATATTATAAATATTTTACATTTATTTACATTTATCTTAAATAAGTGTTATCACATAAATTAAGACTGTAATTATTCTAACTAGTGTTAATTGATTTGTTTTGTCATATAAACAGCAGGATTGAATATACTGAATATCAACATTTAATGAAAAATGTTGGTACTTGTAGTCAAACTGACCAAGAATGGGGTTTAACGTCACGTGACAGATGACGTCACTCGGACTTGGAAAATTAAGCCTTTTTCATATGAACAACTTGAACTGAACAGCAACTCAGAACTGAACTAACAACCGCAGCCGAACCTGTTTAGAGTTCGTTTTACTCACCGAAGGTTTCCATCCGCAGCTAAAACTCCCATCTTTCTTATGGTTCTGGATCCCACGGCGGAACCGAACCTGTGTTAGCCAGTTAGCTAACAAGCACTCAATTAGCTTTAAACGTTCGGGTTCTGGCCATAGACATCTCTGGCGGCTTCGGGTTTTTTCTTTTCTTTTTTTTTTTTCTTTTTTTTTTTTTGTTTGTTTGTTTTAATTGATTAAAAATTTTCTTCATATAAAACGATTAAAAAAAAAGGCTCCGACAATAAATCTGCTACTTTATCAGCTACTTTACACCTGTTGCTCGTGAGGAGACAAGTAGAGGCAACTTAAAGGACACGCCCACTGATCAAATATGATTGGTTGGTGGAGCTGTCAATCACATCCAACTGCAAGTGGAGGAGAATCTTCCCAAATCACTGATTGGTTAAGTAAAGTACAGAAGTAATAAATTAAGTTTGGTTTGAAAAAAAAAAAAAGGCTTTTTTGTATACATTTCAATTAAATATAAAAAAATAAAAAAAAAAAAAAAAAACTTTTTACTTCAGGTCATCGTCAGTCAGGACGAAACCACTTAAAGAAACCGCCCAGAACTTTAACTTTGTTAAACTTTTTTCTGTTTTTTGTTATGTTTTTGAATAAAGATCCACTTAAAGTCTTCTCTTCAAGGTCGCAAGAACTAATTGCAACTTTTGCCCTAAATCTTTACAGTTTATTCCTTATTTGTAATTACAATCCTCACAAAGTTAACTTTTTGACTCAAAAATATTCACCTGTTCAAACAGCATATGATACTATAAAGGAAGAGTGCAGTCCTTTTATTTCTGAGCATTAGACAAAACAAATTGTTTTCATTCAGTAACTTTTGCAGTTTTATGCAATTAGTTCAAAATAACTAAATCTAATGAATTAAGGTTGGTAAAAGCTTAAATAATCTGGCTGCTTGGATGGACAACCTAAAGAAGCAAACTTGGACTCATTCGTTTGAGTGAAAGAATCAAAAATTGTTTTTGAAGCATACCGGGAATATGATGCATCAGTTTGGAATTTTTGAATTTGACTAAAAATAATGAAAACAAATGCTTAAAAATGCACGCTTTTCATTTGGGGTACATTTTTCAACAGTGGTCACCACTAAAGCTGAAAATCATTGAATTACTGCCAAACGTTCAGTTCATTCACGTTTTATTGTTCTTTCTGGGTGTATTGATGTCCTCTGTGCTGCACTTTGACTCTGCTGTTTTAAATCTGATACATACATCAACTTTGATTTCCGTGACAGGAGTGAACAATGCAGGAGTTGGTGAAGTTCAATCAGCAGATCCTGCTCAGTTTTAGACTTGAACTTCAGTGACGGCATGATCAGAGTTTAAGCTTTGATGGGTTCTGATGAAGGTGAACAAATGTTTGCAGACGTGAGGAAACCGATCTTCTTACTTCCAGCTCGTTGAATCAAACAAACAAAACAGAAAAGCAAACACTCAATAAATTAATTAAGCAAAGCTTAGTTTGTGTTTCCAATTAAAGCTCTGCCCCCCAAACATTCAGACCCTCCACCTTCATTAAAAGGGCAGCAGGTAAAATAAACCACTAAGGAGCATCTCTGCTGGGATTGAAATTGGCTTTGATAATAAAAACAGCAATCTCATGTAAAAAAACCTTGATACCTGGAGGAAGATTGAGGTGAACAGGAGTGTAAAAGGAGCATGCCAATTACCTGCAGAGCACAAACACTCTGCAACCACAACTGTGAAACTGAAGTACGGCTAAAAGCTGAATGTGAAGCAGCTAAATCAACAGATTCAAGCAGTCGTCAGCAGTGACTCAGGACAGAGGAGTTCACTCTGCAGCATTTAAAGGTTTTATTCCTGCTTTAAAGAAAACACTTTGCTTTTCCGAAGAGATGAAACTCCGAAGGATCATTTTGTTTTTGCAGACCTTGACATGAGCTGTGGGTCGATTTTTACTTCATTGTTATTTCTCTGTTCGGGTCTGTAGCCTTTGAAGAGCAATAACAACTAGAGAAATTACATTTCCTGCACAGTTGCTGAAGAACTTGTTGAAAAACAGCTGATATTAGTTAAAAATTTAAAAAAAATTAAAAAGCAGAATTTTAGCTGAAAAGGAATAACAAGCCTAAAAAATTTGCAGAAGGAAAAAAAAAGAAGAAAAATCATAGCATGGAGCTGAACATTTCATGATTTTGAAATTTGCGAGACGAGAAAGATTCATAAACATCCATACAATGATTATTGTTGGTGACAGTTTCACAATAAAACTGACTTCTCCATTTTCAGCTGAGGGAGTGCAAAAAAAAAAAAAAAAAAATCAGTAACGACGAACAACTAGTCAAAAAACAGAAGAAAAAACAAATCAATTGTTAAAATAATCACATTTTTTCATAATTTGAAGTAATTTTGTTTCTAAGTCATTTTTGTTTTCTTCATCCTGTGAAATTTTTGTTAGCAAAATTTCTCATCACTGAACAAATTTTTTTTGAAACTCAGAAACTAATAAGATGTACTTCTTCATCTTTGAAGATATTTTAGGTCAAGATGGCCGCCACAGCTTTTCACCCTGAGCAAGCACAAAAATGTCTGTAACTCATGAACTTTACATAAATAGAACTAAAGTTTGGTGGTAGTCGTAATGCTCCAAACTTTAAAACAACTCAATTTTTTTTAATTTAATTTTAGTTATTTATTTTACTTTTTTGAAAATCTGCCATAAAAACAAGTTTTTCTCTAAAATATTTCTATAGTTCTGTTTTCTGCAATATTTTTCATGGATAGTTTTTGAAAAATATTGTCCAGATCTAATTTTAGATGTCAGTACAATTGTAATAATTAAAATTTTTGATGTTTATTAAAAAATTTTTTAACTCCAAAACAATCAAAAAAGGAGCAAAGACATGATTTTAAATTCAGCATCATTCATCTGTAAGAAACTTTGTTCAGAAACTGTTTAGAAGCTCAACGTTTCTGCTTTTTCTGTTTTCTGCTTAAAGTTTCAGCCTTTTGTTTCCAGTTTGGTTTGTAAAACTCAGCGAACGTGTCGGCTAATGAGAGTTTAAATGACTCTCAGCTCAAGAACCAAGTTAGAAAATAAAAACACACAATTTCCTTTCAGGGTTTAAAGATTCTGATGAACATAAATGTTTTATTTTCTTTGTGAGTTGTAGAAAATTAGGAATAGTCACAAAATAAGTAAACATGCACAGAAAATGACAAATAAGGGAAAAAACAAGAGATGAAAATGTAAAATAAAATTAAAAAAACAATAAAACCTAAAAACTAATAAACATGAAAGACAATAATCAAAGATTTTGGCAAGAAACAGGTCTGTCGGTATGAAGATTTACATCAAATCAGAAATGAAACCAAAAAAAGGCAAATTTAAAATAATTAATTTATAAGCTAATCGCTTTCAGATTATGATGGTTTTTATGGAAGATGATTAGAGCCACGGTCCAATTTTTTTTTTTTTTTTTTTTACTTTAATTCTGAGAAAAAAGTCATAATTCTGAGATTGACGTCATAGTTCTGACATTTAAGTCTGAATCCATCTTTGTAATTGTGAATTTTATTTCTCAGAATTCTTACTTTAATCTCATAATTCTGATTTCTTTTTCCCTCAGAATTAAGAACAATAAAATTATTGCACAGTGACCCCAATTCTCTTCCGTAAAGGTTTTTGATGTTTGCAAATACTAACAAACGATCTGAAATTCTAGTGTTTGCTTTTGTTAGGTCAAACACTTCATTGCACAAGAGGATAAATCTAGAAACCAGAGATTAAACTTTCTGGAAATTGCTTCCAAGGAGGCGACGTCAGGTTTGGACCCGATCCTGATTCTGATCCTCTTGATCGTGTCAGATCACACGATCAGGTGCAACTCCTCTTTCTGTTCGCCGCAAATCACATTAAACTCAAGATTTCTGCACAGGAATGAAAACAAAAAACAAAAAAATTAAGGTTGAAAGTATAAAAAAACCAAAAATCATTTTAACGAAATACCACCATGAAAGGCAAGTTCTCAGGAATGTTTATATCATGTAAACAGTAATAATCAAAATACTGGAAAATGTATTAAAGGACGCACGTTGCATTCCCGCCAAGTTTTCCTCATGAATTCAACAAAACTAAACTTTTCAGAACAAAGATCTTCTTGCAGGTATTAAAAACATGTCCTGAAAGTGACGCATTGCTTCATGGCAAAATGTAAAGTGCATAATCTTCAACAAACTGAAACACACCTGGTCACCCTCGTACTTTAATTAAAACAAACTAAACATTCTGCCCTTTCCATCAGGTCTGAGTTGTATAGTGTGAAGGTGATCGAGGTAAATAAATGTAGATTCTGATGCTCACACGTGGCCGTCAGACATTTAAGAGCCTCAGCATCGTCTTCTAACCAGGAAGTGTCAGTTGATCACGGAGCAGATGGATTACAAACCCACACAGAACCGGGTTTTTGCCCCGGATGACTACGAGCACAACTAAAACAAATCTGGACAGCAGAGTCACTTGTGCTGCTCTTTGGCTGAGCTGCCGTCCAGGACTGATGCAGGGAGAAATGAGAAGGGAATCACAGACGGTGGTTTGAACAGGAAGTTCAGGGTCACTGAGCGGACCTGCTCATCTTCCTCACAGCCTGTACATCAGATCCGTTAAAGGCCGACGGAGGCGCGAGGACGGCGCTCCGGGTGAAAGCTACAGCTTGTGCTGATAAACAGAGACGGACGCCGATCCGTCAGCGGACTCATCAGACGGAGCTTCATTGTTCATGAGGAGAACGTCGCCGGCTGAGGGATGGAGACGCGTCAGCTACGAAGACCGATCATCCCGACGTGTTCATTTTTCATCTCGTGTTCTCGTCTCGTTGCGGAGCCGTGAAGCAGAACACGGGTCGGGCTGTGACAGCCGGTTTGTCTTGGTCTCCTTTTAACACGGGTTTATTGGAAAATTAAGCTGCAACGTTCCTGCAGCTCCTCGGAGCCTGAACACTTCCATTAGTTCAGCTGCTGGCATTGTAAAAAGCCACTTCAGACACAATGAGGATTGTGAACAGTTAATATCTTACCTGTTGTGGATAGCTCTTTGAACCTCAGTTTGAAAAAAAAATAAAGCAGATAAACGAGACCAGAGTGGATCGCTGCCGTATTAAAACAGCTCCAACGTCCAAAGTGTGTTAGCAGTTAATGCTGATCACACCTAGAAGGTCAGTTTCAGGGGTGGCGGTAGTGCCGTAATCCTGAGATTGTGGGTTCAAAGCCAGGTTGCGTCAGGAAGATCATCCGGCGTAAAACAACAGCTAAATCTTTCATGTGAGTTCGCTCATTCTAGTAACCCCTGAGAAAGGGGGCAGTCGAAGGAAACTTACACCGTCATCAGTTTTACACAGTTCTTTACATACAAATCAAGTTATTTGAAGGTGCAGCTAGCAGCAGATGCCTGTAGCATTTCAGATGCACATCCAGCAGGAATATCATCACATTTTTTTATGTGAAACATGGTGTAAACATTTGTAAATCACAGTTTTTGCTTCACTTGAATCATATGACCTTTATAATTCAGGGTTATGTTTAAGCTAAAAGCTCAGTTTAGCTGTTAGCGCTGTCAGAACTTAACCGTTTTTCTAAACTGAAGATGTTCAAAGAGTTATCTGCAACATAACTATCACAGAATGTCAAAAGATCGGAACTATTCCTTTAATGTTTAAAGCAACGGTACATTCCTTCAACCCACCGGTCCATGAAGTTCTTCCATCAGTGGAAATTAGAAAAATAAAAGTTGCAGCTTTGATGTTCATTCATGAACTTTCCACAGAAATCAGACAAGTGAGAGGTAGTGGGTCTAAACTTCCTGTTTGGATGATGATGATGCGGGTAGTTTTTCTCTCAAGATGTTTCAGCGTAAAAATCATAAAAACCTCAGACTACCAGCTGTTATTTGTCAAAAAAGTATCATGTTGTTTATAAATTCCCTTTCAATCCTAACGTCCACCCCTCGAACTTCTATAATAAACTGTTGGTCCCTTTCAACAAATGTGATAAATTACTTTAGATGAGAACTAATTCAAACAACAAATGTTTGGTAAAAAAAAAAAAAAAAAAAAAAAAAAGAAAGGCACTCAGTTTGTAGAGCAGCAGTAAGGCCTTGCAGCAAAGAAACTGGCCGTACGGGAAGGTTTTCATGGAGTTCTCATTTCTTGGTGTCCGTCAGGATGATGTTTGCTGTAACAAACATGAGACAGAAGACAGCCCAGATGATTACGAACCACACCCAGAAGGCGTGGTGGAAGGGCGACTGGTGCTTGTTAATGGCATGTCTGTCCATCACCGGCTCCAGATGGCGCCTGGCGTAAAACACGAGGAAGGCCGGGATGATGTACTGGATTCCTGTTCCGGCGTAGGCCCCGGTGATCCCCACCAGGGACTCCAGGTTGTGGGTGCAGAAGGCCACCACGATCGGGGGCACCAGGGTTATGAGCGGAAACACAATTCTGTCCACCACCCACGGGTACGTGCCTCCGTCTCGGTGAAACAGGGTCTTCCAGTTGTTCCGAAGCGTCACGGCGATGATGGGGAAGTTGGTGCTGATGGTGAACACGGGGAAGAGGCCCAGGAAGTAGCGCAGCACGGCGATATCCAGCACGTCGCAGTTGTCCGTGAAGTTCAGCGTGTACATGTCGTACAGCAGAGAGCTCTTGAAGCAGAAGATGGCGGTGAAGGAGAGGAGCACGTAGAAGGCCAGGATCAGGACGTAGTCGGCCAGCACCAGAGCGCCGACTCGTTTCTTCTCGGAGATGGGCGTCACCAGGGAGGGCAGCGAGTGTTGGCACATGAAGGAGTAGACGCACACCCCGAACAGGTTGGGGACGCCAGCCAGGTTGGCGATGGGTGGGCGGCCCTCGCCGGTGCCTTTACCGATGCGGATTAGTGCCAAGATGATCATCATGGTAAACGCTGTGGGAAAAAACAACAAAAATAATAATTAACCACAAACAGTTTGATAAACGAAGCTTTACTTTGCAGACATAAAGTCATAAAGTTTGAATATAAAACATCATCTGTGAAGATGATGAAAACAGGTGCAAACTCTGACACGTCCTCAGTCTTACAATGTTTTGATGTGATATGTCAACTGCAGTGTTTTTTATTTTGAGGAAAATAAACAAATCTTATTACCGTACTTTTCACCCTATGTCACTTTTTTTGCACAATTTGCATCCTTGTGACTTGCATGCAACATATTTATGGATTTTTCCCCCCCCCATATTTATAAACCAATTTTTGGCTGAGATATGACCATTTTCATTCATTCTGACTGAAAATATTGAACACTATCATTTTCAACCGCTAGATGGAACTTGAGGAGTATGGCATGCCGTTGCATCATGTAATAGGTAAAAGTGGCTATTAATGACACAGTCTCTTGCCACAGTCTACCACCTTCGTCCAGCTCGCCTGGAGCAACCGTCAAATCAGCTGCATCGCTCCGGCCAAATGCAGCTGATTTGACCATTGAAGTGCATTTATTAAGTAAAAGTTCAACTGAGACACACCTTTGCTATAAAGTCG
>JARVLU010000380.1:25755046-25766756 GCA_031762415.1 Simpsonichthys santanae
ACAAAGGCAGAAGGGAGGGATGAAAGTGGGGGGGGGGGGGTGCACGTGGAAGCAGATAAAATGGAAATGGATGTTTGTAGGGAAAAGCAGGAAGGCTCAAACAAAGTATAGAAAACAACAGCAACAAAAAAACTGTGGACAAACAGCCACATTCATACAGAGAAACACGTCCTGCTGTTGCAGGGTTTAATAAACGCTGTGTGCAAATCTAAAATAAATTCTTCTTGCGTTAACAGTTCCTATAATAAGGTAAATAAAACCTAAAATTAAACATAATCAAAAGCATCTAAGGTCCCCTCACAGCATCAGTCAGGATGAGGTCCTGCACTGCAACGTCTTGATTCTTCCTTTCTGACCCGTTCCGCTGTAGATCAGCTGCTGTGTTACGGATCGTGGTCCTGTTGGACCCAGTTTGAATCACGCTCCAGTTGATGGACAGATGGACTCACATTTGACTCCATGGAGGAGTTCATGGTCCACTCAATGATTGCAAGGTGCCCAGACTATCAGCCCTCCGCCTCTGTGCTGACACTGCAGCACATTTGGTTTCCTCCAAATGTGCTGCAGTGCATTATGGGTAAACATATCTACTTCCTTGTTTTGTTCCAGAAGTCTGGCTCATTCTGATGAAACTTAAAAAAAACCTATCATGCTGCCAGGCTGGTTTTAGAGAGGAGAGGGTTGTGATGCTTCCAAACAAGTCATGCCTGTTCATCTTCATGACCTTTGACCTGCTGAGGCCTGTAGAGTCCGAGACGAAGAGCACTGCACGGTCAAAAATTTTCTGGGATGTCCAATCCTGTTAAGGTTGGCAGCTGATTTAAATGTTTTCCAATTGTAAATAATCTTTCTGTTTACATGCTGATTGTCTTCACATAGCTTGGAAATGACCTTTGACCCTTGTCAGATGCTTCTCTAAGGTCATTGCTGATATTTTTCCTTGTATTATTTCCATTGGAAATTATATTCATTTCAATTAATTTCATTTTTAAAAGATTTTGAGGAGTAGCTTGTTTTTCCTTTACTAAATAAAACTTACAAATAAAAACTAAATGTTCTTTTTTTTTAATGACTAAACGTCAAAGATAAAAATCTTCATCTTCTTACCAATCCAGCGCATGAGTGAGGTGAGAATCTGAAGGTATTTGGTCTTCTGGGCGTTGAAGAAGGTGAAGGGCCCCAACAGAATAGTGAATCCGGCCTGCAGGAAGAGGAAGAAGAACAAAAGAAGTTGATCTGGTTCTGATATGTTCAAAACTTGAGGAAATTCAAACATTCAGAGCAACTTTTAGCTATCACAGGGAGGAATGACAGAAATCAGCAGAATTACTGTAAGTTTTGCAGTATTAGTCACAGTTCTTTACACAAATTAGCATGCCTGCGACTTATACAGCAAAGCAACATACAGTACTTATGTTTTTTCCTCCATTTTTATGAACCAATTTTTGGCTGAGATCTGTTGATTTCATTCATTCTGACATGGAAAATATTGAACACTACCATTTTCAGCCACTAGAGGGCCCTTGACTAATATGGAAAGCCAAGTTTCATTAATATGGAAAAGTGGCTATTAATGAGACACTTGAGACTTAGTTATTTTAAAGAGTATCATGGCAATTATTACACTTTAGACAAAGTTCCTGCAGAGAAAAGACGATTTGTTCAAATGTTTTCCTAAAATTTGACAGCCTTCTTTAATCCCTTCAACCTTCAAAATGTTTCCGAACTCCTGAAGAGTTTGTTGTGTTTGTAGATTCATTCTCAGTCAAGACATCATCTAAACGTCCTGCCAGAATCTCTTTTAGTGCTTTAAATATACAGATGAGAAGATGAAGAGGACAAATCCATTAAAAATAAAAATGTGGTACATTTTTAAATCAAAAGCTCCTACCAGAAGAGTAAATGACAGATTTAGAATAGGCAGCGGTAAATAAAGAGCTGTAAGAAAGACGTTAAAATAATGTTATAATCCTTTTTACAGGAACAAACATGACAATAAATCTACTAAATGTGAAGTAAAGTCATTGCTTTTACCAATAATTATAATAATTACTTGTGAAACAAATTGACATAATTTGTTTAAAACTAAATAAATAAACAAACCAGATTGAATCTATCTAAACTGCTGTTTGCTTGTTTTCTTAAACTGTACATTTCCACATTGGACAAAATGTCAACTGAGGTCATGTACTTTTTGACAAATTAAAAGATAAAAATAATAATTTAGGCCAAGCTTTAAAAGAATGAGCTGGTCAGGACGGACATCATTTGGAGTTCTGTCATAAAATAAAAACAAACATAAAGGCCTTTAATTGTGCAGAGTAATGACTGAAACGTGTCTCTGTATTTTAAAACATTACCCGGCATCCTCTTGGCAAACTGCAGCTCAGTAGGAGCCAAAGCATAAATCTGTATAACCCATCTGAGGTATTGAATGAGCCATTAAAGAGAGATGCGTCTGAAGAAAGAAGGGAAATTGATGGTTTCTGGCTCTCAGACAGCGCTTTTTTAACCATAAATACTTCTGGGAGGCTGGACACTTCAAGCACCTTTACCGTCTGTCTAAAGATGACTGTAATCTGCATTGTGACATCAATCTATGGGTTTAATTTGAGAAAAATTAATTTTAAACCACATTTTGCCACAATGAAAAACCCAGATGTTGCTTCTGTGGTGCAACTAATGACAAACGAAGCAGATTATGAGCATTTAGCTGTGAAATCAACCTTTTAATGTAGTAATTAAGAATGCTTTTACTCAAACTGAGGATCAGCATTATTATACAAGCATTGGCATGTAGATTCAAACAAACAAAAAACAGAATTTGTTACAAAAAAAAACTGTTATCAAGCATTTTATAAAAAGGCTAAAGTAAAAGAATATTAAACAAAAGACAAAAAGTGAAATTAATGCAGCCCTGCTTCAATTTTTAAAGTTGCTGCAAAAGCCTAGCTTTGCCAAACGAGTCTATAGAGTCGGCTTCACCAACTGGATGATTGAATAAAAATTCTTCTCAGTATGCAACGTGCATCCATGCAACATTCCCTCCACTCGGTATCTGTTCAACAGCAGATCTCCTTCAACAAAACTCCATGCAAATTCTCCAGGATGCTTTGAAAAGACGTGAACTTTAAGGATTTCCAGAAGTCCAAGAATCAAAACTTCAGATTTACTCAAAAGGTTCAAACTCACAGCATCTATTTAGTTTTATTAATATTCTCATCAGACTTTAACAAACTTTATAACTTGAGTAAAATTTTAAATGATAAAAATAGTTAAAACTTTACTTGAACTGTAAGATCTGAGACTTGAGCCTTTTTCACTACAATTAATTCCATACCCCAGAACAAACTGTTGTTCCTAAAGTGTGCGTCACACAAGTAAAATTTATTTATTAAGCTAAGAGCAAAAACTGGCAAAAGCTATGAAAGTAACTTGTAGCATGACTTTAGCTAGAAGCACATGGAAAAGGAGTTTTGTTTAAATTACAGAAGCATTTTTTTCATCCATTCAACCTTTATTTCTACAGGTTAATTCCAATGAGCATCGGGGACTCGTTTACAAGAGAGACCTGATTTTAACAAAGAGTGAAGATAACAGTGGGCAATCATAAAATAATACAAACTGAAAAAGAACAAATGAAAGAAAATGGTGTTAAAAATGAAATTAAAACAGCTAGGTTGTAAAGCAATGTAGAAAACTAAAAACAGGAACATGTATGTCTGCGTTGGTTTTTGCCATGAACTTAATAGATATTTGAAGCCACTTAGAGGTCAAGGTCAAGATCTTCAGATCATTTTACAAGATATTCCAGGAAACGGGAGCAGACCCTTTTGCCTTGTTCAGTTCTCACAGAGAGAACACTGTATGTAATTAACAATTTAACTTGTTTTAACTAATAAACACTGTAATTTAGCACATCTGAATATAAGCTGTACCCACTAAATTTAAAAACAAAAATTGTACATATACCACATTTGTCTATAAGCTGCAGGCTTCCACGTGAGATATTTACACTGAACGATTTTTAAACTAAATTAAACCGGTAACATACACAAATACGTACAGTAAATAGTTTTTTTTTTTTTTATGAACAGTGCCTGTAACAGCTGGTAAAAAATATAAAATAAAAAAAAATAAAAAAACTTGCTTCCCCGCTTCCTAAGGGCACAACGGGGAAGGGAGGAGAGAACAGGGAGCCTCCCCACTTGGTTTCATTGGTCCACTGTGACCTGTTCAATAATTCCATTGGTCAGATTTTTTTTTTACCTTTATTTATAGAGGTAGTCTCAGTGAGTCACGAGGACCCACCCCCCCAAGAGACGTGTATTGGGCAGCTATGTGAGCGCCCGGGTGTGACGCAGCTAAATGTTTTAGCGGCATGAATCTCGTTAGCCCGTCAAAAATAAATAAATGAATAAATTAGCTACAGCACTGTATAAGTGTTCACAGCCTGTGAAAAAAGTAGCGGCTTATAGTCCAGAAATTATGGTACATGAACCGAATTGATTTGCGTTGATGCTCAGCAGCTGATCTGAGTCGGGCATTTTGAGGACAAAATGTTGGGAGTAATAATCTGATTTCTTTAATAAATGAATGGATTAATCAATAAAATAAACAATTAGTAAAACATTATAGTTGTGACCTTGGTAAACAAATAAACATAATTAAGTCAACATCTTATTACACGACACACACTTAAAACTGTATTTCTAAAAGGTGAACACAATACATTTTGTTCCTAGAATCCTTTATTGATCACCTGACAGCACAAACACACGTGCATGTCTTCTTTCTGACATTTTATCCACCTTTGAATGTCCTTCGTCTGATTTCGGTGACATTATTTGATCTTTACACGGTGCTGTCAGGTACAGCTCCGTTTTATAGTTCAGACATCACATTTTGAACTAATGATCTTCATGAAGCATAGATCAGCCTTTGTTTTAAAGCACGTCGCCTGTCTGAGTGTGTCAACGACGACAACAAAACTGTCACACAACAAGAGACAAATGTATTCAGGATTTGGTGACAAAGACAAATTGAACTGCACTTGGATCCGATGCATTTATTCATTTAATACCTTGTTTAGGTAACGTTAGAGGTTTAATCTTAGTCCTGTTTGTAAGGCCAATATGCAGCTTTGGTCTTCATTTTTTGCCTCCTAAGCAGAGAACTTGCTTTATGTTCACATTAATAAATTTTGCAATAAACAAACACAAATTCTGTCAGGAGAAAAGTGGCATGAATCAATTCCATCTGTGCTCCTCTCCCCACCTCCACCCTGCTCTCCAGCAACCTGATGGGTTTTATTTCTCCACAGCAGCACACCCATCAACTACAAGCATTTCACTTCTGATGACAAAGACATTTTTTTTAAATCAGCCATGTCGCCTTCTCAGTAGAAGACAACGCGTTCACTTACAGCCATCACACAAAATCAAAGAAGGCTGGTTCTGAAAGTAGCTTAAAAAACTGACCAAAACTCACTGCCCTCTCTTTGTAGGCTAAACATGGATCAGTAGATACCGAGCCTAAAAGCCTCAACTGTATGTAGAAAATGTTAAAACAAAAAAAACTCAGATCTTTGCAGAAAGCACAATGATAAGCCTGATGTTTGAGTTGATAACCAGGTTCAAGTTATGACATGGTGTTAAAAAGTCACATGTCCAAACCTTTTAATTTTTCTGTCCTGCTCTTCTTAAGGTTTAGATGTTTTTTAACGTGGTACTAGAAATCCATTTGTTTTGTTTTGGCTCGTCAGGCCCGTAACGTGATGTAACAAAGAGCTGAACGGCAGAAAAAGTTTTATACAAGTACAGTTACTTTATATTTATTTATTTATATTTTATGTTTCAAGTTGTGCAGAAAAGATATAAGGATAAAGAACTTTTTACTAACCAGCTGGACAGTACATTACTTTTGTAACTGGACTTTGTACTAAAATTTGTACTTTCCTACTATCTCACTGGGCCTCAGCTGTTGGTCACTATTTGGATACACAAATTACGGTACATGTGAGTAAGTAAGTACATACAGTAAGTAAGTATGTGAGTAAGTCAGTATGTACGTACGTAAGTAAACAATTAAGTATTAAACAAGTAGATAAGAAAGTATGTACGTACACAAGTAAGCAAGGATGTAAGTAAGTAAATAAATATGCAAGAAAGAAAGTAAGTACGTAAGTACATAAGTATGTAAGTAAGTACGTTAGTAAGCAACTACGTAAGTATACAATTAAATATGTAAGTTCACATGTAATAATAATAATAATAATGAATTTAATTTGTGACACTTTTCATTAACAAAAATCTCAAAGTGCTACAAAGTGCAACTAAAATCAGTGATAAAATCAACTTACGCATGTAAGTACGTAAGTACATAGTGAAGTATGTATGTAAGAAAGAAGTAAAGACATAAGTAAGTACATAAGTACGCAATTAAGTATGTAAGTACGCATGTCAGTACGTAAGTACATAAGTAAGTGGTAAATGGACTGTACTTATACAGCACCTTTCTATCTGATCAAGATAGTCAAAGCTCTTTACAACAATTTGTGCATCAGTTACCCATTCATACAGCACTCTACTAGATTTATACAAATATTAATCAGGGCTTTATCACATTCATACACCGACAGGACACACATCGGAGGCAATGAGGAGTTCAGTGTCTAACATGTGACTACTGATGCAATCGAACCCCCAACTCTTGCATTAGAGGACAACTGACCTAACCACTTAGCCACAGCCACCCCACAGTAAGTAAGTACATAAGTAAGTATGTAAGCATGTAAGTATATAAAGACATAAGTAAATATGTAAGTACATAAGTACGAAGTGCATGAGTATGCAAGTACATAAATACGTAAGTAAGTACCGTATGTAAGTACGTAAGTGAGTATGTACCAAGTATGTAAGTAAGTACATAAGTAGTTAAGTAAATAAATAAAGTGCTTATTTTCATTTGGTATTACACTATAATGGTACACAAAACGTTGGCATACATAAATGAAAAACAAAAAAAAATTAAATTAAACTATATTTTATGCAACCTTCCTGAAATTAAAATGTAGATTAGTTAGTCTTGATTTTACCACCAGGTGTCAATGTGATTATAATTATTTTGCCTTTGTTGTTTTCAGTAAGTCCGTGTGGTTTGACAGTGTCTCACATTTTTCACTTTCTGATTGGAGGAATCTAACCTGAGACAGGTTTGTGACAGATCTGAGGCGTGTTCCGAACGCTGCAACGATTCTGAGACTGTTTCATGAACATGTTCAAAATGTCTGCGACGCAAGAGCAAGGTCCAGCAACTCAGGCAAAGAAAGGGAGACCTTTTGCAAATGTTGGGACATTTTGGAGACTCGTTCATGAATACCGGTACTTTCTTTCTTTCGGCTGCTCCCTTCTTCAGGGTTTAGATTACCTGCAACTTCCTGTTTTATAAAACTATTTCTCCTTTTTTCACTTCTTCACATGACAGATCTTTCACCCTGTTATTTCACCGCCATCAACCTGAGAAAACAGTTTAAGGTGCAAAATGTATAACGCAAAGCTGACGGTTGTTCACATTTGAACACTGGCCTTATATCAACCTAAGCTGGCTTAGAAAACGGTAAGCTTTAAAAAAATAAAAATAAAAAGGATTAAAATGAGAAAATCTCGGTGCTATTCAACTAGAAGCTTCATGAGCAACACATCCAGTTTGTATCTGTTTGCGTCACCTCATCCGTATGACGGAGGTGAAAACTTTCCAAAGTAATTGATGTACAACTTTTCCTTCCTTCTCTAATGACAAAGTTCTAATTTGAGAATAAGAGATTAACGGGGCTTAGATGTGGTGAATGAGCTCAATAACCCTCCACCAACTGGCAAAACGGCCTACGGCTGCCAATCTCTCTGGCTGTGTTTTGGATCAGTGCAGCTCACAGAGACGATGCAGAAGCATTTTAATTGGCCTTAGATTGCATCACTAAACTGTTCGCTTTAATCACCACAGTCAAATGTTTCAGCGACGCTTCATCCATCACAGTTGGCTGAAGCCAAGCCCCTGACCATTGGCTCCATTTAAGTAATTAATCAACAAATACTTCTGTTTGGTTGCAGCACAGATGTCTGAATGCTCTCCGTCATGGCTTTGGTTGAATAAAAACCCAGGTGTTGCTGTGACTGCTGACTATTTTGGCTTCCTGGGCATCAGATGTAAAGAAGGCTAACAATAAAATAAGCTTTGGACAAACAGAGATCCCTCCAGGAGTGAAAACTGTGTTCTGGCTGCTCCATGGTGGTCCACACTGGACACAAATAATCTGCCCCACAGTTAAACAGCAGGGAGAGGAAGGGATTATTGTGCTCAATCCTCTGACTCCCAAAACTCTGTTCTGTTGTATCTCATGCTAATCTTTATTCTAAACAGATTTCAAATTAAAAGGATTGTTCATTTCCAATGTATTGGTATAGAAATATTATTTGAGGCTTTGCATTCCTTCAAGGAATGCATATTACTGTTAAAAGAAAATCACTGCAACGCCACTTGATTGTTGATACCGGTATGTGCTGCTGACTATCCATGATGCTGATCTCATGCTGCTGATTTATTTCATGTTGCTGCGTTCATTCATCCTCATCTGCTCACACAGATTCATGGTCATGCTGCTGTTGTTTGGCGCATCGTTTTGTACTATTAGTGCTTACTATATTCTTAGTTTAGCATATTTCTTTGTTCATATCTTAGATCTTTACGGTTTTTCTTTGCAATTTGTATTTTTGTTGGATGGGACTCTGTGTACATAGTTTCGTTCCACCTCATGTACCACATGTGGTGTGTATGACAATAAAGACACTTTGACCTTGACCGTATTGCCCATCTTTCATGGAAGAATTGGCCACAAAGACTTTACAATGACTGTTGAGGGCCGATTTGATCAAATACAAAACTATAGTGTAATTTCATATGTTCTGAGCATGTGTTTGGAATGACTCTCAGCTACTACCAGATCAAATATTAGCTCAGTATCTGTAAAATAACGGAGTTGTAGCCAACTTTGTTTTGGCTAATGTCAATGAGATGTGGCCGTAACTCTAAAAGTTAAACTTGTTCCAGATTAGAATCTGATAATTAGGTCTGTCATGATAAACAATAACTCAATTTATCGCATAATAAATGAAAATATTCGACCTCATTTTCATTAATTGGCTTCATCGTTTCTTCATGTCTCTCTCTTTCTACTGAAAACAATGGATGACAAAAGGCTCATCTCCAGTGTTCTTCACTGACCCCTCCCTTTCTCTTTTCTTTAAAATCCATTTTAACCATCTAAAATCGCGTTTTTGGATCACTAAAAGCAGCTAAGCTGAGAAGCTATGCTAACAGGCCGACCTCAGGGAAAAAACCTCTGTCTTGTCAAAGCTTCAAAATTCACGGTTGAAACCTGTGCCTTTGTCTAAAAAGTTGTTTTTATCTTTTCTGGAAAAAGAAGCTGAGAACTTGTTAACTTTTTTTTTTTTTTTTTTTTTTTTTTAAAAGCTTTGTGTGAAAACTGCTATGCTAAAGAGCTCAAACCACACCAAGCATCCACCATTTTGAGAACCAAAGAAAGGAAGGAGAAACAGCCCATGTCACGTCAAGGGGCTTCACTCCCATTTTTCTTAAAAAGAGACACGCTGCTCGCTCCCTCACTATCCATCCTTCAGTTCAAACAGTCTTATACTGCTATTCAGTGGTCAAAAAAGGTACTACACGCAAACAAATTAAACATTTCTTCTTAAACTTTACAATAATTACCAATTATTGGCAAATTTTAAACAATATTATCGTTTATCGCAATAACTTCAGAGACAATTAATCGCCCAGCAAAATTTGTTATTGTGACAGGCCTACCGATGATTGATTTAACAAAATACAAGACTATCATTGAATGATGTGAGAAACTCTTGCAGGGGACCAAATGGAGCACCAATTCCAGGGGAATCATGCAGGTTATAAGATAATTCACTTCCTGTATTCTGACATGTATGATGAAAGACCTGACAGAAGGAAATTCTATAAGGTGTGCCAAAAAGACCCAGGAGATGTTTATAAAGCCTTATGATACCAGTAACAAGTCGAGTGATTCAACGAACACAGGGGCAGCAGGGAGGAGAGGGAAGCAATACAAAGATGCACTGAACATGATTGTTGAGAGGGTGGAGGAAGATAAGATGGTGTGGGGGAGGGGGGGCCAAAATGATGCCCGGGAGGCAGCAGTCTGCACTTAAAACCAACATGGAACCAAATGTTTGTCGGAGGAGAGAATGTTGACTCTCAGCACCATTAATCATCTGAAAACCTCCATCACACAGAATCCAACATCAGCAGCCGAACAAAAAGAGCAGAGCTTTTAAAAAGAGCAGTTTCAAGATGCAAACAAACACAAAGGGTTAGATGAAGCTCTGGATGGTCTTTGCTTGTTGCAAATGAGTATGTAAACTGGAAGGTTGGGCTGTTTCTGCATTATGAAGTTTGGATGATGACAAGGTTTCATCCCTCGAGAGATTAACCGAGATGAAGGGCAAACCTGTTTCCTGTCAGCTGGAAAGGACAAACCAAAGCGCCATCCACACGGGAATGCCGTCTTACCAGAAGAATATTGTTCTTCATAAACACTGCTGCATTTCAAAAAATGTCTTCAATCACAAAACAAACACAACTCAAAATGCTAGAGTACCGTATTTCCCACCACACACGTCACACCACCGTATAAATCGCATCTATTACGCGTCACCGCTGATGCGTCACGTTTGTTACGCATCGTGTTTGTTACGCGTCACCACTGACACACTGGAAACGTGGGCCGGTGTTGTGCCAAAGATCGATTGGCTGCCAAATGGCGGGCGCAAGAGCGTGCACAGGAGGACTTTAACAAGAATTTAACAAGATTAACACTTAAAAACAATTGTTTGCTCAAAATTATAGCAAAGTGTCTCAGTATAACTGCTGGTAGCCGTCTCCACACCATCCAGGACATCTATCACAGATGATGTCTGTGTAAAGCACACAGCATCATTAAGGACAACACCCACCCAGCACAAGGAAGGACTCTTTCATCTACAACCCTCAGGTAGACAATCGCGCACAAGAAGACTCAAAAACAGTTATTATCCACAAGTTGTCAGATTAATGAACTCTTGATAATAATACTGAACTATTGACAATAACATTGCACCAAGCCACATCTGTGATACCTAATATGTTTATTGCTGCTGTAATATGTGGCTGTATCATGTATGTCACTAACTTACCATCATAATTCATCTCAGTGTTGCTCACTACCTGCCCAATAATCTGTCACACAACCTGTGTAGTTTATGTTAGTTATGTACAGTATATATTATGTGCATTTGTGTTAATATTACTACTTGTAAAATACTTATTTACCGTATATGAATTCATCCTATTTGTACCGTTATATTCTACCATGTTGTTGTTTACTATATTTATTTTGGACCATGTAAATATTATATTTCTTTTTCATTTTTTGGTTTATTTTGTACCCCTATTTCATGCTTTAGTATTTCTTGTTTGCTTATTGTTTGTTTTTAGCGAGTCAAATCGGTTCTTCGCATCCTGAACGTTTTATTGCACTGCTGACCCTGTGTTAACCTGCACATGACAAATGTGACAGACTCAGGGGGGGGGGGGGGGGGGGGGGGGGGGGGGGGGGGGGGGG
>JARVLU010000380.1:25781622-25796784 GCA_031762415.1 Simpsonichthys santanae
CACTAGACTGAGGAACAGTTTTTACCCTGAAGCTGTTAGACTCATGAACATCTAACCAGAATAATCACTGTGAAAAATCACATGTCGCTGCTGATCTGTTTCATGTTGCTGCTGATCTGTTTCATGTTGCTGCTGATCTGTTTGCTCACGGAGACTCATGTTTGTGCTGCTGTTCGGCGTGTTGTTTTTTTTACTATTAACGCTTAAGTGTATTTTTAGTTAACGTTTTTCTTAGTTCATATCTTAGATCTTATTAGTGTTTTTCTTTTACATTTTATACTTTTGTTGGATGCAACTGGGACCCTGTTTGAGGTCGTTACTGAATAAACCGATCAATAAGAACATTTCCCTGTGCTTTGTTAAAAAACAGTTAAAGGGAACAGCACAAGTGCATACTTTTCTCCATAAATCTAAAAAATGTTTTTTTCCTGAAACTACTAAAAAATACAAATGTCAAAAACTTCCAACTGCCACATAAATAAATAAAACTGAAACAAGAAATAAAAACACCAGTGGGGTTTAAGACTTCTGTCATGTAGACTGTATGAGCCCATGACTAAATGAAATATCTTATTTCCAGACGGGTAATAAAAACCTTTCTGGGAGCAAGTCAGCGTACTCAGGTGGAGGAGCAGCTGAGAGAGGTGAGCGGGCCTGAAGGTCTCCATCAGCAAACTTTTATTGTCTTAATCTACGAGTTCAGCGGGCCACAGAAGGATCAGAACGTGAGGCCGGCAGGGAGACGTACTAAATGCTCTTCAAGGACAGGGAAAGGATAAAAGCAAGCCTTAAATTTCTTACAGTAAAAGCTCTAATTTGTCTCACCAGGTCACTTCCATGAGTGAAATGGGCACAGCCGCAGCGTAGATGGCCAGATCTCCATAAAGATAGACGATGATGCAAATGTAGAACATGTTGACGCCAACTGAAAGACAAAAAGAATTAAGAGGTGAAGGATTCAGGGCTGCGTGATGAGCAGATTTGCAAAGTAACGTGGGATCAATAGGTGACAAACAAACACATTTGTCATTTTTAGCAGCCGTCCAAACACTTCATCATGATGTATCGCTGATGGAGCAAACATCTATATTAAAACTGCACCCTCGTTTGCGCACCTCTCATTACACCCCTCCATCAGTTTTCCAGGCCGCAGGCACATGTTTTAATTAATGACGAGTATTAATGGCATTAATTATTAAGCTGATCACTCCATGAGGGAAAACGTCCATCAGCCTCGACTCTGTGCAAGGTTCGGACCATCTGCCCTCCTGTTTGCATCCAAACACCTGACTGATAGGACCGAATCAGATTTCACCTGCAGACACATCAGCGCAGCGTGCCACACATCCATCATCCTGCTGGTTTCTCAAACGGGGGCTCTACCACCTCACCGAGCCCCTCAGCTAATTCATTACTGCCAAGGAAATTAGAGGGTAAAGTCCATTAAAAAGAAATAAACGCCGACAGATTTACAGCTTCTCCAGCCGCACAGATTCTTTATCAAATCAAGGACTAAAGGGGCCTATTAGGGCGTAACATTAAGCTGTGATAGAAGCAAAAACAAGAACAGAACCAAACAAACAAACAGCTATTTATATCCAGTTTTAGAATCAGAGCCAACAAAACATGTCTGTTTCATTAAATCAGTTTTTGAATCATGAACTGTCAGATTACAGCCACCTAATGAAGGCAGATTGCTCGTTTTATTCACCCGCTGATCCAAAACCACAAGATAATTAGATTTCAACTTAATAAATTTCAATCTGTTTTAGTTTTATTCCTCAGAATTGGTATAAAGTACAACACCTTCAGTTCATTTTGGTGCAACTGCTTTGTGTTTCTACAGCTATTTGACATTTAAAGATTTTGCTACAAGTATAGATTTAAGTTGTGTTCTGTTTATGTTGTTTATTTGTGTCATATGCAGGTTAACGCAAGGTCAACGGTCAATTGTTCATCATGAGAACCGATTTGACTAGTTGAAAATAAATCATGAAAAATTTAAAGCATGCGATAAAAGTACAAAATAAAGTACCAAAGAGTGAAAATGTTTACAAGGTCCAAATAATATATAGTAAACAACAACATGGTAGAATATAATAGTGCAAGTAGGACGAATTAGTATAAATAAGTTAATTAAATTATTAGTGATGTATCCTTATCCTCACAATAATGTAAAAGTGCAAATGTTTGTATCCATGTTTTATTGTTTTTAATCAAGTCTTTTTGTTACGATGGAGCTTTAAGAAAAAAATTAAAAGCCATAAAATTACGAGAATAAAGTCAAATAAAGTCTTAATATTACGAGAATAAAGTCGTACGAGACTTTTTTTTTTTTTGCAGCTCTCGTTTATTTTATTATTTTATTTTCCACGAGTCAGCTCCACAGCGCAACCTGTCAATCAATCCAGTGGGCGTGTCAGCGAACGGCCAATCCGAAGCTAAATGCTCCTCACCTGCAGAGCTGCTGCAGCCCATCAGAGTACCACCTTACTGTGAGCAGGTTCAAAGTCCTGACACTGATAATAATCTGATGCTGATGTGCTCACAGATTAACTATCTTCTTATTTGTAAAACCAAAGTATAAGTTAACAAGACGCTCAACATTCTTCATTTTATCACAGTTAAAATGCAGTAAACCCCGATTTATGTGTCAGAGTTTGGATAATATTACGACTTTATTCTGGTAATATTATGTTTTTATTCTCATAATATTATGAGTTTATTCTCAAAATTTTATGACTTTATTCTCATAAAAAAATTTAAATTATCATAATAAATTGGATTTCTTTATTATTATATGACTTTATTCTCATAATATTATGTCTTTATTTTCATATTACAAGTTTATTCTTGTAATAGTATGACTTTATTGTCGTACAACTTTATTCTCGTAATTTTATGGCTTTTAATTTTTTTTTCTTAGCATGGCCCTAAAGATCTGTCGTATTGTGTGCCATGATATAAAATTAAAATACAGTATAACAAATGGTCTCAGCAACTAAACCTTCTAATAAAAGTGTTGCAGGTTATTTTACAGAGCTCTCTGACCCCACCTTAACTGCTGCATGAACTTAGTCGAGACATATTTTTATTTTACAGAGCGGTGCAAAATGTACTGTGCTCTGCAGCCCGGCGAGAGAGCTGCACGACCAGCAGGCGTCACAACACCAGAACTAATACCTGCCAATTACCCAGAGCCACAGACAAAACTGCTACAAAACAAGTCTTCATTTAGCAGCTCAGCTTTTTCATGTAGCTGTGAGAAGCATTACTATCCATCAACACATTTACCTCTGACCAGTCTGACAGCAGACATGACAGCCTGTCTGTAAAAAGCTGCGGAGGAAAAAAATTAACAAATAATGGAAACTACGCTTAGTTAACTTACAGCAAGCACAGAGGAGGCGGGGCTTTTAGGAATTCAAAATTGTGAAAAAGACAGAGTTTATGCCACGGAAACAACAAGCTAACTGCTAAAATAAAAACAAATGAATAAAAACAAAAGCTACTCAAATTGTATTAAAATGTTTGTTGTTTTACAGTAAAATGTTAAAGTCTCAGGATGGGCAGGAAAGTGGTTTTATATGTTGGTGTCTTTAATTTAAGTTTAAATAACAAATTTAGGTCCAGAATGACCACCTAAAGAAATTATGAGCAGATTTAAAAACTTGCTTCCTCTCAGGAAATTTTTGCAAAAAGAAATCTGAGCGACCCGTCCAGGGTGTACCCCGCCCCTCGCACAGCGACTGCTGGACATGGGCACCGGCGACCCCTCGTGACCCAAAAAATGGAAGAAGGTCAAAGATAATGGATGGATGGAAGTCTCCGTGAACAAGAAATTTTCACAACAAAAACTGATATTATCAAAGATTTCTATCAACTATGAGAAGATCGACAAGTCTCCTTATCTAAGGATGCTCAAAGCTCTATAGAGACCAATCAGAGCTTTATCACATTCATACACCGATGGGACACACATCGGAGGCAGTGAGGGGTTCAGTGTCTTGCCCAGGGACACTTCAACATGTGACTGGTGGTGGAATCAAACCCCGACCCTCCCATTGGAGGACGACTGCTCTAACCACTCGGCCACAGCTTTTTAAGTGGAGCAGTTGAAGGTTTTGTTCAATAGTGAGGGAAGATTCGAGTGCGAGAACAACAGGTGGATCGGTTCAGCTTCAGCAGTATTGTGGACTCTGCGCCGGTCCGTTGTGGTGACGAGAGAGCTGAGCTGTAAGGTGAAGCTCTCCGTTTACTGGTTGGTCTACACTCCTACCCTCACCTCTGGTCAGGAACTCTGGATAGTGACCAAAAGAACGAGATTGTGGATACAGGAGGTTGAAATGAGTTTCCCCCGCAGGGTTCATGGACTCTCTCTTAGAGATAGGGTGAGAAGTTCAGCTTTCAGGAGAGACTTGGAGTAGAGCTGGAAGAGGTGGTTGTGGAGAGGGAGGCCTGGGTCTCCTGCTCAAGCTGCTGCCCCCAAGACCCGACTCCAGACAAGAAGGAGATGATCAATGAAATTAAAGTGTTTCTTTGGCCTTTGGCTGTTTTATTTTTATTTTATTTTTTATGTTTTTCACTCATTTCCAATCCAGTTAGGTGAAAACTTGACTAACATTATGGTGTGTCGTGTCCGTGCTTAAAAGGTGTTCTCATAAAACCATCTACAGCAGAGGAAAGTATCTGAACGGAGCTCAAGATAACGAGTTAATTCACAAGATTATAATATCTAAAAAGAAAATGACTCTTAGTTTGAATAATTATATTATAAACACTTTATTTTCCCTCTAAAGTGTAGTTCTATTAATTAAAAGAACGCCTCAAAATAAACTGTCATCCCACAGAGAATCTCAGAAATAATTAAGCCTTTTCTAACTGAAATATCTCCACAAGTCTCTCTCTGTCTTTATAATTAAACTGCTGATTGTTGGACCAACAAAGTGAATCTTTGATGAAGAGAAATCATGAATGTCTTCTGTTCATATCTACATTAGGAAGCCTGGGAGGCAACAGCAACATTACCAGTGTCTGAGGTTAGAAATGAGAAATGCCTCATCAATACTCAACTTGTGTGTGATGTGGATACTATTAGAATAAATCTGTGTTGTGGCAGAGTTCTGCTTGGACAGAAGCAAGATGATTCTCAGTTTTAACTTGGTTTCGTTCTAGAAAACAAATGAACCCTTCATGAATCAAACTTCTTTTATTTTTTTTTTATTTTTTTTTCGGCAGCACTCTTGGAATATTGATTTGTTTGGATGATAGCAGTCAGCCTTGATTTAGCATGCTCCAGAAATTAAAGTGCATCTTTCACCACGCTGACACAGAGAACTATTGTTACAGCGGTTTAGAGAAAATGATTGTGACAAACACTGAGGTAAACATGACCGTTTATCTTCTAAACGACTACAATTTTCATCTTGACAGACATTTAAAAAAAAAAAAAGTCACTTAAGTATAGAAATGGATAAGTTCACGTTTGGCTCTAATTAAAGTCAGACGCTTGTGTTGCAACAAAGTTCATTAGTATTCGTGGCCATGGTCCTGTTTTCACCAGTGGAACAAGACCCATCCTGATGTTTGTGCAGTTGCTGTGTGCAACACATTAGATCACAAAAGCTAAGAAAAGCTGAGACAAGATGCTGATGCTAGGACCGCACCGTTAGTCTCTGTGACTTTAGCCAAAGTCAGCTTTTAATCAACCTTCAAATCAAGTGTGAAGGTTACGGCAACACTTTGCACGGTGGTGCAGATAAACCTGCCTCCATCAACATTCCTGTCAGTGGCTGCAGGTCAGGCTGATACGATGTCCATGGACTTTTTCCAAGCCTGCCTCAACCTCACCACCGCCGCCGCTGCCACTGCGGTCACGTCAGTTTCATCACAAGAGGAAGTCAGATGTCCTCTAACTCTGTCTCTTCTCAAGAAGAGTTTATTATCTGCAGTTTATTATCTTAGCAGAATGAGGAGCTGCTGGTACACGACTTTAATGCACGGGAGCATGAACGTGCTTGCATTCATTCTGGTTAATTACATTTCTTCGTGTGCAAAGAACACATTAAGAAGACGAAACAGTTCAGACTCTGCATCATGACGAATGAAACACTGGACTCAGAGGATATTTTGACCCAACGGCAGCAGGACGGTTATCCTTACATAGATTTTAACATTATTATAGGCTAATAAATAGGTAGCACTTTACATCATCAGGTGAAAGAATTGTACTGATTTACAGGAATAAATACAGATGTTTTTAACAAAAGTGTTTGGGTATTTTGATGTAGGGTTCTGTGGAGTTGTTTTCAGTAATCAATGTTTTACCTGCAGTAGAAATGATTTAAAATGTCATCAGGTTGGAAAACGAGACAGACGTTGTCCTGAGAAGGTTAAGCAAGATTGGCAAAGACCCAAACAAACGTCAGGGCTGAAAGAAACAGGGTGAGGAGCTCCATCGTCTGGGAGGAGCTCCGACCAGAGTCGCTGCTCTTCCACATTAAAGATCAGCCGAGGTGGTTCAGACATCTGGATGGGGCTCCTGAACACCTCCCAGACCTGTCCTACAGGGAGGAGACCCCTGAGAATTACATTACCTCTCTGGCCTTGGAACACCTTGGGATCCCCCCTGAAGGACCTGGAGATCATTACTGTGGAAAGGGGTGTCTTGGTTTCCCTCCTAAACCTGTTCCCTCTGCACCCCGACTACATTTAGTCCAAAAAAAAAATTGCTAATTTGCTTTTAAAAAAAAAAAAAAAAAATCTTCTCGACCCAGCTCAGACTAGCCATTAACTTGTCTCCTCTGAGAACCTCTGCCTGATATTCCAAAACAACAGAGCTGATTCAGAGATTTTATTGCAAATTAAATACTGATTACTGATAACAAATCCAGAGCGCCCCACTTTAAAATTACCGTACTAGTAAACCGTGGCGATGTGATAAAAGAAGCGCATCATACAACGTTGCTGTGTTTGTCTTTAAAATTTTACATTTGATGCCTGGAGTTGGTTTAAATTGACGATTTACTTCTAATAAAGTGCAGCATGAACATTATCTACATCTTTAAAATACATCAGAGAATACAGAAGCTAATGATTGAGTTCTCCTGTGTGGGTAGACCCAGAGGTCAAAGCAGCAGAATCCTCATTAGCTGGCCCAAATGATAAAAGTGTTTTTGCTTCTAAATTGACTTAAACCAGGTAGTTTTATCATATAGGTCCATTAAATGTTAAATAACTTTGCATTTTATCAATATAAATGTGTTTCTAAACATTTTAATAACAGATTTTCTATCAAACTAAACTACTGTATGGGAACTAAAATATGACCTTGTTTGATGAGAATTGTTAAAATGACTCGTTTGTATCCAAATAATAAAATGATGACACATCAGCTGGAATGTGAGCAGCTCGGTGCTGTCGGGACCAACACAAGCGCTGGAACTCGTGCCCGTTTAATTCTTCTCTTATTAGAGTCCCCGGCAGCTCCCCCACCACATGAGGAGGGAGAAAGGACGGGAGAAAAATCATTTCCTTATTACCAATCAATACCCCCACGTGTTACCTGCACGCAGCCGGTGGGAAAGATCATCAGCCATGTTTTTTTTTTTTTTTTTGTGTGTGTGTGTGTGTGTGTGTGTGTGTAGCCCCTAAACAGGCAATTGAGTCAGTGACAAGAGGCTGAATGGATGGCTGAACACTGCAGCTTTAACAGCATGAGCTGCATGACAGCATGCATGAGCGCGTTCACACGTGTGGGTGTGAACATGAGCTGACTCCAGGTGTGCCAAGTGCGCCACCTGCTGTTGAAACGCTGAAGAGCGGAGCATGCTGGCGCAGATGACGCTGTCACAGCTTTGACCTTTGGTTGTTCTCTTATTCCTACAAAACCAAGGACTCTGCTGACTCCTAAGTCACACGCATGTGGATAAAGTTGGCTTAATGCAAGGAGACAGGGCAGGGAGGAGGGAGGAGACTGCATGCTGACACCAAGCGTGAATGAGGATTGTAAAGCTGCAGGGCTCGCTCTCTCTTCGGCTCAAGGTGATTCAGATTCCAGTTTACCATTAGGAGTCAGCTTCGTTAGCTCCAGCATCATTCAGGTATTTGCCACGGGTACAGGTAATACTGGGCTCTCAAACAGGTAATTATAACCAAAAGCAATTTATTCATATGTAATTACATCCAATTAAACCACCACTAGCCTTCCTGTGTAAATGACTGTGGATTAAAAAAAAATAAAAAATCTTTGATGAATTATCCTGCTCAGCCGTGCGGCTCGTCCATAAATATTAGACATGGCTAATGACGGCGGCATCTGCAGGTGACTGAATATTAGGGTGTGAGCTGGGGCAAAAAGAACATTACCTTTGTTGAAGAACATGGAGGCCATTTGGCCCATCTCGATCCGCTCCACGATGTCGAAATGATCGACGTGACCAGATCGCTCTGGGGGAAAAATGAAATCAGAAAACAAAACTGACGTCACGTTCATCTCACTCCTGCACACAAATTATTTTACTTCAGAAGTCTTCTATGTGCAATGTTATTTATTCTCTTTTCAAATTATTCTGCATGTATTTTGAATTACTGTGTATATCGCACGTTCAAATTCCTCCTGGTTTTATGTGCAGTTGGAACATCAGCAGTTCTCTTTAAGACGAAAGGAGTTACTTTTTATTCTGATGTTAAGTTCAGTTCTTTTGTGCAACAATGTTGAAGAAAAATAGACTTGGTGCACGGATCCCTTCAGAAACTACAAGAATGGCACCTTTTTTACTTTTTTTATGTTTTTGTACAGCCCTGAGATGAACTTTGTTGTTTATTATTAGCACAGCAGTCCCTCACTACTTTGTGGGTTGTTTTTTTGGCGGACTCGCTCTGTCACCGTTTTTCAAAATAAGACTGGCTGATTGATGGATGAGCCGCACATTCGGCATGGAATTTTTTATTTGAAATAAATTATTTTAAATTATTTAGCACCTCCTGCACCTTTGTGCAGCCCACACCGCAGGATAAACTCCCTGCTGCAGCTGGTCAACTGCTCTCGGTACAGAGCGGCGAAGTGGGCGTGGCCAAGAGCGCTTTCAGGTGGCTGAGAGCAGCGGAGGCAGAGAAATCATGACATCCTGTGCTCTTTTACAGCGTTTAGAGTTTAGAAACATTGTTTAGAATATTGCAAGTGTGGGAAGGGTTTAAACCGCCTTAATATATATCCATCTCATTTTATCTTATCTTATAAATAATAAAATAAACAACTACTTACTACTTGTACTACTATTCCTACTTCGCGGTTTTTCACTTATCATGGGGCTTCATGGTAAGGATCTCCCGCTATAAATGAGGGACTACTGTACTTATAAAATACACTGAATTGGAAATATGATTGTTTTGAACATCAGCTGAGGCTTCTGCAGGATGTGTGTGTTGGCCATAAATTAGTGCTAACTACATAAAAAGGTAGCCTAAACAAATTATTCCATTACTGTATGTCTTGATTTAAACAGAGGAGCAGCAAATAAAAGTGTAACAAGGCTGTTGTGAGTCTTTAACACTACATAAAAATTGTGGGTACAAAAGTCAAAAATCCTCGTCGGCTAAAACAAGAAGTAGCATTTATCCCTATTACCTTTAAAGTACTTATTATTAAAGAGATCAGTACTCACGGACAGACAAGATGGGTTTTGTTTCGGGTTCAGAACGGCCTCGGCCCATGACATCATCGTCTGAATAGTCGGAGCTGGAGTCGCTGTTGTCAGTCTGTGGAGGATGAAACGATGGTTTGAAGCTTTAGTTGCCATTTTCCTAATCTCTCTACGTAAACAACAGTCAGTTTACAAGACATTAACTGTGTGTTTATTTGCTCTGTATTTGACGCAGGGGAGGCAACATCTGGAAATTATAGCCAACAGCTGGGAGGCACTTTGGAGGACGGAGCCGCTCACAATCCCCAACAATCGCATCACCAACACGTCGCTTTTTGTTATTTCCCACAGTCCGTGCAGATTAACGTCAATTAAGAGTCAGTGGTGGTGAAATGTGTGAGCATCATCAGCTGAGTTAATGCAGGAGAGACGAAGAGTGACAGCCGGTAATGACACCGCAACAAACAGGCAGCAAACAGAAGCAGGCCGGCAGAAAACAAGGCAAACAGCGACGAGAATCAGAACGCTGGTCACGCCCGGAGGCGCTGACACACAAAGTCAAACTCGGGCTCGAAAAAGAAAAAAGTCAAACATGTCTGCAGAAAGTAAACAGAACTCTGCATCCACAGTGTTCGTGTTAAAGGATTAAACATGAGTGAACAGTTTAATCTCTGCACCGTCAGAGGAGTGTTGAAACCAAGAGTTTCACTTCCTTCATTTTATTGATGGACAAAAAATTACAATAATGTGCTGACACCTAGAGTCTGCGAAGACAAACTGTAATAAAAAGTAAAAACAGGAAATGAAGTTGACAAAATAGAGCTCAAATTCCATACTTTAAAATAAAAAAGTTAATGTTTCTTCGTGAACCCATTTTGTCTGGTTTTTGCTCAGCTATCCTAAAAAATACTCATTTCAGGTCAGCAAAGAAAAATAAAAAACGTGGTGAACATCATTCACTTTGGATTCACTTTGTAAAACCTCGAGAGAAAATAAACGCACATTTTCTGTAAACTTATCAAACTTGTGTCGTACGACATCAACCTGTTTAACCATCGAGGTCTTTGAAACCTAAAATTGTGAAAACTCATGAGAATATAATAAGAAACAGATCAAAGAGTTTCTCATCTGAAAAGTACTTTATATTAATATATTTATATTGTGTTAAATCCAGCAAGACAAAAACCTATTTAATAAGAACAAATAAAAAATTCCCTTCTTTCAGCTGCTCCCTTCATCAAGGGTCATCACAGCAAACTAAGTCACACGAATAATTAATCATTTTTAATATGAGTAATATATTTTTATAATATACTGTATACATAAATAATAATAATAATATAATAATAACAATAAACACCTTTTCCAGAAAATTTATTTGCAATCACAAATGTTCCACATTGGAATCCATGGACTTACAGTGATTATATAATTAATGGATAGTCTGAGTTTTGTAAAAAATAATTAATTTTAAAAAATCTGTGAACAATAAATATCTTACCTGTTGTAGGTAACTTTCTAAACAATCTCAAATTGGAGAAAAATGAGTTCAGTTCCAACTAAAATGTCTGAACATGGTTGAGACTAAAGTAGACTGCTGGCCTTTTAAAATAAAGTAAAAACTTTCAGTGTTTATTTTAACACCACTTTACAAACCTCAGTCTGTTTGTTTTCCATTAAATAGCTATTTCTGCAGAAATCTTATGATAATCCTGCAGAAAGTACCTCAGGCTGCTCCAGAAGTGTTACTGCTAACTGTTGTTATTTCTCTATTTAAATAACGCTGTAATATAGAATTGATGGCAATGAAAAAAAAAAATAATACTGTTTGTTTAATTAGCTATCAGCAAGTTGTACTAGAAGGGCAGCAATCCACTGCGGTATGGATCAGACTAGATGTTACGACATCATTTATGTCAGAATTAAACTTTATTTGTCCTGAGATGTCAAAGAATTATCTACAACAGGTAAGATATTAAGTGTTTACACCCTTTTCACAGAACTCCTCTTCAATACATCTGAACGTTCAATGCAGACACTTTTACTAAAACTCAAACAGAGAACAAACCTCCTTATCTACAGGCAAACCTTTCATGAGCACATCGTTTTGCTGCGTAGTTGTTTGACATTTAAATTAATACGACTTCATTCATCACTAAAGCATAATTTCTGTTCCACGTCGTGTCCCACAAACATGCCTTATTGCTCATTTAAACCAGATTTAAGCAAACAGCTTTTAATCTGTGTGCAAGATTGTTCTCCAACTCGTGTTTGAGCTAAATAAAAAGGCAAACGGCACCTTCTCTGATGAAGCGTCGGCGAGTGTAAAAGAGAACAGAAAAAAACCATATGGATGTTAATAGGCTTCAGTCAAGCAGAGAGAAATAAAAGGCATCCAGCAGTAAACATTTCCTGTTGTACTCCTCTCTTGTTTTCCATTATGTGGGAGGAAAATGCTGAGGAGTACAGCAGCCATGAATCAAGGCTGAGCGTTCGCGCCGGGCTATTGTCCACAGGATCATAACTCCTGGAATGGAAACCCAGGGGCATTAAGCAAGATGACTTCTGCACGGAGAGGGAAACAAAAAGCAAAGGCCGAGCCATTTGGGGAGCGCCAAGCCTTTTTCTTAGTCAAAGTAAAAAATGATTTAGGACTTGGCTATTTCCCCTGATAATTGAGTACAGTTCTACTCTGATGACTTCACCCAAATTGGGATTTTACAAACGGGAGGCGAGAGCCACTTCTAAATTGTGCTTGGATTGGACAATAAAATGCCATCAACCTCCAAAACACAAAAATTAAACTTCCGGTTGGAAGGAGGATTATTTTTCAGGGTTTACAACTTAAATATAGTCCAGTCAATTAGATTTGACTGGAATAAAAATAAAAGAAGTGAATATTTCACCGTAAAAGTCTAAACAAGAGATGTCCACAGGGAGACAGACTTCGGTGACTAGGATGACCAGAGTCAGTTTGTAGGTTTGTTAATAGAAACTAAGGTTTAAATTATTTACTGAGGGTCTAATTAACTGTTTTAGATACTTTTTCAAACTGTTTCATTACTACAAAGTAGTGAATGTTTTAGAGATGTACAAAAAAAGTTAACTTTGCTTTCTTCTTAATATTTCAGTATCTTAGTATTTTAGGATATTTAATTGTGTTAATTTTTCATACGCATAAAAACTGCTGGCACATAATCATGATTAAAAAATACAAGTACACCCTAATTAAATAATTATGTTCAAAAACATGATTTGTTTTTAAAGTACAGTATCTGGTTATTACAATCTTTAAAAAATCATGTTAACATGACTTTAGGCTTCATCTCAAACGTAACTCAAGCCCTGTCGACACATGATTGACATTTTGGAAATCAGCCAAGAATGTATGTTGTTTTAGTCTACAAGAGCCCCTTTTGAAACCAGGGTCCTGAGCAGTGGCGATTTTAACCTCTTTTGGGTGTGTGTTCAAACACCTCTAAATTTTAACTCAGCACCCCTGAAAAATAAAGAAACCATCATTAGGATGTTGTAAGGACCTTAGATTCACCAAAATATTGAATAAATAAACCAGCCAGTAAAATCTATATCGTTGCACAAGGCAGATCTTCTGCAACATCTGTCAATCAATCCAGCAGGCTTGTAAGCAACTGCCCAATCAGCTTACCTCAATTTGTCCTGAAGATAAACGCCCCTTACCTGCAGGAGCTCCACCCCCTTTTCCTCAGATAACATTGTCAGAGCTTTGCATTACGAACACTTTGCAGTCAGAGGGATTTCGTGACAAATCATCAGAAAAAAATGTTTAAACGTTGTCAGAGAACCTGCTATTCAAGACAGTGGGTGGTATACGGTTTATTACATTTCAAAAACTAAATGAAGTCTGGAAAATGTAAAAGAAGATAAAGCCACGTGGGCGACCTCATGATCAGCTGAGCACAACAGTGATAAACAGGAAGTACCACGTGTTCATCTGTATGAAGGTAAATCCTCCATTATCTGTCATAATTACATTGATTAAGGGTTAAAGGTTAATGCTTGAAGCTAGCTGTGCTTTGTTTTGTGTGTTTTAAATGTTGCAACTTCTGGTTGCATAAGCTTAATCTTTGTTTGCTCTGATCCTTTAAAAGTCCTATTTGTGACCGAGTCCCTCGTTTACGACCACACCACCCTGAAAACACCTGATCTCGTCTGGTCTCGGATGCTAAGCAGGATCGGGCCTGGTTGATCGCCTGGAAATATCAGGTGCTGTAAGCGTTTGTACTTCTCACAAACTGCACCATGGGGTGCGTTGTTCAAGCCGAGAGCTATCGGCAGCACTGGGGGTTAAGCACCCCACTAAAGGTCAGATCCTAGAACCACCCCGGTTCTGAGTGAAAAACATCCTTCATCACAACTGTTGCATTGTTGTGTGGACAGCCTAAAAACTACATTTTTAAAACAGTAATGTCATAGACCTACGACCCAAAACATGACAGACTGCCGGCTCGTGTTTGTGTTGCAGACATTAGTGCTCACTTACAGCTCAACTGTAAGGCTGAGGGACAAAAGACTCCCTCAAACTGAAGAAGTCTTTTGAATGAAAGACAAAACGTTTCAACAAGAATCCCTCCAGAGGACCTGACCTAACCTTGTTAGATTTATCTACCCAGCTTATTGAGCAGCATCAGGTTTCAGCTCAACCTTAACATAATGTATTTATTCAATGAACAGATGATACTGATGAAGTTTGCTTTGAATAAATGGTAAAACTGGACTGTAGTTATACTGTATATCACCTTTCTGTCTAAACTAGATACTCAAAGTGCTTTACAACACAATCTGTGCCTTCTCCACACACACATTCAGACAGCTCTCTACTACATAGATGAAAAATAATCTGAACAAATCATTCTGTAGAGACTAATCAGTGTTTTAGGTCATGTTCATACATTTGACAGTCAACAGTAGTTGAATGTGACACAGTGGTGGTCAAGCTACAAAAATGTTTTTGGTTTTTGCTCTCGTTTTCGTCCATCCTCATCTTGTGTTTAGTTTGGAGCATCCGCTCCTCGTCTTCGTTACCGTTTCTGTTGTAACTTCACGGCAGCATTACTGCAGCGTTTAGGTAGTTTTCTGTTTCCGTTTGGGTGAAAACATCTCAAGAATCAGTGTGTGTTAAAAACCTTTTTGGAAACAGCTTTTTCTGTGTGTTTGGATGGTGTTTGTTTCCATTCTTATTGCTTTTACAAGAAATAAAAGAGGGCCAGTTTTTGCTAAATCTTGCTCATACATTGATTAACTAACTAATCATCATCATCTAGAGATTCTCTATAGAAGCAAATGTTTGTGCAGTTTGCTGTTCTGAAACCTTCAGGGCAGTTAAATTGAACCAGCATGTTAGGTGTTTCAGGAGGAATCCTCTTCTCTTTAAAAAGAACATGACAGCAGGACTTAAGCAGTTATTATTATTATTATTATTATTATTATTATTATTATTATTATTATTATTATTATTATTATTATTAATAACCTTTAT
>JARVLU010000380.1:25807275-25824197 GCA_031762415.1 Simpsonichthys santanae
CACATCCTTGATAGAGAGGAACGATGGTTTGAGAGAGGAGTAAAGGAGGCCATCTTTGTGAAAAGAAACCATCCATCTTTAAACAGGGGTGGAGGCCTCCGTGTTCAACTGTTCAAACTCAACAGTCTGACCCAGTTAAGTTTCTTTTACATACAGACATTAAAAAAATGTATTTGATTCTTGATGGTTGTAGTTTGATTTAAAGCTCGGGTGTGTTTTTGTGCTTGCAGCTGGAAATATTTTAACAAACACACAAAGGTCAGAGAGACCAAAACGCAGCGCTGGTGTTTTCAGCAGTGACTCAAAAAAGCAGATTGCTTCCCATTGTTTCTCAGATGCACCTCCTTCTGATGCAGCTCAACTCCTTCATGATGATGCAAACTAATTAAAAAAAACAGATTCTGTGTTTCTGTTGACCGCAGGTTATTTAATCTCGGTGCACATGCCGAAAACCTTCCACTGCAGCTGCACGCAAATAATAGAAATGTTCAGCTGGTCTGTTTTATTTACCTCACAGAACATGGGAACAAAGACTCTTCACCACAGTTTGACAAAATGATTAAACACATCAATTCTTTATTATTTGCACTTTTCTATTGCAGCGTTTGTGTGAGCAGCTCTGCAGCTTATAAAGGTTTCATCAAACTCAACAAGACAAACAGCCATGGCTGCTCTGATGACTCTAACTTTTCTTGCTTTGATCGGTGAGTTATTGCGCCAAATTAAACTTAGATTAATGAGATTTGTTGTCAGGGAGGATTCTTTTAGAGTTTGTCATGTCTCCGCAGGTGTTTCCAACAGTCAGACTTCAGACTGCTCATACAACGGTCTCCTGGATCACCTGAACTTGACTTCATCAAACACCCTTCTTGAAATCATGCGTCCTGTGAAGAACTGGACCAGCGCCACCATCGTCTGGATGGACATGCTGGTTTACAGCATTTTAGATGTGGTAGGTGTCCTCCTCATCTTCTCAGCTGGTGTTGATTTCAACTAGTAAACAAACTGTAAGTTTCTAGTAATTCGTTGCATCATCAAATAACCACTTTAGCATTGCAGTGATATAAATTAACATTCATTATATGAGTTTACAGTTTAATATGACGATGAAAAATAACTTTTTGAACAAACCACTTGTTTGATTTAAATACAAAGCACAGTTGATTAAATCCATTTGTTTCAATTTACTGAATACAGTATAAGAAACCAAAATAAACTGTAATGGTGTTTGTTTTCTCATAAAATGTTTTATGTCAATAAACAAACAGCAAATTTGCCATCATCGTAAAGTATGCTGTGTAGTTAGCTCATTATCTTAAATAAATCATGGATGGATGGATGGATGGATGGATGGATGGATGGATGGATGGATGGATGGATGGATGATGGATGGATGGATGCATGCAAAAAATGAATAATTAATTAATAAAAGTAAACATTAAGACTAAAAATTAAAGTAATTATGGACAACTATATCTGCATAATACACTAATGGGATACATGTCCAACCACGAGGTTAAAGATTAATCAAGTTAAACTACATTCCAACAGATAGGTGTAGGGGTAGCAAACCAAACATAGAAAAAAAAATTAATAATAAAAAACAACAGAAGCAAATTTTTAAAAATTGAAAATTTCTGAGCTGCAAGTTTTTGCGACTCTCATTAAACTATCTCCAAACTCACAGGGAGGTTTCAGATGGCAAGGATTCATACGGCTCACGTCATGAAATGTATTAAAACAAAAATCCAGATATCTTGTTTTAAGTCTGTCCTCTCTCCGGAGGATAATTAGCACCTACAGCATCCTCAAACCTCTGACCTATATTAAGGTGTCATTCTGCAACGAGATCAGGTATCGTCAAGTTCAGTCCCTTGAAGTGGCTGTTTGTGATGTGCCGACTGGTTGAATATTTATAACTGCTGACTGTCTGCAGGATGAAAAGTTTCAAACCGTCACGTGCCACATCCAGGTCAACACGGTGAGAAAAACTAACAGAGGTGTTGAGTTCAGGCGTCACGTGTCGCTTTTGATTTCTTCATTTCATGAAGGAAATATTTTAATTGTTTTTCTTTAATTTTTTTAATAAGTATTGGACAAATGAGTTTCTGTCCTGGAATGCCTCAGAGTTCTGTGGGATCAACATGCTGACTCTTCCCAGGTCAATGCTTTGGATCCCAGATATAACCATCACAGAGGAGTACGTGTCCAACACTGGTTAAATTAAAAAAAAAAAATTAAGTGTTGTAATCATCTTCTGATGAAGCTTGTTCCTGTGAGCAAAAAATAAAATGTTTCTCGTTTTGCCTCTTTTCCTCCCTGCAGTATAACTGACACTGGGCATATTCAGGAGGATCCACTTGTCAGCTTGTACCCGAGCGGTTTGGTTTTTGCAAACTCACGGTATCGTCTGACCTACAACTGCCAGATCAACCTTTTCACGTTCCCATTTGATCGGCAACGTTGCAACATCACGTTTTCATCTCTGAGCTCTGGAGGTAATTTGCTTTTTGGGTTCAGAAAATGAGGCCAAACGACGCTGCAGGGATGTTTCACCATGTGACGGCTGAGCCACCATGAAGTCAGCTTTTAGCCTGCTCTGTGACAATAAACCTGCTCTACAAGAGTCCTACATAGAAATGCATTTAGGAGATACTTACAGTTGTAGGAAATAAAACTGACAAACCGTTAAATTGTCTGACTGCAACCATTGTCATTGCTAAACTGATTTATAGCTTTTAATTATTAATTTATGTGCATAAACTTGTGTTTGTCTCTTTAGTCACAAACACTTTACAACCGTTGTGTTTGGCTGCATAAAAAACACATTTATAGACTAATATTAACAAACTCCATGGGATTATCAAGTTGCATCTGAAATGTGGATAAACTGGACATGATGTTTCGCAGATACACGTTCTGATTTGCATATTTAGTTGAAAGTTAGCATCTATTAATTTTCTGCTTTAAATATTTCATTTGAACCATTCTATTTCCAAGCAAGAATAACAATAAAACATACCAGTTAAAAAAAAAAAAAAGATAAAATAAAAAATAACTGGGTGAACAAGTTAGAATGTTTGTGGATTAATCCTCTCAGGGTCAAAACGACATACACAGACTCCAATATGATCTCATAATTATCCAAGTAAATATTTTAACAAGTGCTGAAGGTTCGAGGATAATCGTTTAAATCTTCAAGGCCTAAAACCTCTTATTAGTGATCATGATTGACTGCAGCTGTTTTCCCTTTGCCAGCCTTCACCGAACTGGCCAATAGGCAGAACGGTGTAGAAGTCCAAGGACCCCTGAGAAGATCTAACGAGCTATTTGCTCAGGAGTAATCCATGAAGCAAGGCTCAAGCCTGCCATGAACAGAATACTGCTGGAGCAACAGTCTGCTCACTGTGGAGCCAGTGTTACATCACCGTGGACTGAGGGGGGGGGGGGGGTGCTGACCAAAAAAACACCCCTTCAACCTTCATGGACGAGTTAAACACCTTCTAGAGAAATAACATGTCGGTCCGATGAGGCAAAGACTGAGATTCAAACAGAACATTGCAGCAACTGTTAAGCACGGTGATGGTAGCACCATGGTGCGGTGCTAGATCAAATAATGGAGGACTTCCTGTTCAGCTAAGTGGTTAAAACTTGTTCCAACCTTACAATGATCCCAAACACAAGCTAGCATCGAGATCCGGAATGGTCTTCTCAAAGTCCTGTCCACAACCGATTAAAAGTGAGATTTAAGTCTAGAAACCAGTCATTTTAATGAACTTTACCAATTCTGCCAAGTAGTGGTGTCAAATATCCACCATTGAGTTGTATAAGCTTGTTTTCCTTCTTCTTCTTTCGGCTGCTTCCTTTTTCAGGGGTCGCCACAGCGATCTAACTGGCACGAAGACTTGCCAGTTGTTTTTACGCCGGATGTCCTTCCTGACGCAACCACAGACCACGAGCTACCACAGCCCTCTGTGTGGAGCAGAGAGCTGCTATCTAGGGTGCTCGGGGGAGTAGATGGTGGGGGTTAAGTGCCTTGCTCAAGGGCCCAGAGTGAGATAAATGAGGGTGGAGGCAGGTGTGGGTGCTTCACTTTTCCCACCCACATTTCAATGTTGCCAGTCTGAAGTTGAATCGGTGACCTACTGATCACAGACCCACCTTCTCCAACCACCACCCCTACTCGTGTAGAGAGTGGTGTACTATTTGCACCCGATGACACAAGATCCATGTAAACGTCTGTAAACGTACCACAGCAGGGTGGAATTAATTCAACTTTCACACGTTATGTTTCCATTATCTGCACAGACAAATACATAAAACTAGAAGCAGCCAAAAACAACCTAAACGTCACCGAGCTGTCAAAGCAGGTCACGACGCAGGGAGAATGGAGTCTCCAAGGGATGGACGTCTTTGAATTTGCTTCAGCTGAAAACGTCTCAGTCAAAAGCAAACTCGTGTACAGGGTAAGAAAATATTTGTGCGGAAGGTGCAGCGACAAATGTGTTAAGTGTTCAGTTCTTGGTGCTTTTTGTTTGGACGAACAGGTCACCCTCCAGAGGAAGCCCTTTTTGTACATAATTAATCTAATTGTGCCGCTGCTGTTTTTACTGGTCCTGGATTTGGCCTCGTTCTTCATCGGTGAGGACAGTGGTGAGAAGCTGGGATTCAAAGTGACCATACTTCTGTCCATCTTTGTTTTACTTCTGATACTTAAAGACATTCTGCCGTCCACTGAAGACAACCTGCCGCTGATGGGTAGGCAGCAGTCAGGACCAAGATGTTTTTAACAATTCCTTCAGCATCAAACTGACTCCTAACATCTCTGCATCTTCTGTCCAGCCATCTATTGTGTTTTAGTTTTCACCCTGGTTTGGATAAGTGTCTTAGAGGCCATGTTGGTCAAGTTCCTAATCAACCTCAGCAGTTCTCATGGTGAGGACGAACCAACCTCGGCAGAAGTCAAAGGGCAGATTCAACAAGGTGCTAATGGTCCAAAAGGTACGTCTTTAGACTCAAGACTTTTTCCACATTTTGTCACTTTACAGCAACAAAATTCAAAGTATTTTACTGGGAATTTGTGTGAAGACTAACACAAAATAGCATCTGATTGTAAAATGGAGGGAAAATGAGGCTGAAAAGTGTGACGAGTGTTTGTATTCAGCCCAAGGAACACACCTGCATGTCAGGGATAAAGTTGTTGAGAAGTTTAAAGTACTTTTCGGTTGTAAAACAACTTCCCAAGCTTTGTACATCTCACAGAGCTCTGTCTAATCCAGCATCTGAAACCAAGACACAGACACACAGTGACAGTGTTAATCCGAGAAGCTCTTGGTAACTCTGGAGGAGCTGAAGAACCACAGCTCAGGTTAGACATCCTGTCAACAGGACAACCATTAGTCATTCACAGAGTGGCAAGAAGCTGCTCTGCTCACATCAGACCACATTTGGCCTAAAACACTATTCGTAGTGGAAAACTAGCAAACACCCTGAACGCAGCACCATCCCTCGCATGAAAGAAACAACCCGTAACTTCCAGCCGGTCTACAATGGAATGGGTCAGACCAAAATATATTCGTGTTAGAACGGACCAGTCAAAATTCAGACCTAAATCCAACTGAGAATCTGGAGCAAGACTTAAAAACTGCTGCTCACAGATGCTCGCCATCGAGTCGGACTGGGCTGCAGCTGTTTGGAAAAGAATGAAGAAAACGTTCAGTAGATGTCAAAACCCTAAGTGTCAGGGAAGTTGAAGACTAACGCCTGCCACAGTTTTTATATTTTGATTTGTAAAAAAAAAAAAGATATAGACATGGCCATTTTCTTTCAACTTCACAATTATGCACTTCTTGTGTCGGTCATCACATAAAATCTCAATAAAATACTTTAAAGTTTGTGACTGTGACAACACATAGAAAGTTTAAGGTGTATGAATGCGTTTTGAAGATGTAGATTGAAACACATAGAAATCAAAAGGTTAAAACCACATTGCGACTGATCTTCCTCCTTTGAATTAGTTTCCATTCTTAATAACGTTCCATGTTTTGGGGCGTTGCGTCTGATCTTTTTTCTTTGTGTACCCCTATAGAGTCTGTTGGAGTTCTAGAGGAAGTTCACCCAGAGCAACTTGAGAAGAGTCACCGTCCTCTTGCTGAGCTTGATGACCACGACCTGATGAAGCTAATCCAGGACCAAGTGAAGGCTGCTCAGCTGGAATCTAAGAGACAGGAAAGAGACATGAAAAAGGCTGGATTCTGCAGAAAACTGGCTACAGTCATTGATGTCATCTTCTTCGTGTTGTACCTCGTTACTGTGGTGCTTTCTCAGGTGTTCATGTTTATCCTTTGGAAGCGTTCATATTTTTAGATCCAATTGACACGTGTGTGTTCTGCCACAGCATGCTATAAATTAAGTTTTTAAAATATTTATTATTATTATTATTTACATTAGGAGATGCATGCAATGAAGATGAACCCTTTAAATTCTCTTTTCCAGTTTCTCTCCACCTTATTTTAAATTCTACATTTTTGCGCTTTAATGATCTCTTGCTGTTGAAAAATAAAGTTGTATGAAAATAGTGCTCATGTTTTAGGTTTAAATTAGCATATATAGATAGGACTGTAATATACTGTACTGCACTCTGCAGAAGTTTCATATTTTTCTAGCTACTTAAAGATAATGCGAATAACAATTTGATTGCCCGGAAATTGATTTTTTCCCCCGTTCTTTTTATGATAGCTGTTAATTTTTTTTTTTTACTTTTAATAAAGTAAACAAATGTGTTGACTCCATCCTCTCTTAGTAAATAAGAATGATTTTCTCCCTGCTGCAATTGTGAAAAAAAAGCCACAAAAAGGACAAATGTGTCCAGATTTGCAGATCTTGACTGATGCTATTTTGTTTTAAAGCTTCTTCTTTTTTTTTTTTTTTTAATTTTTTTTTTTTTTTAGATCTTTCAGTCTGGTTTTGAACAATGACACAGCACCAAACAGCTCTAAGGGTTTGTAACTTAGCAAATGACTCCAGTCAGTTTGTGATCCTTGTACTCCTGGACCTTACTGTTGCTTTTGACACTGTTGACCACAGTATCTTTATATTGCGATTAGAACACTGGGTTGGGATTACTGGTGTGGCTTTAGAGTGGTTCCATTCTTATCTGAATGACAGGAGATGTGTTGATGTGGGTAATATTTTATCTTCTTCAGCGACTCTTTCCTGCAGGGTTCCACAGGGCTCGATTCTTGGATCCCTTCTGTTTTCACTGTTTCTGCTCCTTTTGAGGTCTATCCTGGGAAACATAGTCTTTTTATATCTGGATGCATGCTCAATAATCCAGGTAGAAAAATCTAAAAAAAAATGTTAAGATTGGGCCTCTGGACATTCAAAAAAACAAGACTGAAGAAGTCTTTTGGAGGAAAGACAAAACATTTCTACAATTTTTGTTGTTGTTTTGTTTTGTGAACGTCCAGAGGACCAAACTTAACTTTTTTAAATAGCCTTTTTATTGTTATGCTGTTGATTGTCAGATTTATTTGCCCTTAAAACCCAATAGTTCAGGCATAATTCACCCTTTGTTAAAACATCTTTATGACATAAAGGCATGGATGGCTTCAAATTGTTTTAAGTTTTAACGATCAGAAAACTGAAGTTATTGTGTTTAGCCCTCTACTGCTGTCTCTGTTTCTGCGACTCTTTTGAGACAGCAGTCTGTTACGAATCTCTGGGTGGTTTTAGACTGATTTGAAGTTTAATAAACAGAATTAACTCTGTTCTACAAAGAAGTTTCATCCAGTTAAGGCAGATATCTAGCTTAAGTCAGTGTTGACCAGATCTGACCCTGAAAAAAATAGTCCATGCCTTCATTACAACCCAGCAGGACTACTGTAATGCATTTTATGTTGGGGTCAGTCAGGTCTCCTTTTCACGTCTGCAGTTCTGCTCTTAATTGGAACTCATAGGTTTGATCATATTTCACCAGTTTTGTCCTCCCTTCACTGGCTCCCTGTACGTATTAGAATATATTTTAAAACTCTCCTGTTGAACTTTAAGTGCATAAATGGCCTTGCACCCTCATATCTCTCCGAGCTACTTCAACAATATGTTCCTTCTCAAGCGCTGAGATCATCTGCTTTTGGTTGTACAAGATAACAGGTTGAAGCTCAGAGGAGATTGGGATTTTTCAGCCGTGGGCCCTAAACGCTGGAACAATCTGACCCCCAACATCAGACAGGACACTTCACTTCCTGATTTTAAATCTTTTTAAAACATCTGCTTTCTCTGACTTTTGACACAGTGTGATTTGATTTAGTATTTTGTTTTGTGTTTTTATAGTTTCCTTTTGATGCTATTAGTTAATTTTTGTGATTACTTTTCTTTGAATTACTGCCATTGGTTTTTATTGTTAAGCACTTTGGGAACAGCTGCTGTTGCTGGTTTTTACATTTGCATTATAAAGAAATTTGACTTGACTTTTTCTAACAGACACCGATCAGCTTAGTTTAAGTTTGTGCTCTGGTTCTGAATACAGTTGGATAGTAACTAAAGTACAGTATTTAATTTTATCTCTTTAATAACTTAAATGCTTTTTCACAAAGTAGTCAAATGTAGAAAATTAGGCTTAACATTTTGCACAAAATGTATTTAGTTTAGGTAATATGTAGATGGTACAGTAAAACCTTAAGGAACATATCTCAAAACTTGATTTTGTACATTTTCCCTCTACTTTCATGCTCTAGTCAGAAATACAAGTTTCTTCTTTATGAACAAGGCTGTGGAAAGTAGGACGTGGAGGGTCCTGCAGCACCCCCTTATGGATGCCAGTGAGGACAAGCAGTTAAAGAATTACCTGTACAGTATTTGAAAAATTGAACACGTATTTAATTAGTGCTGCAATTGTCAATTTTTTTAATAATAGTTCAGTATTTAATATTCAATTTAATTCAGTTTATTTATATAGCACAAGTCCCAACAAAAGTTGTCTCAGGGCACTGAACAAAAACATTCAAATACATTAAAAAAAGGCCAATAAATAAAAGTTATCTATCTAAAGAAAGATATACATTTAAAGATGCATAAAATTAGTCAAATCAGGGGCGAGCGCCTGATTCAAATAAATCTAGAACAAAAGATGACAAAGTCTACATTGTAGTAGCAGATTTGCATGATGATAGTACCACAACTGTCTCCGCTCTGCATCACACACTGTTCCTGGAGGTATATCGTGTGAAACCTACAGAAAGTGTGAAAAGACTGAATAGAAGATGGAAGAAGGTGGATCATCCTGATGAATATGAAAAGTTACGATCAATATCTCTCATGCTTAGGAAAGAGATAATCCAGAAGGAATCCAGAAAGAGGTCATCAGATGAGTCCAGTTTTGAAGATTTTCACAATCCCTCAAAGCATCAATTCTTCCAGGCCTATCTTCTCTTTGGTTCACAGTCAGTATTAGAAGTGTGCAACCCAGAAGTTACAAAGACGGGAGATGGAGCACGCCGGTTTCTTGTTGAAAATATGAGTGACAGACAAGTTAAGCACAAATCAAAGAACACATCACAGTTCAAACAAGTAGTTCAGACACTCCGGGTTCCCTCTCACCATCCATTCCAGAGTGAGGGACTAAAACATTACATGTTACAAATTTCTGAGACATGTATTTAGAGTGTGATTACAGACACCTAATAGGTCTTGAAAAGCAACTTTTAGGTGCATATAACGCCATCTTGAAAAGCACATTGGTCAGGAAGTGTTGAAGCAAATGGTAGGGATGAGGGCGGGGTTCCATTTCCTGATTTCACCAGGAGATATAACCATCTGGTTTGCCATTGATAAAACTGATCTTACAGAAGACATGCCGACTGACCAGAACACCTTCCATAGGACTCTGGTGGGACTCAACCAGTGTGAAAAGACTGATGGGCAACCAATCAACACTCCACTTAAAATTCCAGAGAAAATATCATCCCAGGAACCTGTTGCTCATTCTCACACTGAGTGAGAGTTGTCATAAGGCAAACAGAGTAGAAAGAACTGCCATGACATTGGATCTGGACCTGTACCAGCACACTCTTTGGAATTTGACATCAAAAATAGGTCCTCTACACTGGGACCCTGCATATTGTGCTTGCCCTGCTGCATGGTCTTGGAAAAACAGTGGACAAGAGTGGACTTGATGTTTGTACCATTGAGACAGGCATATGCACATCAGCAAGGCTTTGGAGGATCTTTGGAGGGAAAGCCTACAAAAGCGGTATTGAGTTCCACAATATCACGTTCATGGCAAGGTTAAGGGTGAAGCTCAAGGCCACAGACGGTCTTGCCAATGATGGTATCATGGCAAAGTGTTCTGCTCTATGATAGGCTCCCCATGATCATTCCCCCTGCACGATGGAAATCTACCAAGAAGTTCTACCTGGCACCTCCTGTTATCTGATCCTCACTCATCAGAAATGGCAAAGTTCCTTGATGATATCAACAACCTGCTTCATCTGATAAATGCCCGTCGTTCAGCAGATTGGGAAGTTTCCTGGCAGCTCTAGAGAAAAACACAAGGTTCTTGTTTGCAAGGGATTTGCTGAATCATAAACTGATGTCTACCAGCAGCTTGGAACAAGGTGATCCTACACCTGAACCTGAACGTCAACTGGTTATTGATTGTAGTCAAAAACAAAATTGTAGACAAATTTATCATGGCACTCAGATGGAAAACGGTGAAAACTTTCATATTTCTGGTGGTCTGGATTGTCAACATGGGTATCATACCACTCTATTATCATTTCAATATACAGCATATCATGACATTCTTCATGTTCAAAAACAGGTTTAGACACTTAGCTTATGATTGTGTTTAACTTAGAAGGGTAATTATGTAACATATCACCCTGGAGGCAACCATTTTGAAAATGGTTTCATAAAATGGGGTTGAGAAATGGAAAAAATTGAACACCGATATATCATTGACCCCAACCATGCAACAAAACAAATAAATGAATTTAGGCAACAGAAGTGACAAAATTACATATGACACCAGACTATTAGCAGATCACATGCACAAGATCAAGAATCTAACGTTAAACCCAGATTACAAAAATGTACGTCACAAAAATGAAGACAGTTAAAAAGTATATAACGAAGGACAAAATGTCCACGATTTGAGCCAGTTTTCTGAAAGATCCAGGCTGCAGTGTTTCCTTTTCCTGACTTCTAGTCTTCTGCTGAGCTGATTTCACTTCATCCAGGATGGATTTCAGAAGATCAATGTCCCGAGGAGGATCCTTTTCAGATTTGAAGTGTCCGCTCTCTTCAACAACTGGAGAGACTGCGTCAGAAATAAAAAAACAAAAACTACATCTTATTGAGTACATTTTGTATCTAAGTTGTAACAAAATCTAAAAATGATTCAGACTTTTGTCATCATAAGTAAATGAAACATACCTTTGTGAACTTCCTGCTTGATTTGAACATCAGCATCAGTGGAGCGTTCTGTTTTTTTACAACAAACATCATCCAGATGAATTAAAAAGCTCACCAGCATGGTCTCAAGAACACCGAGCCACACCAAGGTGAACACTGCAACACAGAGCTTGGCTACAATAAAAGCACAGGTGCATCAGAGCTCCGAGGTTTGTTATCGAACAAGTAAGAAAGATCTTAAATTGTAAAGATTATTTTGTGTGGACACTCACCAATTATGGGCAGATTGACTTCGGTAGAAGGCAAAATATCTTTAAGAATCAGCAGCAAGAGGGAGATGGACAGGAGTACTGTCACTTTGAAGTTTAACTTTTCACCTCCAGACTCAGAAATAAAAAAGGTACCCAAGTCCAGAACCAGTAAATACACCAGCGGGAGGATGAAATTGATCACATAAAGCAAAGGCCTCCTCTCAAGTGTAACCTGTAAGAGCAAACCCATCAGATTCATTTAAAATACAAAGAACGTACTGTACAAATAATCTTACCATGAATACAAGTGTGCTGTGACAGCTGTGCTCATGGGTAAAATTTGAGATGACAACTTTTATTTCCTTCAGGTTCCATTCTCCCTGGGTGATCATGTACTGCTCTGACTGTTTCGTCAGGGCCGAATCATTCTGGGCTGAGTCGAGTATCAAAGATTTCACTGTGCAAAGGACAAACAAGGGTTAAAAACTTTTAGATGTGAAAAAAAAAATGATGCAAGCCTGTCGATATTCTGGTGTTTACCGTCAGCGCCCATGGATAAAAATGTAATGTTGCACTTTTGTACATCGAAGGGGAACTTGAAGAGATTAAATTGGCAGGTGAAAGTCAGTAGCTGGCGAGTAAATGTGACCATCACACCGTTGGGCTGTAAGACGACCCACGGATCTTCAGCGATAAAGCCGCTGTCAGAAGCACTGAGGGGAACACAAGAAGAACGTTTTGTCTCTGAGGTTTACCTTTATTTTGACCAGGTCAAAAAAGGTCAACGATTGGAAGCAACGAGGTACAAAACATAATTTAGACTATCTTCCTTTTTGTTTAGAGCTCTTCAGATTTTAAATGGTGTACTAACAGAACCAAAACCGCTACCGTACTTTCCACTGTACACGTCGCACTGCCGTATAAGTCGCATCAGTCCAAATATGTCTAATAAAGTGAAGAAAAAAAACATAAATATGTTGCATCAATTATGCGTCACTGCTGACCACCAAGAAACGTGGGTCGGTGTTGTGCCAAAAATCAAATGGCAGCTGCGGGAGCGTGCACGGGAGGACTTTAACAAGAATTTAACAAAAATAACACTTAAAAACAATTATTTGTTTGCTTGAAATTGTAGTAAAGGGATGTCTCAGTCTAACTTTTACTTAAAATCAGCTGCATTGGAAACGCCAATTCGCAGCTGTGGGAGCGCGCAGAGGGACGACTTGCTGTGCATTTCTTCGAAATTTAACACATAACCACTTAAAAACAATTATTTGTTTGCCCAACATTATAATAAAGGTGTGTCTCAGTTGAACTTTTCTTTAATAAATGCACTTTAGTGGTCAAATCGGTTGCATTTCGACTGGGTGGCGTGACAAAATGCAGCTGATTTGACGTTTGCTCCAGGAGTTCTGGAGCGAGACGAAGGTGTCTTGGTATGGCAAGACAAGTGTCTCATTAATAGACACTTTTCTCTATTAATGAGACACTTGGCTTGCCACATTACTTGCACACCATCTAGTGGCTGAAAATGGTAGTGTTCAATATTTCCAATGTCAGAATGAATGACATCAGATCTCAGCCAAAAATTGGGTTATGAATATGGGAAAAAAGATTGTCACTTCACTGTATAAGTCACAGGCATGCTAATTTATGTAAAAAAAATAACTGTGACTAATACAGTGAAAAGTACGGTAAATTACTTGGTAAAACAAGAACTATTTATCGGCTTCTACAACCAAAACATTTCTCTTCACCTACATGTATTCTTTTTTCCCATCTGTCCTTATTTGTATTTTTTTGGTTTTGTTTTTATTAAATGCTTAGTTTCTTTTTATTGTTAGTTTTAGAGATGGATTTGTCTGCTGTTTTCTGTTTAATTTTCTCGACTGATCATGGGTTCAGTGAGTTTGATTTATTCAGACCTTCTGAGTCTGTAAAGTGACAAACACCTACTCTTCTTCGATGATGATAGCCGGGATCCAAAGCATCGATGTGGGAATAAACAGCTCGTCTATCCCACAGAAGTCTGAAGAATTCCACGTTAGGAAATCATTTGTCCAGAACTGAGAAAAAGAAAAGTTGGCTAATTAAATGTTTTTTTTTTTTTTTTATGCAGAATGTCAAAAATGTAGTAAATGTTTAAGACAGTGCAACATTTACTAAAAACAAAACAATGTGTCTGTCGTACCTTTGACACCCAGATGTGACTCGTGACCGTTTGAGACTTTTCATCCTGGAAACATCATATTTACAATTCATTCAATGTATCTCCTTTCAGTGCCAAAACTATTAGATTTTTGGATTTAAATAAAGGCACATATCTTCATATTTAATGATTATATCCCTATGACTAGAGCTGTTTCAATAGTAGCAGGAAGTGGAAAACAGCTGTCGTGTAAAATCCTGATGTGCAGTCCCAGTTGTATTACAGCAGCTTCACTTTGAGAAGAGGTGACATCAGGAAAAGGAAGGATTAATCTTTGCTTCCATTGATGTCAGACATTATCGCAAAAAATATTAATAAATCTGGGTCAGGAGGGTGATTTTGGCTCAGGTGGATGAGTTTTAAACATCTGGCCTTCTTGTTGAGTGATGGTAGGATGGAGCAGGAGATGGATGGACAAATTGGGGTTTCATCCTCAGTAATGAGGGTGTTGCTTTGGTCAGTCATAGTGGAAAAAAAAAAAGAGTTGAGTTCAAAGACAAAGCTCTGAATTTACAGGTTCATCTGCATTCCAACACTCACCTGCGTTCGTGAGGTTTGGATCACGTCTGAAAGAACAAGATCACGGATACAAGAGGCCAAAACGAGCTTCCTGCGTAGGGTGGCCGAACCATATGGGGTGAGGAGCTCGGTCGTCTGGGGGGAGCTCAGTGGACCTGCTGCTCCTTTGCATCAGGATTCAGTCAAGGTGGTTTGAGAATCTGATCAGGGTGCCTCCTGGACACCTCCCTTTGGAGGTTTTCTGAGCATGACCCACTAGGAGGAGACCCCAGGACAGACCCAGAACTTTACAGGGACTATAACTCCTCTGTTCTGGAAACGCCTTGAGGTCCCCCAGGAGGAAACGGAGAGAGAGGGAGGTCTGGGTTTTTCTCCTGGACCACTTGCCTCTGCGACCCGACTACAGATAAGCAGAAGCTGATGGAGATTATCAATCAGCACAAGAAAACATTTTTCTTTCTCCATTTTGTGCCAGCTGTTTGTGATCGAGTCATTTTAAGGTTCTGCTGAGAAGACGAACACACTTTACTAAAATCAGATGCAAAATAAGTGAAAATTGCTCGCTCCTGCTGAGCAGGACGACTGGAGCAGAATGCATTTAGTGAAAATGATGCCGAGGCGGAGCAGCGAATGCAAAATAAGCTAAAGGCGGAGCAGAACAGACACGTTGTACAATCTTAGTAATCCTGCTCATTTTATCACCTCAAACTAAACCAAACCATCCCCTAATTTAACAGAAAACATACAAATACATATATATACTGTATATTTATTTATTAAACCCCATAAGATGAAATAAATGCAACTCCCATATACAGCTCAGTCCAACACAGAGGACACTTACCAAACCTAAAATGCCATACACTACCACGTCCAACGTGACCAGTGTGGGCTCGGTCCAGTTCTTTACGGGTCGCATGACTTCTAGAAGTGTATTTGATGAAGTCAAGTTCAGATGATTCAGTAGACCGTAGTACGAGCACTCTGAAAACTGACTGCTGGAAGCCCCTGCAGAGAGTGAACTCCATCTTTAGACACAGAACCCGATCAAACAAAAGCTTCTATTCAACCTTTTTAATATGTCATAAACATTTATAATAAAAATGATTAACTCACCGGTCAAAGCAAGAAACATCAGAGCCCTTAGAGCGGCCATGGCCGTTTGTCTCCAGCTAGATGTGATTTAAGTCTTTATGAACCGCAGCGCTGCTTACAGAAAGACAACCGTTCAAAGGAGACGAGGACTGATTGGACGTTCTCAGAACTTCTCTTTGTTTTTGAGATCTGTGCTGATAAACCGTAAATCAGCTAAACGGTTCAATTGTCGATCAGCAGCTGCAGGAAATGAGTTTCAGTGTACATGAAGCTCATGTTACCGGTGTCAACAAAAGCAACACGTCACGGTGGAGGTTTTTCTTTGTATGTATGTATATTCAGAAATCTTTTGAGATCACAGTGATCGACTTTAAAGATGTTCCAGGCTGTAAAAGCAAACTTATACATTTTTTTTATTTTTTAGCTGAGTGTTTCTGAATGACAGCGAACATATTAAAACATTTCTGGTGCTCCAGAATTTAAATGTCTTGTTTAAACTGCAGCTGGTTCAATCTGTTGTGTTTTAGTCCTTTCATGGTTTATTTTTGTTTGTTCTTTTCCTGTTCAGTTGTGGGTTTTTCTTTCATATTTCGTTGTTTCATTCGAGTATTCTGGTTCAGGTCGTTTTGTTTTCTATTGTTTCTTTTGCCATCTTCCATTTCCCTCAGCTTCCTCAGTGTTTGTTCTGTTATCCTGCCACTCTTCATCAGCCCAGCTGTTCCCACCTTCCTCTCCCTCAGTTTGTTTTATAACCAGTCCCCACCTCGCCAGCAGCTCGATGGATTTGTCCCAGTCCTTCCTGAGTTTCCTCGTGACTCTGCTTCCATCTTGGCTTTTTGTAGTTTTATTTAATCGAGCTCTTCTGAGTCCGTCTGCATTTGGATCCAATCCACCACCGACCGTGACACAATCAGGCTCTGCCCACCATTTCATTTCAGTCTGGCTCAAATTGATGTGCATGAAAAACAAAACAAAAAAATTGTCCCCAAAGATCTGAACAAATGTTACTAAACAAACAAAAAAATCATTAAAACACCAAGAAAAATATTTACAAGACTGTTTTCTTTAAGACATTCCTGGTACAGAACATCCCCAAACAGGACTCCAGCCAGCCATCAAGTGAAAAGGAGGAACCCAGACCCAGATCAGTGGTCGTTCCGTATGTTGGGAGAGTTTCAGAGAAACTGAGATGTTTTTCCAAAGATAACATCCCAGTGGTTTTTAAACCCTAAAATACATTTACGGCAAAGACTGGTCCATTCCAAAGATCCAGATCAGTCTTACATCAGGGAAACTAAACAGCCACTGGCCAAAAGGATGGACCACCACAGAAGATCAACATCATCAGGTCAGGACTCCGTGGTCTACACTCATCTCCAGGCCAGCGGTCACTCTTTCAGGGATGAAGATGTTCACATCCTTGATAGAGAGGAACG
>JARVLU010000380.1:25841105-25857518 GCA_031762415.1 Simpsonichthys santanae
CCTGAGCCCATTCTGTTATTTCCTTGACAGTGGCATTCCTGTTTGAGGTGCAGTGACGTTTAAGGGCCCGGAGATCATGAACATCCAGTAGTTTTATGGCCTTGACCCTTACGCACAGCGATTGTTCGATCCTCTGAACCTTTTGATGTTATGCACGGTTGATGATAAAGTCTTTGCCATTTTACGCTGGGTAACACCATTCTGGTATTGCTGCAATATCTTTCTGTGCAACAATGGTGGAATTGATGATCCTCTTATCTTATCTTCTGAGACATTAGCACTCTGAGAAGTTCTTTTTATACCCAATCATGTTGTCAATTGACCTAATTAGCGTTATTGGTCTTCAACTATGTTATGCTTAGTTTTTTTTGCAGCCACATTTGTCATAGCTTTTATTGGATTTGTTGACACTGAATTTTTAAACACATTTTTCCTTTAAAATGTTATTTACTCAGATTAAAATTTTTGTCTGTTCAGTTACGAATATATTGGCATTTGCCATCTCCACATCATTGCATTCAGTTTTTATTCACAATTTGTTTTGTGTACCTTTTTTTGGAATGTGGTTTGTAGCAGTTACAAGGAGATGCCTAACATTTTAGACAGGATGCATTTCTGAAATTTATGAGATTCAGAGTTGACCAAGATTCAAATATTTGCAGAAAAACCCAATAGGAACTTCAAATATGACTGCTGGGACCAACCTCCCATTTACAAAACACCCCTTTAGGATATCAGTATTTACTAGCACAAGCTTGAGATGGAACAATTGTGACTGGATGATGTCAAAAGCAGACTGGGAGCTGAAAAACCTTAATGACTGTTAGACAACCGTCAGTATAAAAATGTAAGGATGCATCAGGAATGAGCAAACCTACATAACTATGAAAGGTCTTTACAAGGATCAGGTGAAACTCAATTTGTGCATGAACATTAATATTTTTTATTTTAGTCTCACTTCAAAAAAGGTATTATTACATTTGTAGTGGAAAATAGCTCATAGTAGATGACATCCACCTCCCCATTCACTATGAGCTCTGCCGATTCCCAGTCGATTACGTTTCCACTGTAGACCTTACTCCCAGAGAACATGTCCTGGATGTCGCCGTTTGACAGAACAGAGTCCCACATGTTCACAGTGGAGATCTCCCCAACAAAACACTGCTTGATGTCAAAGCCACTCAGGAAGGTATCAGGATCCTGACCCAGCACAATCCTGCCTCCTGGGCGGATGGCGTGAGACTTGTGGATTTTGGTCAAACTTCTCTTGCCGTTCACGAAGAGGGCTCCTGCACCTGAACTGGAGTCCCAGGTGACACACAGGTGGGTTTGCATGGCGCTGAGCTCAGCGACGTTGAAGATCACTCCATTTCCACTCAAGTAGAAGGACAGACTGTTGGTGAGAACATGGTATATTAGTTGTCTATTTCCTAGGCAGATTAAAATCTCCATCAGCTTAGAGTAATTGCTTGACTACTGGCTCGATCTTGTCAAATGTGAAATGCTTAAATTGATGTCAACCAGTTTACAAAAATATACAATAAAAAAAAAATTGGTTGCATTTAGTTATGAAAGCCATTTTTGGATGACCCTGAAGAGCAGGAATTAGTTAAACATTGGAGTATTCAGAAGGTCATGATGCTCACAGCATGTTTGAACTTCCTCACAGGAGTTTCAGAGTTCTGCAGTCCAGACACGAGTTTAACAGCTTCTCAAAAGCCTTTAAAAATCTGTCGAGATGCAGAGATCTCATGACAGAATTTATGAGAAATGTTCAGGTTTTTAAAATCAGCTCGTCTTCATTTCTAAACAACTCCAGAGAATTAATCAGAAGTTTGAGGGGTGGCTGCTGATGTGGACAAAATGCACAGCCAATAGTTGAACAGGCAGTAATTATCAGATCAGGGTAGATGCACATTTAGTGATTGATGCTAAAATTCACATGTTCGTTCCATTGCAATGGTTACAAGTTTGACAAAGAGCTAGCCTCTCAACAGTCCCAGCTCTGAGGTGTTTCTATCTTGTGCCCACTTGGACTTCAACTAGTTGGCTGAAAGTGACATTAACCCTTAAAAGTCTAGTCTTCTCCAGTGAGACGGCTACCAGTTATGTTGAGGTGATCCCTCAGAAACCCCTCAGCATGAAGGCATTCACACTGTGCATGCTTGTGGCCACGGAGCTCAGTGGAGACAGAGAAGTCATCCTGTTTGCTTATCGCACTCAGGACACTGATGAGCTGAATGTGTGGCGTGAACATAATGGCAGGTAAATGTAAGAATGATTCAAACATCCCTCTTCATGCTGTACCTCCACCTATTGTAGAAAACTCTGTATAAAGGAAATGTTTAGCTATGTGTTGTGGGTGTTTGAGCTTTGACCTTTGCACCATTTCAGTTTGTGTGCAAAATTTGACTGACCTGCCCAGACCCACAGAAACTGCCTCCATCCACAAGTTTCATCTGTGGCCCCTCCAGAGCCCAGTTTGTTTCTGTGCATCTGTCTGAAGGAAGTGCTATTTTCAATAGTCTAAACTGGGTTTCTGCTAGACTACCTGAAGAGGAAAAAATAAAGTCTCTGATGAGAACATGTGAAGAGTTTAAGATAGCTGAGAAAAGTACCAAAATTTACCCATTACCCAATATAGTCCACATAAACAAATCTTTAGATGTATTGTTTCAGTTACACTTCTTTGCTAGTCTAGTTTGATGAAAGGAAAAGCTTCAGGTAATTAAAAACAGTTTAATTGTGAAATCTAAAAGCACTTACCAGTCAATGCTGCTGAGAGAGCGATCACAAAGAGGACAACTTTCATTTTGTTGGAACAAACCTGCAGAAAATTAGTGTCAAGAAAAAAAAAACATGCATAAAAAAAAAAGTTCACCAAAGTTGAAAAATACCAGTTCATAAAACTTACCAGACTGAAACAAGAGTTCTGAAGATAAAAGGGAAACAGTTCTAATGAAGCATGCAGTTCACTGTTCCTGTGTTTTTAAAGCAGCTTCCTGTACAAACACACCTGTGGCACAAACACACCTGTGTTTCAATTTAATTAGTCAGAGGTCTGATTAGTTAATGTGAAATCATCAGAGTCAGATCAGTCAGGGACAAATCTGAATAGCTTTTTGTATACACACACACACACATGCATTGTCTAAAAATGAGCCCCTTCATTTTAGCTAATTTCAATAAAGCATGTATCGTGGAACTCCTGGAGTCATGGTGGTGAACTACTTTAACCATGAGTCAACCTGCTCAGATCCAAACTGTCTTTAACTTTTGTTTCAAGACATGATTTCCTGTCTGACTCTGCAGGTCCCAGTCCTGAGGGCTGATCACCGGGACGAGGACTGGTTCTGGGACTTAGGAATCCGGGGACAGCTGTGTGTTTGAATTTGTTACTGTGGTTTCAGTTTCCGGCCTTCATTGTTTAAGGTCAACAGGAAGGATGAGCCATCACACAACCAGCCAGGCTTTTCTACCCTTTTGACACTTTATTGTCATGAAGCACTCAAACACACTGTAAATCTGAGATCTTGTCCAAATACTCAAAGAGATTTGGACCACATTCCCTGATTGTTTGCATTATTTTGTACTTACCTGTAATCAGGTTCAGTTAATAAAAATATTTGAAGGCCACTTGCTAAGAAAGTATGAGAACTAGTTTTGGTGCAAATCTTCTAACCAGCGGTGACTTTTTTTTTTTTACTCCTCCTGCTGACTCCTCTGTTGTCATGTGAGTGATGTTTCCTGGAAAGTAAAAATTCCTTTAAGTATTTTTTGCTCTCCATCTCTGGTTTGTTTCATTAAAACAACAAACGGAGTCGTTCCACTCAACACTTGAAAGAACAGTTTCTCTGAACACATTTTACCTTAAACCACAAGACAAACTATAGCAATTAAATAAATGTTTATTCAAAGAAAATCACAATCACTGCAGAGGGAGAACTTTTAAAAACTGGATCCAGGAGAGGAACCTCCAAACCAGCTAAATACATCAAGGAAGACTTCCTCCTTAAAGGAAAACACTTATCGTTTAAAAACCTTAAAATATGAAGTTCAGACTCCACTGATCTATTAAAGAATTTATTATATAGAGCTGAGGGCTATAGAGAGCTGGCTGGCATGATGCAGAGAAGGAAGGTAAATAATTTATATGTCCAAAAGACAAAGTGGAAGGGCAGTAAGGCTTGCAGCATTAGAGCAGGCTTCAAACTGTTTTACCATGGTGTAGATAGAAAGAGAAATGGAGTAGTGGTGGTCCTGAAGGAGGAGTTGGTAAAGAATGTAATAGAGGTGAAAAGAGTGTCAGACAGATGTGTGTGAAGGTAGAAGTAGAAGGTCTGATGCCACATTTTGTCAGTGGTTATGCTCCACAGTTTGGATGAAATGGGGAGGAGAAAGATACATTGTGGAGATTAGTCATATTTATTCATAAAGCACATGTAAAAATAACAGATTTTTACCAAAGTGCTGAACAATAAAAGACTCAGGCAAATATGAAAAGAGAAAACAATGAACAGATTAGTTTAAACATAGAACACAGAACAATAACATGCTAAAATAATGCACACTGGGTTAAAAGTCAGTGAAAATTGGTGTGTTTTAAAAAGTGATTTAAAATCAGGAAGTGAAGCGGCCCACCTAATGTTGGGGGCAGATGTTTAAAAGTTCAGGAGTCACGACTGAAAAAGCCTGATCTCCTCTGAGCTTCAATCAGAAGTAGCCGATCAGACGATCTCAGCGCCTGAGAAGGAACATGTGGTTGAAGTAGGACAGAGAGATTTGAGGGTGCAAGGCCATTTAGGCACGTCATAGATCAACAGGGGAATTTAAAATATGTTGCTTTTCAGTTTTATTTTTGCTTTTATGGATTAAGTTCAGAAATATAACAAATATTTGGACGAAAAGAGCCTTTTGAATTGTGCTCCAGTTAATTTTTGGAGTTACCGGAACAAAAGTATTCTGAACACCCTTAAATTTGATTTCTTCTCTTGGCTGATGTTTGAATAATTTTGTTGTTTTGTGGGGGTCAGAACCTCAAAAGTCTGAGAACCACTGCTTCAGACAGGAGTCGTCCCTCTAAGTTAAGGTAAAATCCTCGAGCTGCAACTGAGTAAAAAGATGTTAAAAAGTTCAGAATGTCATTTCAGTCGTGTTAAATTGAGTAAATCTAGAGTTCCTGTTGAGCCGTTCTGTCGTTTCTTACATCGCTGCTGAGCTCAAACCTAAAATAAACTTCTGAGCCTCATTTTAAATCAAATAAAACCAGACAGATATCGGATGAGTGTCAAAAGAAAAGTCGAATGTCGTCTCTGCAGCTGAACTGGGAACCCAATAAACTGGACCAGAACAAACCTCAGTCCGTGAGGTTAACCAGTCAGAGTTATTCCTGACTCCCAGCAGTAAACCATGCTCGCCTCCTGTAACTCCTCTGCATCCAGACGACCAAAATTACAACCTCAGGACACAATAAGTTCTGCAAACAAAGGATCCCAGTGTAAACAGGTGGTGTGTTGTTTCTGATCCAGATGTGAAGGAGTTTTTACAGAACTTTTCAAAACAGACATTTATAGAAACGTGTTTTCTGCATAAAACAGCAGCAGCAGCTCCAGACTGATCCACGATGACTGAACTGCAGTCCACTTTCACTCTGGTCAAGATTCAGCAGTATGGTTCCCCACCTGCTTCCAGAGAGCTTCTCCAAGGAGAAGGAGAGCCAGAGGAAAGTCCTCCAGAGGCCACATGAAGGTCCTTCACTTCATGGGAGGCTCCCTCACCTGTCAGAACTGAAGCACGCCACCACACTGACTCTATTTTTAGCCACGCAGCTCCTCGTTGAGCATCTCCACAGCTGCACTGAACCAGGTTTATCTGTTTAAGGTACTCATTGCCTCGTCATGAAGATCCATAAAAAATACAAGCCCATTTTGGAAAAAGATGGGATGTTGTGTAAATACAAACCAAATCTCATAACTTGTGTTGTCCCCCCCCCCCACCCCCAAACATGTATATACTTTTCTGCATATGGAGCCTTAAGCTGCCCATGCCAGAAGCGCTAGTGCATCCCCATACCATCAGAGAGGCAGGCTTTTGAAATATCCATCTTCTACCGTTTATAGGTCGAAACCCAGACATCCCTCTCCCCAGCGACACTTTCCAGCTCATCCTGGGGGACACCACAACATTCCAGTCCCCCCCAGCAACTTCTGGGTCTTCCTACCAGTGGGACATGTCTGGAAAACCTCTATAGTGAGGTATCTTGGAAACATAATCAGATGTCCTAACCACCTCAACTGACTCCGTCCGATGCGAAGGAGCAGTGGGTTTTTCTCGGAGCTCCCTCCAGATGACAGAGCTCCTCACTCCATCAAAGCCCAGCCACCCTGTGAAGGAAGCCCGTTTCGGCTGACATGGGACCGCCCTGGCGGAGTCCAATCTGCACAGAGAATGAGCTCGACTTGAGTCAAGGATGGAGACACAGCTCCTGCTTTGGTCATACAGGGACTGGATACACTTAAAATCAACCAAGACGCCTCATACTCCTGCAGCGCCCCCCACAGAATGTCTTGAGGAACAGTCATAATCCTTCTCCAGGTTCACAGAACACATTTAGACTGGAGAGGTAAATTCCCATGATCCCATCAGCAACTCTGCAAAAGGTGAAGATATGGCCCATTGTTCCATGACCAGGATGGGCCACACTGATCCTCCTGAATCCAAGGTTCGACAATCAGTCGGAGCCGCCCTTCCAACACCCTGGAGTGAACCTTCCCAGGGAGGGTGAGAAGTGTGATCTCACAATGGTTGGAACACACTCTGGTCCCTCTTTTTAAAAAAATGGGAACCACCACCCGGGTCTGCCCTCCACAGGCGTTTTCCCAGTCCTTCATTCGACATAGAAGAGACGTTTCATCAATGACAACATTCAGAGCCTTCAACATCTTGGGGTGAATTTTGTCCACCCCTGGCACCCTGCCACCGAGGTACTTTTTGACTACCGGTACCTCGGTGACCTCTACCATGGTAATGGACTCTGGCTCCTCAAAGGTGGACATGGTGGGTGGATTATGGAGATCCTCGAAGTGCTCCTTCCACCGCTCAACAGTATCCTCAGCATGAGTCACCACCCAAACCAGACACAGCCTGGGAGAAGGTTCACCTTCTTTTTCTTTCAACCATGACAGATTTTGAAATGTGCTCTGACAACAGGCTGTTTTGTGTCTCCCCTCTTTAGGATGTGGCATTCATGGTTTTCAAAATAAAACTGAAACTATAGGACGTGGCTGACCTCAGAACAGTTCTGAACTTAACCTCAGTCCATTTTAACGAGCTCCGGTCCAGAGAAGACGGCAGCGGTTCTGGCTTCTTCTTTGCCTGATAGAGCTTTAAGCAGCATCTGTGGATGAGCTGCATTTACAGACAAGTGATCTGTGGAAGTGTTCCTGAGCCCAGAACAGAACCAGACCTGTTTATAATGAAGTGAGCCGGAGGATCACGACTATCTACACCTTCAGCTTCGTCCTTTGAGTTGAGATTTCTACATTCTTCAAATCTTCTCACATTATTGACTTCAGACCATGAGGTATTCGGGCTTCCAAAACCTTTTAATGAGGAACATTTCGGAAAATCTTTCATTTTTGAACATAAATTTTCATCACACTGGTGAATGTTTGCTCATCTTTACTTTTGATTATTGCTAAAACTGTCTCTTTAGACCTGGTCTTCTTGTTGCTACAAAGAGCTCCTTCAGCTGTTTCCTATTTGTAACACTTTTACAACCTTTTGTTACCCCATGGACATTTTATGAGCTATGCTGCAGCCATCAAATTCAAAATTACCTTATAAAAAAATTAAGTCATATTTTTTAGATTCTAAATTTGTTCATTGGAATAAAATAAAGGTACATAAGATTTGCAGTTAATTACATTTTATTTTTATTTACATATTACACAACGTCCCACCATATTAGGAATTGGTGTTTAGGATAACCTTTTTTATTCTGATTTATTACTTTGCAATCAGTACCTTTATCTGACCCTCATCTTTACTGCTCTGATAAATGCCTTGATGTCTTAATTACATTCTTGATTTTGAACACTACAAAGATCATTTGAAGCCTAAACATGGAGAAGTAATCAACCAGCAACGTTTAAAGGTAAATTCAAAGGTTTTAAAGGAGGATGGAAGTTTCACTTTCTAAACTCGGGGATGTAAATCAAATATTGTACCGCCATAAAGCAGCGTTTTAACTCGGGGCCTCAGGGGGTGGGGGGGTATGGAGGCTGAACTGTGCCATGCTGGAGCCAGTGAAAAGTGCTGGGATCATGGAAACCACAGCACACACCCTGCAGCTCCACCCAGACGGCTGCTGCTGTTCCCGCTCGCAAACACACACAGTGACGGCTTTCAAAGACAAAATAACATTTATTTATTTCAAAAAAATACTGCACATTATAAATATTACAAAAGAAGAATACTTTGTGTGAACGTTAACACCGTTTGCACAGAATACAGACTCCCAGTATGTATAAGCCGCTCAGGAGCTAAAACCAGTTTAATTAACAGAGCAGCTTTCTTTCATTCCACCTGCTACACATTAGTGTCACGTCAACATGAGAGCCCAACGACAGGACGACGACTCATTTGTGCACTAGAACATATTCGAACTAACTTGACACAATTCTTATAAAGGAGGATTTTTGCCAATAAAAGGCTGGAAAATAAATTTGGTTGTTTTGGCAGCAGAAGGGTTTCATCTTGAGACAATTTGAGTAAATTTCAGCAGAAATAATCAATGAAAGACATTTTATGCTCTTATGTTGTTGGATATCATTTAGACTGCTTTTGAAAAGGTAAATTAAACAACAAACGTTGGGGGGAAATAAAGGTTTTTAAAATGATAAACGTCTTATTGTGGCATTTCCTGTCAGCCGATGTTTGACGTGCTGCCGTGTGACGTTCCTCTGCAGGTTTAGAGACGTTACACAAAAAAACTAACACAATTCTACAAATTCAAAAGGATTTTTGCAATGTATGACAAACATTTTGAAACTGGTAATGTATTGGTGTCCCTAATGAAAATCTGTTTTGGTATCACTTTTTAAAATTAAACAATTAACAGAAACAGATTAAATAATGCCCCCTCCATACTCACTTGGCAAATATATATATTTTAAACTTTCTAATAAACTAAAGAACTGGATAAAGTAAAAAAAAAAACAACCTTTGGTAAAATGTGTCACATTTTTAAGTAGACATAAGTTAACAGAAAGTGTCAAAATGCTTCCAGTTAAAGCCGGAGACGACAGATCCAGGAGCAGCTCGGTGATCCTCAGACAGATGAGACCAAACGCATGTTTTCTGCTCACGCTGCACAAGCAGTTTGTCTTTGGTCCAGAGGTGGAGACAGCAGAAAAGAGCTTTTAAAGACGTTGTTCTCCGCCTGGCAGGTGGTGTGAGATCACAGATCAGACGGTGCTTTAGTTTAGTTCGTTTCAGTGCTTTCACACAAGAAACATTCAAGGAACAGGAAATGAACTGACACAGTTAAAATGGAGGCAGAGGAAACAGGTTGGCGAGTCCATCCCGTTAAAAACAGACTGTTTCGTCACCAGAGCTCTTCCTTCAGCATTTAGTTGTAACTGAAGTCTTGCTGCTTGTTTCTGTGTCAATCTTGGCAACCAGCAACCTGAGAGAGTCTCCTGATGATCGAATCAACTCTCTGCCGCTGGAAGGAGAAGACGAAACGAGATGTGAGATCATAATAATTAATGAAGATAAAAAGTTTCCTGTGACATGTCAACATTAAAGAAAGCAGCAACTTTTTTTAACACGTTGTTTGTAAATGCATCCAAGTCGCCTCTGCTTTTATTCCTAAAACTGCCTCCTTTAAGGAGCCACACCTGGACCAACTGTCCCTGTTCGGTTGTCTCTTTCCTGTCCTCTCAAACCCCAGCTGATCGGGGCAGCTGGCCGCTCGTACTGAGCCTGGTTCTGGTTCTGGTGGCGGGTTCTTCCTGTTTAAAGGGAGTCATTCCTTACCACTGTCACCTATGCGCTGCTCAGGACGGGGCATGAACGTAAAATTCAACCCAACCTGCTGAGTTCCTTACAGACAACTTTAATAAATACAGAATTTTTCAACCTATAAGTCGCTTTTTTTTTTTCTTCATAATTTGCATGCTCTGTGACTTATATGCTGAAGCGACGTATTTATGGATTTCCCCCATATTTATAAACCAATTTTTGGCTGAGATATGACTATTTTCATTCATTCTGACTGACAATATTGAACACTACCATTTTCAGCCGTTAGATGGCACTCGAGTAGTATGGCATGCCGTTGTGTCATGTCATAGGTAAAAGTGGCTATTAATGACACAATCGGCTTGCCATAGCCTGACACAATCGTCTGTCTGGAGCAACTGTCAAATCAGCTGCATTTCGTTGCACCGCCCCGGTGAAATGCAGCTGATTTAACCATTGAAGTGCATTTATTAAGTACAAGTTCAGCTGAGACACACCTTTACTACACTGTCGAGCAAACAAATAATTGTTTAAGGTGGTTATTTTGTTAAATTTTGAAGAAATGCACAGCGAGTCGTCCCTCTGCGTGCTCCCGCTTCCACGTATCAGCTTTTGAAATGCAGCTGATTTGACCGTTCAAGTGCATTTATTAAGGAAAAGTTAGACTGAGACACATCTTTACTATAATTTCGAGCAAACAAAATGTTTTTAAGTGTTAATCTTGTTAAATTGCCGTTAAAATCTTCCCGCGCACGTTCCCGCGGCCACCATTCGGCATGCAGCCAATCGATTTTTGGCACAACACCGGCCCACATTTCCGGGTTTTCAGCAGTGACACATAATAGATGCGACGCATTAATGGATTTTTCCACTTTATTAGACATATTAGACACTGATGCGACTTATAGGGCAGTGTGGTGTGTACAGTGGAAAATACGGTAACTGATATTTTATCTTGAACTGTATGTGAATGTATTTTATGATCTGGATCAGTTCGGAACTGTATTTGGACTTTTTTTTAATCACAGCGTGCCCTGGTTGGTTGTAAACAGGCGTTATTTAAATAAACAACTGATTTATCGTGTTTTTCATTTCTGATATAAAGTTGTGAACTTACACGTTGTACTCCATCCCGACCAGGCTGACGCCGTTCACAGCCAGGATCCGGTCCCCCGTCTTCAGTTTCTGACACCGATCAGCCGGAGAGTCAGGAACAACCGACTTCACATAAATGCCACTCATCCTCAGAGGCGTTCTCTAAATGAAGATATAAACATGATAAAAGAATATTATGTAACAAGAATATACTCACTAACAGAATGCACTGAAGTCCAAAATCTTTTTCCATCAAATCGTAGCAGCTAAACAATATTTTTGTTTTTATTTAGGTGCTTTGAATCAGCTAAACAATATAGTTCATTGCTTGAGTTGAGGAAGACAATTCTTTTGACCTGATCAGGTACTGAACACAACACAAGAAATAAAGAAAAAACTTCTAATAAGCTTCAGAATCCCTTAAGAATTTAGCCTTTTGCGCAGAACTGCAGCTCAAACCTTAGTTTGTTCAGCTCTTTTCTCACTAAGATTAGCTGTAAAACACGGAGCCAGAGCGGTGAGGTGAAAGTACTTGAATGTTTTCGCACCATTCCGTCTACGAGCGCCAGTCCCAAACCATGTGGCCCTCTGTGGATCTCCACTGTGAACACTTCCTCTTTGTCCTCCGCTGCTTCCCCGTTTCCTGTCGCAGAGTTTCCAGCGACTGAACAAACAGAAAACACATCAGGTCAAAACTCGGTTTGGATCTGCTCCTGCTGGGGTTGGCTTTAAAAACTGTTCACTTTTATAAAACTGATGCCTTGTGTTTTATTAACGTGTTTTTTGTTGTAAATATTTAATATTTCTGTTCTTAAGACTGTTTATTTGCATATTGCTCAGGACTTCCTTGATTAATAACCTCAGTGGATTTCTTCTTGGTAAAATAACGTTTAAAAAAAAAAAAAAAAAGAACAGTCGCTGACGATTGTGAAGATAGAACTATAACGGTTTTGCCCATGTTCATTATCTGTACTGTTAGTAAAATATCTCATGAATTTCACAACTATAGATATAACTTTGTCAAATTTAAAGATATTAAGCTAAAATGTGGTGCGGTAGTAGCTGATAGTCATCCCCAACACCTGCTCCAAGCTCTAAACATTGCATAAGATTTTTGCCTAAAACTTGGATTTTAACTCTTGGTGTCAACCCTGATTGTCTGTTAGCAAAATATCTTGCACCAATGAAACTCAGAAGTAATCAGTGGCTATACAAATGCAGCTGACGCTGCCACTGCATCCTCAGCACATACTTATGGCATACATGTGGCTGTGGCGGCCATCTTGAACCAAAGCTGTCACAAAAGGCAGCGGTCGATATGCATTCTTTCAATGAATTCCAGATGTTTCATTCTAAAATTGTATTCTAACTTATTTAAAGAAAAAAAAATTACAACTCTGGGTTTTAGTGTTGAAAATCTTGATTCTATTGTAATTCTGTTGTTTTTCTGGTGTTTTGATGGTTGGATCTTAAAAACCTGTTTTAAAGTTGCTACATTTGCCTCAAACCTTATGTTTAACGACGTGCACGTTTAAAACAGCTTTAGTTGTTATTGTTATACTTCAGTCACAAATAGTTGGATGTCAAACCTGCAACTTTAAGTAAAACCTGTCAGTCAGAGAGTTTCTGCTCCGCGTGAATAAATCTGAAATCAGAAGCGACAGCCGGGTGGTTCTGTGGTGATTAACAGGACTCGTGGTTCCCACCCATGCGGTTCCTATCCCCTCCTCTCTCCGTCCTGCCTTTTCCCAACATGCGGCCCGTCTGCCCCCCACGCAGGACCTGCCCTGAACAATGCCGCTGCCGATTAAGATTCCACGCACCAACCCAGCTGTAAATTCCCATGACAGATCGGCCACTACTCTTTTCTCTCCTGACATCACCACCTCTCTGCAGCTCCTCTGCTCAGATTAAAGGATTACCAAACTTTGAAAATAACGTTTGTCCGCTCATCACAACCACAGAGGTAGATGTGGTGGAGGCTGAGGCACAGCCCTGCGTGCAGGCGAGGATGATGGGGATCGAAAGCTTTCTTACGTCAGCTGCAGAATTAATATTTGCTTTAACTAAAACTTAGCCTGTTTTAAAACTACTGGTTTGTAGAGAGAAAACGAGTTGTGTGGAACTGGAGCAGTCTTCAGCTTGTTCATAAATCGTGTTTATTTTGAAGGAAAAGCTTCTTAATCCTCCTATAAGTGGTTGAACAGTGGGAAAACTTCAACATTAGAAGCAAAACAAATAAAGGATAAAAATTCCTTAAGGAATGCATATTTCCCATTGCCTTGCAAAGATCTTTCACCCAATCAACATGACACCATCTGTCAATCAATCCAGCAGGCTCGTCAGCAACTGACCAATCAGCGATGGCAATTTGTCTGAAGTGAAACGCCCCTTTCTTTCCTGCAGGAGCTGCACCCCCTTGTTCTCCCTACAACGTTGTCGGGGTTTTGCATTACGAACGCTTTGCAGTCAGAGGGATTTAATGAAAAAGATCTGAAATAAAATGGTTAAATGTCAGTGAGGAACACCGAGTCCTCCTGACTCAATGAGACTAACCCAGCGGTCTGCAACCTGCGGCTCTAGAGCCACATGTGGCTCGTTGGTCCCTCCACAGCGGCTCTTTCAAGCTTTGACCAAAACTAACATAAAACTGAATTTTATAGGATGTTAAACTCAACAAAAATGACTAGTTTGGGCAGTTTTACTGTCACTTTGCAAATACTGTACGTGGATACTGGTAATAATACACATAGTAAATTATAAGTAAACTTTAACTTTATGCTTTATTTCTTCAAAGTAGGATACTCAAGCTCCCTTGTTTGTTTGTTGGAGGTTAGCTCACCCTAGGTTACATTTCTGCGTGTGGAACGATCTGACCGTTCTCCTCATGTCACTTCGTCAGTGTTTAGAGGATGTGTTAGGAATGACTCTCACCTACTGCCACACCAAAACTGATTTTATGATTCCATAACGGTTTGTGGAAAACACACAATTAAACCTTCTACAGAAAAAAAAAAGACTCTAGATCTTTACAGGCAAGTTCCTTCATGCTAAAAGCAAGATTAACAGATTATCTTAAGTTTTTTTTTAATCATTAGCTAATTAAGTTGAAACATTTGGGTGAATCAATTAGTTTAATTGAATTGTTCAGTTGATCATCAGTTGTTTCCTCCCAGCAGACAGGTTAAGGAATTACCTGTGGTTAAGGTCCTGCAGGCAGATGGTTTGGTTTCAGCCTAATCCTCAGTGTTTTTAACAAAAGCATTGAGAAGAAAAAAAAAAGCACAAGGCAACAAGAACCACTGAGAGTAAAGACACCTGATTAAGATCAACAAAATCCTGCAGCTTAAACCTGTACGGGGCACAGAAGCCCACAGAGGGGGTCTGTCATGGAGCGCATTAACACGGGATGAACCAGAACCACGAGGGTTTCTGAAAGTCTGGTTCAGATCCTGCAGCAGAGCCCCCTTTCATCTGAATCCACCACAGATCAAATAGAAACTATTTCACTTTTCATTTCAACATGGAGTCAAACTTCACTCTGTGACTTTTTAAAAATTATTTGTTTATTTTTTATGTAATTGGACCAAATGAACACAAAAAACAGAAGTGTTGTTTTTTCCTTTAAAGGAGTCACTTTAATTCACTAATTAAAAACATTTAGAGTTTCTTCTTGACTAATAAAACGTGGCTCATCTAAATATACTACAGTACTTTATAAGACGCTCAAATATAACAGCTATAAAAAGACGAAGAGGAGAGAAAACAAGAAGCTAAACAGTTTAAATTAAAAAGTAAAAGGCTCCAAATAACCAGCGTTACATCAGCACCAACTGAAAGGAGACTGTTGTTGTGAGATGTTATCTTTGACATTTCAGAGGTAAAATGTAATGGGGGGGGGGGGGGGATTTGAAGAATTACCAATAGACTTTCTTTGTTTGTAATTTTCCTCATACAAATTGGAAATGTACTTTTTTAAGCATTTCTTGCACTTTTTAAGTAAAGTGCTATGTGTTGTCTTAACCCATCACACCTCCACACCCAGGTGGAGCAGCGGGCAGCTACTGAGCGCCCGGGGAGCAGTTAGGAATTGGGTGTCTTGCTCAGAGACACCACGACATGTGGGAAAGGCTGGGAGTAGAACCGCAACTTTCTAGTCCCGAGTCGGCTGCCCTACCTCTGCCCCCAAGACAGAGAAGCTTGTAGACATAAAACATTTCAAGTGTTGCTCCAAATGCTTTAGTTGGCTCGAGTCCCATCAGCTAACGTAAAGGAGGCGGAGTCAGGACCCACTGCAACCAGGAGGGAGATTTAGATCATTTGGCTTCACCTTAGAAAGAGCTGTCGTGTTTTTATATATAGTCTCTGGGTGGACCTCTGACACAACGTTTCCAAAGACGTGTCCAACGAACGCGTTCTTCGACAGGATGCGGTGTTTTCCTTTCAACTTCCTGACGCAGAGAGCACAGAACATTCAGCTTTCGTTTTAAACGGTCCCTGTTCTTCTGACTCCTACAGATGACCTCATGACGGAGGCGTCCAGAAACAATAGGGGTGGGGGAGAGGAAGCAGCCTTTCCTTTGCGCAGTGAACCCACCCTGCACAGCCTTCCACTTGAAATTCTTGACCCCCACAGTCAGTAAAAGATGAAGGGAGGAGGCTCCTCGTCTTTTATGTCTGAGCACCTTCATGTGGACCTGGAACGGCCGGGGACAAAAATGCAGCCGGTCCACAAGGTCAAGCCGCTACATTTTTAATAGCGTTCATTAGTTGGAGCAGATCTGAAGCCACACATGCAGCCTGCAGCCAATAACATCCACCTGAGTCATGCATTTAAAAGAGAAATGTATCTTTAATAATCTCTTCTATGAATTTTTCCAATCTCTGCTTAGACTTTCTGCAGCAGAATGACATAATAAGAAAATTATTTTGGTCTGCCTGCCAACAAATGTTTAATGTTAATTAGCAGACACATCATGTTACAAATGCATTGTTTACACAACTTCCCTTTATTTCAGCTAAATACTGTATGGCTTAAAATTTGTATAGAATGTGTTTAAATGTGTTTGAGCTGGTGCAAGGAGAATAACCTTCACATCAATGTGAATAAGACGAAGAAGATGGTCGTGGACTTCAGATGGAACAAACACACATACCCCTCGGGCACCCCACTGAACAGAGGAGGATCAGTGGTGGAAGTGGCCTCCAGCTAGATGTACTTGGGTGTAAACATGAACAATAACCTCAGCTGGAGCAACAACACCACCAGTCTGATCAAGAAAGCTCATCAGA
>JARVLU010000380.1:25867768-25882278 GCA_031762415.1 Simpsonichthys santanae
TTATGTGTAATGTCCAATTTTTTTTTTAAAAAAAAAAAAAAAAAAAAAGCAATAGAGCGAGTCCGTGATAAACGAACCACGAAGTAATGAGGGGCTACTATAGTTCTGTTTTGTGCTTTGAAAGTTGTTCGAAAAGAAGCACCTGTTAATAGAACAGTTTAATAATGTACTAAGGCTAATTTTGAATTTTTTTTATTCATTGTCATGAGTGACGTATTCAACAATGTTTGTTGTATTCATATGCTGACACTATTTAAAAGTACATATTATGACTAAATTAATACAAGACATTCATATAATTAAGAAAGAAACACAGTAAAGCAAATTTTATCAAGGTACAAACATGAAACATAAGAAGCTGTAATAATTTAAAAACCAAGAAGTTTTTGTACAGTTTGTAAGTGGCTGTGTGAATAATTTTGCTCTACTCTCATCCCACACAGCAGAGCAGCTTTTATTAATTGAAATTAATTTGAACAGTCTTTACAACGCCATAGTTTGCTACAGAGAAAGTTTTGTTTTGGTGGGCTGAGAGCGAAAGATAAGAACTTAATTCTAGCTGTTGAAACTGAAGTGTCACCACTAACAAAACAGTGTTTTACTCCAACACAAATTTATTGTAAAACAATAATTATCTAATCTGCACCAAGTAGCATTTTGTGCTTCCACAGGCCTCGACACATTTTTCTGTTTGATGCTATTCACTGAGCTCAAAGGAAATGCTCCCAGCTCCTAGAAAGTACAGTGAATTTTTTTGTTTATCTAAATTTAACCCTTTGTGTTTCTGTTTTGTTCTATTCCCTCAGCTTTTAAGTTATTATGAGATGTGATTATTCAAATGTTTTGTCTGATGCACCTTATATATTTAACAAAACCATCTGCTTAATAAATTAAGGCTTCATATTTTTTTTTCCCACTATGGGAGTATGTTGTTCGTGGGAATCAGTTTGTTTCATGGCTCCTCATACTGAAGAAGTCCTTTGGATGAAAGACGAAATGTCTCAGCAACAAACATGTTTAGTTTCTTCTTTGTGTAAAAACTAGAATGGTTTAAAGCAACGGGTTTCCACATGATTTTCTAGTAAAGTCAACTAGTTTGGGTTAAGATATGCATACATACACATACATAAGTGTCTGGGGTGCAGCAGATTTACAAAGCTCTGTTTTTACTGTACTGGGAGGAGTTGAACAGTCTGATGGCCTGAGGGACAAGGCCTTCCTGAATCTGTCCATGGAGCAGGGCTGGGAAAGTCTACAACTGAAGGAGCTCCTCTGCTTCATGATGGCACCGTGCACAGGATGGTCAGCGTTGTCCATGATGGATAGTATAGTTTACCGAGGGACCCTCTCTGCCACTGATGTAAGAGACTCCTGTTCCCAACACAGAACCAGTTGTCCTCACCAGCCTGTCAAGTCGTCCTGCACCTCTCCTCTGAATGCTGCCTCCCCAACACGCAACAGCACATAAGAGGACACTGGCTACAGACTGGTAGAACATCAGCAGTAGTTTCCTGCAGATGCTGAAGGACTCAAGCCTCCTCAGGAAGTAGAGCCTGCTCTGAGTCTGTGTTCACTGCTGGTTAAAGCTCTATCATGCAAAGAAGAAGCTACATGTGAACACCGATCATGAATGCTGCCATCTCCTCTGCACTAAAGCTCAGATAAAATGGTGAAATGGGAGCCTCCAGCCTGTTTCAGTGCAAGGCCTGTGTCTCTATTGGTATGGGGGTGCATTAGTACCTACTGCATGTGCAGCTTACACAACAAGAAAGGTACCACCAATGCAAAAAAGTACAGCACATACAGGTTTTAGAACAACAATGTAGGCAGCATGTTTTTTTTTTTTTTTTTCCAGGGGAGGCCTTGCATATTTCAGCAAGACAATACCAAACATGTTCAGTTGTGAATAAAGTCGGGGTTACATTTTACACATCAAAACTTTATCGGAATTAACGATGTATATAAATAAACAGTGTCAAGATTTACTACTGGCTCCAGATGTTTTAGAGTTCGGCTTTCTATTTAGCAGCTTGTCCAGGCTGCAGAGAAGCTCGTCACTGAGACGCTTTACTTTGATTGGAGCACTTGAGAAACTCGTGCAGATATGATTGCAGGTCACAAACAAACGCCGTGGGCTTCGCAAGGTTTGTGTTTTTACAGTGAATCTGATCTCATTACTTATTCATACGTTAATTCAACCCCTGCTTACGACTGACCTACTTATCTATTTGGCTGCCCGACCGTTGTGGTTCTTTTTACAATCTCCCATCGAGCATGTGACAGTTTCTGCAACGCATCCTCTGTGTGTTTGCTTCTTTCTTCCCTCTGCTTTTGCCTCTTCCGTCCTTTCCTCGACAGGCAGGCGGTTGCACAGTCATTTTGTGTTGCTATGAAGGGTCTGAGGCTGCGAAAACAGAAAGCAGTGTTTGCAGCAATGCCCGAATGATGAATGAAAGGTGACGACGAGGAGCAGAAACACAAAATGGGACGAGGCGAATCTTAGCAGGACACAGCGAAATAGCAGGAGGAAGAAAAGGTGACAAGGCGAGCTGGGAGTGCAGAGCAACATTAGTATAGCGTTAAACAAATATGTGGCTTTTTTTTTTTTTTTTTTTTACAATAGGTGTGTGAGCGTCTTCAACATCGATGATTGAGCTGAGAGACACACGGCACAGAGCAGACACACCGGATGAGAAACGTAAAACCGAAGATGGAGGACAGTCAAACTTCCTGGTCTTGTTCCTCCTCTGATTCATCAGTGTCATCTCCGAAGTAACCCCACGTCACTTCCTCCTGTTGTCATGGTAATGTCATCACCCTATTTTTACCGCACACAGCAACTGACAGCATCACAAAAACAGAGTCTGGGGAAGATCAGAGCAGTTGTGGCATATTTATGTTAAACAGATAATAAAGTCAGTAAACCGTAGCCGTGCAGAACCACTCCTCTTTGACATGAATGTCTTTTAAGGAGACAATTTATGCCCATCCAAGCTGTGATGTCTCAGGAAGAAAATGGCACCTCTGTTGTGAATGACTCTGCAGTTTCTCCAGGTCTTTTCTCACAAACCACTTACCCTTTAGTGCTCGCTGCCAAAACGGGTTGTGTATGCGTGTGTTCATTTGTCTGTAGTGTCAACACAATATCTCACAAACCAGTAGGATGTGAATGACACTCCCAGTCAGTAATTATAGTTCATAAATCTATACCTAATTACAACGTACATTGTGGAGTAAACCTTATTGAAGATGACCAGTTTTAGTGGTATTTATTGTATTCTCCAGCGTACAAGCTGCAGTTTTTTTTTTTGCGTAGATTTCAGTCCTGTGACTTATATACATTATTTTTTTCCATATTCATAACACAATTTTTGATTGACGCTTTAAATTTCTAAGAACGGCAACAGTGAGTCCTCCCGTGCGTGCTCGCTTCATTCGGCTGGTGCAGGCGGAGGGACGTTGGAGAGCTAGCAGCTCTGGCCCAATGGATGGATGGATGGATGGATGGCGTCATGCCACCCAGGCAAAATAAAACAGTTTTGACCATTAAATAAATTCAAAATAAACACGACGGGTCAGCAGTGACGCATAATAAATGCAACTTATGCGTCAAAGCAACATATATGTTTTTTCCTCTTCATGATGCTTTTTTTTTTTTTTACTGATGCGACTTATACTCCAGAAAATATGGTTGCTTGTTTTCAGTGCGGTAGTGACTGAGCATCGGCCTCATCACAGATACATTTATACTTAACACTTTGTTTGTAACTACTGGTGTCAACCCAGACTATTAGCAAAATACCTCATTGACTCATCCCATGAATGTTTACCTCTGACATTAAAGGCAATGGGCAATTCCTACAAGTGATGCTAGGACTAATTATTTTAATGTTTCCTCCTGGCTGTGTGCACGTTTAATCTGTATCTGGGAGGATCTTGCAGGGATTTCTGACACATTTCTGACTTGTGGAACATAAACCTCCACCAGAGACCTTCTTTTTTTTTTTTTTTAGAGGATCCCATATATCGCAGCTATATGCTCGCAGTCCAAATATTGCACACTCACAACCGCACACCGACTCTGGCACACAAATGGATCGGAATTGGAGTGGAACAGCAAGGTCGCAGTTTTATTCTGGGTGCTGTGACACCCTCGACAGGAGATGATAAAATGGAAAGAAGGAAAGAAAGGGGCAAGAGAGAGGATATTTCTTCATGAATGATGAGATCTCCTTGACCCCAATTATATCAGCAGGATCAGGTGATTGTGATTATTTATTTATTTTTTGAGAAAAAAAAAAAAAAAAGCTTCATACATTTATTCTGCTGTGAGGACGGCAGAGGATAGGACAATTAACTGAATGAATCGTAATGACTGCAATGTAAGAAGGCCCATTTTTTCACACGGGTGCCAGAACAGTGCGTCTTTGTGCTCTTGCGTGACACGTATGCATGCAAATGTGCCGACTTTACCCAGCAGCCAATCTCAAGTGAATGCACAATGGGAAATTTGCAAATGTGAGTTTAACAGGGTTACAGTAACTGGCAGTCGGTCCTTCTTGAGAAGAGCACATGTAAAATGCAAGGCGTGATGAATGAGTGTGAGATTCCAGCTGACAATTTGGGACAGGTCTAATAATGTTGGGACCCTGCTGCAGGTTCCTGTGACCACAGGTGACATCTTTGCAGATGTGTAGTGTCTGCTTCATTCTTCAAGGGAAAGTTCAGCTGCACTGAAATAGAAATACTCTGGAATGGCCAACCACAGCACAGTCTTTGCTAACGAGATGAGATGTGCCACCATATTGCCAGGTGCTCTGTGGGTGTCCTTGCTGGCAAAATGGCTGCAGTCCATACACATTTGAGTAAAAACTCAGTGAAAGAACTCAATAATTAGCTATCAGTTGCTGAATTATTGGAACCCACACTTTACAGAGCATAGTTGCATGTTTTTATTATGTTATAATTCAGGTCTCATTCAGGTATAATTCCAGGTCTCTCTTGTAAATGAGTCCTCGAGGCTCAATGAGATTAACCTGCCTAAATAAAGGTTGAATGAATAACAAGCTTCTGTTTGCAAAAATCCCGGAGTGATTATTAAGAGTGGGTAATGTTTACAACAGGAAACATGATTATACTCAATAAGGAGTTTGTCTAAACAAAATGCCTGAAAGCAAAGCAAACACTGAGCCAGCACAGCCCCCTCTGACTTGCAGGATAATGAAAGACTCCCTGCAGCGCTGCGCTCTGTTCAACGTGGCCGACAGAGAAGCTTTTGTGCACACAATAAAGGTAAATGCAGAAAGTTTTGTTAAAGCTCACCTTGGTGACTGCTCTTATCATAACCTCATGTTCTGGCACAGAACTGCTATTGTTGTACAACTATGACATCAACCGCACACACACTACCTCACACACACCATGACTAAGATAATCACGCCTGCATGCCTGAGGCAGCAGGTCAGCTGGTAGTTTACAGTGAAGCTCTGCAGGTGTTATCATGGAGGCTGAGTGCTGACAGGCAACAGATGGGCCAACATTTTTATCAAGAGTGAATACTTTTTACAAACCCACATGTTTTTACTCCTCTAGCAGAAGCTGTATTAGCCCAGCTTCGCTTCTGTTTTGTTAATAAATAAGCTAAAAAAATCAAACGTAGTTAGGAAATCACGTCTGCACATCATGAACATTCTCTCACACAGGAAATTAACAGAAAGCGCCTTTTCTCCTCCTCCCTTCCTTTTCTCTTTGGAGCATTTTTCTGATGACAGCTTGTTTTCCTCTGCAGGAAACAGAATGCTGCTTACATAGAATCCTCCCTTTTGTTTTACAAGAACAATAACATAAAAAAATATAGAGAGAATACATTTCACATTGAAACAAACTTACGTATGTTACTCTTGTCACTAAAGCTTCAGCTGAACAATAAACAAATCCTAAAAGTAACAGAGAAGCTACTGAAAACTTGCTCTTGAAAATAACTTACTACAGGAGCATTTATTTCCAGTATGGTAAAAACATTTTTGCAGTAAAATAGTTAGAAATGTCTCAGAGACTTCTAAACAACAGAACAGACGGTTCCTGCTTCCTTCCCCACCTTCCTTGGACAGTCAGCGTGCAGGGCGGTGTTTCTGCTGCTACAAATATCTGTTTCCCACAAGTGTTTAAAACCAACAAATTACTCTGCTGTCTGCTTTGGCTTGTTCACAATAAGACGTGATGTTCGGCTTCAAAAACTGATTACAGCAACTGTTTCAGTTCTGCATTACTATTAGTTAAGTTGCTTCCACACTGATTGCTAATGTGTTTGAGTCAGAACTGGAACAAACCAAAAGAAAAATTTGTAAAATTGACTTTTTTTTTTTTTAATTAAAGGGTAAAAATCTAAGCAAAGGATAAAAGGTGAAGGCTATTTTTCAATAGGTGTTCGTTTATCCATTATCCTTTACCTGTTTCCCATATCCAGCCATCACTGTGTCGTGCGAGAGGCGGGGGACACCCTGGACAGGTCTCCAGTCCATCACAGGGACATATGATTACGGGGGAGTGGTGGAGCAGAGGTTAGAGACGGTGGGCCTGTGATCGGAAGATCGCCGGTTCAAGCCCCCGTACCGACAACGTCAAAAAAATGTGGGTAGAAAAAGGTGAAACACCCACCCTCATTCACCCCACTCTGTGCCCCTGAGCAAGGCTCTTAACCTCCACCATCTGCTCCCTAAAACAGGTCTCTCTTGAAAATGAGTTCTCGTGGCTCAATGAGGCTATATGAAAAAATATAGAGACAAACAACCATTCACTCTCACTCACACCTAGGGACAATTTAGAATTACCAATCAGCCTAACATTTTTATTTATTGTTTATTTGATAGGGACAGATACAAGAAACACAGATCAAGACAATCTAATGCCTGCATCACAGTGCATACAGCCAAAGTTAATTCTCAACGCCTGTCCCTAGAAGGACCTTTAACAGCTGATTAAATGAAAAGTTAAGATCAACAGTAAATACAATAAGATGAAGAAAAAAATATATAAAACAATGTATTTAAAACTACTGAGTCAACACAATTACAATATTTTAAAATTAGTACAATTCTGCTTTATCTTTAGCCAATTCTCAAGCCTTGAAGTGAATATTTTAATGTCAGTTATGGTCTTAAAATCTGATGGTAATGTACGTAGCACGGCGATAACATGTGAACTCCACCCTGAAAGGTCCCCGGCAGGGATTTGATCCGGCAACCTGCTCGCTGAGAGGCAGCAGCTCTACCAACTGCACTTGTCATACTGACTAACCAGACAATCTGTGTGCCTGGTGATGTCCTGCTGGGCTGTCAAACATTTATGTGTCAAAATAATTCAGCTTTCGTCTCTAAACTTTGACAAATCTCTGTCAAAGTAAATGTCAAAATCTAAGTGGTAGATGTTTTAAGGGTTTTCGTTTTCTTAAGCAAACTAGATTAGAGTTAGTCTCTCATCCTCTTGCTTTTTTAATCTGTCGTGTTCTTCCTTTTTAATGACATTAGACAAAATGCAACACCTCAATCTACAGTCTGACTTTATCCCTACAAGCCTTGGGTACTGGAACTCCGTCTTAGTTTTAGCTGATTTATTATGGCACCATTAAATTATAAGAGTCAGAGAAGTGTTGGTTCAGCTGGACATCATTACACTCGCTCCTGTGTCTAAGAATGAGGTGAAAACAGGCTTCTTAAAAGCTGTGACAACCTAAAACCTTTCAAATTTCAAAACCTGTTTAAAGGGTCGGTTTACTTTAATACATGGAATAGATTTATGGACTGGTTTGGAAAACGATGTCAAAAAAGCTAAATCAATGTTAATATTTAAGAAAATGATTAAGAATAAATTCTTAAATAGATATATATATAAATGTAAAATTTCAACTGTACTATAAATTGGCAATTGTTACGAGTTATTAATTATGTTCATGGATAATCTTTGTTTGAATTGATTGTTGAATAGATTTTTGTTTTAAGAAGGGGCAGATATAAGAATTTTTATTCTTCTTCTGCTTCCTTTCATTTTTAAATTGTTTTTTTTCTCCATATGCTTTGTAATTTGTTTCTTTTGTGTTTTTAAATTTGAAATGAATAAATTAAATAAATAAAAAATAACTGACATAAATTTACTCTTTTATGTTGAATCCTATATTTTACACAATTTGTTCATATTTGTTGAAATAAGGATCCACCATTTTTGTGTTTGTGTGTAAAATACTGATAACTCTGCTTACTTTTCACTGTAAAGACAAAACTTTACAGAACTTTATTTTGGTAGAAAGCTTCAACACCAGCTGTTTAAAACCAAAGGTTCTGAATTATAAGACGGTACATGTTCTTTTGATGATCACGTGGAGGTTCTTATCAAATCAAGCATTTAGGTCCTGCTTTTGAAATCGTTGTAAGCTTGAGCTATCGCAGTGTGGGTATTAGAGCGAGTGGAAAAGACACCCCACTTACTACCTCACAGCCTTTTCCTGACCGAGTTTGTGTTTCCATTCTGTTTTTGTGCTTTCTGTCTGGAACACGCTCAACGAAAACAGAAAATCATGTTTACACAGTCGCATTTCCTGCTTCACATGTGAGAAAGTCTCAGGTTAAAAACTTTGTGCAACACGTTGAAGTCATTGTAGAGTTGTGTATGTTCGTGTGACAGAGCTGACCTTTGTTAGATAATAAACGGACTGCTGGAACGTAAACATGATGACTTCCTCCAGGACTGTCATGGCTTCCTCACAGGCTGTTCGAGTGGAGGACATCTCAGAGTCCAGCAGATCTGTGGAAAACATCAAAGTATGTCTCAGTAATTCAAACGCAGGTCTGACAGCTGTTAGTGCATCTATCCACCTGCATCCTGGTGGCCCTGCCTCCAGGGCAGCAGCTGAGGGACTTTGTGTTGAATAAAGTGCAGCAGTTCAATGGAGTTGGCCATCCACAACGCCAGCGGCTGCAGACCTGGGATCAGCTCCTTCATGCTGAGCAGCTGAAGCTCTTCATCACTGGAGCTCCTGGCAGGAAAGGACAACCACTGAGCTGAACTCTGTCTAAAAATGTAACATTATAAATATCCTGATGCATGCTCAATAATCCAGGCAGAAACATTTAACAAAGTTAAGTCTGGTCCTCTGGACATTCAAAAAACAAAAAAAACATTGTAGAAATATTTCATCTTTCATCCAAAAGACTTCAGAACTCAGACTGAGGAAGTCTTTTAGATGAAAGACGCAACGTTTCTACAATTTTTTTTTGTTTTGTTTTTTGAATAGCCAGAGGACCAGACTTAACTTTTTTAAAGCTAACATTATTAAATCAAAAATAAAATGTACAAATTGATCGTTTTATAACAGAAATGACTTATTAAACAGATCAAAAGTTTCATAATCTAGAGAGAACACCTGATCATATTCCAGCAGTCTAAAATCATCTGTTTTATCACACAAGTCTCTCCAGTGGAATTGTTCTGTGTTTGAAATTTTTCTACTTTTTTTTTTTTTTTTGCAAAAAAAAAAAAAATAATAATAATAATAAAATAAATAAATAAATAAAATTATTCTACATTTCCAACGTTGGAGCTTCTAACCAAACCAGCCTGAGGAGACATTTTAACATTTTATAATTTGATGAGTGGTCACTAAAAATCTCTTCTTGTTTGTACAGCACACAAGCTCTCCTGATTCATGTTTTTATACCAACAAATATCTGTGTGTTGACAGTGTGCTGCCTGTCCTCGTGCTTCAACCGTCAATCTCTGGGTGATTCATATTTTAGCTTAAACCCAGAAATCTTGCAATAAAGCCATGTTTTAAAATCCATACAATGTATTAGTTTGTGAACAGACTTGTTAATTCACAAACAATTTATTCCAACAATGTCAAAACTGTAAAATGTTTGAAAATGTGATGGACAGGAGACGTGTCCAGGTGTCCCCCGCCTCTCACACAGTGACTGACATGGGCACCAGCGACCCCCGCAACCCAGAAAGGAAGAAGTGGGTAAAGATGATGGATGAGCATGAGTTGATTTGCTCCTTTACTCCCTTTTTCTTGAAATTGGTAACTTTTGTGTATGGAGTTATTGTTTTCTCACATTTTTTGACAAAAAAGGGCATAATTAGCGAAAGTTGTAGCTTTTGTCCTTGATATATATTTAATAATATTTCAGGAATCAGGTGTTGTGTCATCACAGGCAGCAGATCATTGTGTTTAATTTCTGGAACATGAAAACTTTCTGGACTCACGTTTCTGGTTGGATTGCAGCAAGTTTCTTAGTCTTCTCCTGAAAAGTTACAACATATGGATAAGATATTCATTTTAAATATTATATAGTTTTCAGTTCAGTGACTCTTTTCTTGCAGGAATCCTTGATTATCTAATTAAAGAGTGGAGTTTCATCTTTACCCATGCAACCAGCTGGATCTGACTGGCTATTCTGAGCAGCAGCTGTCTGAAGTGTGATAACTCGAATGTGGAGGCTGAGTGCTGGATGCAAAGAATCAGCAGGAAAGCAGGTGTCAGTTTTGGCACATTTCCACTGGGATCCACCATGTCCAGGATCTCCTTAAGAACTCTTTCTTCTTGCTCCAACTCGTAGCTTAGCGATGCCTCTGTGCCTTCCAGATCTCTCCAACAGGAAGGTGACGGCTTCCTCTGCAACTGTTTAATGGTGATGGAGGAGCCGCATGATAAACAAGCGTCAGTGTTTGGGCAGAGTCTGGTCATCCAAGGTGGAGAGTTGAGGGATCCTGACGTACTGGTAGGATCTTTAAACATGAACAAGTAGTGTTTTCCTAAGCCAACCAAATCCCCTGGGCTCAGTTCTACTTCCTCTTTTAGAAGGAAACCATTTCTGGTCACAGGAGCACCATGAAGAGGCTTCAGCATTGTTAGTGTCTTTTTGTGCTTTCCTGTGGATGTTTGGTTGTTCGAGTCCAGGCGTTTGACGCAGCAGTGCTGTGGTAACACATCAGGAGCAAAAAGAAGGATGTCCACTTTTAACCTCTCTTCATCATCGCCGTTACAGTGCTCCCTGCAGCAGCCAAAGATGGTGGTGGTTCCACTCATCAGATAGATGACAAAATCCTGAAAAATAGATGCATGTATCAATATAAATCAACAAAACCTTCCACTTATTTAAAAATTTTGAACTGAAGGAGCAACAAATGTTCCTATTTTCTAGTTACCACTGGTAAAATTTTAGGCTAATGCCAACAGAGGTTTGAACTAATAACTAAACAAATGATTATTTGGTGGCTTAGAGGTTAAAAACATCCTATAAAAATGTCCTCAAAATACTTATTTTACTTAAACATACAAAAGAAGAAACATTTTTTCACTGAAGGAAGTTGAAGCCATTATCACATATCAACAGTACTTTTCTTTTAATGTGCTTTAATTAAAGTAAACACAACGTCTGTCAGTGTGTGCGATGAGACGGATTTCCTTGTGTTACATTTTGGAAATGAACCAGCAGCTTGTTCGTAAACAGCTCTGGGATCAGCTGGTGAAAAGCAGACGGTCCCAACTCAGGTGGATGATGTCTAGGACCTCAGGGATACCACATTAAGAGCATTATTCAGGTGACAGTATCATCAACAGTACTGGTTAGACACACGTGGCCCTAATGTGACAGCTGAAGATGTCATCTCTTTTAAAACAACAAACTCAAAGAGTTCAGGGGTCAAAAGCAAAAATTCAGTTAATACATCCTGTCACTGTGCTTAGGTCAAATTTCATATCTGATCTTCAAATGCTTGTTAATGCCATGATAGTGGTCAAAATATGCAATTTTTCAATGTTTTTGATTTGGATTTTTAAGCTTCAAACACAATTTCTCCATCAATAAATATTTTGGAGTTAATGTAATTCAAATTCAGGTTTTTTTGTAAAAATTGCGCTAGAAAACAGCAAATATTCCTCACTTTTGTTTACAACTAAATTTAGTGATCATTTACAATCAGTTACCAAAATTATCCCATTAAGAGTTCAGAATATCTCAGCCCAGCTTGTTTACGTATGATGTTTGCTCAAAGTTTTGCTTTAGCACAATCCACCCCTCAATTTCTTTCCCCAAAACAATTTTTTTCTGCAGATTGTCTCGTCCTTACAGCTTTTAGTCACCATTTATTTTCAAAAGAACAGAAAATAACTTTATATTTTTCATTTTGGACCTGGTGTCTCTGATTCCACTGTTCCACTTCCTCTCAAGACTTAATATCCTTCACATTCACTGGCAACAAAATATAACTGATGATTTTGATAATTTTTTATGAATAACGGTAGATATTTGGTAGTAAATGACACATAGTTAGTAGTTAATTATCATTTATGATACACAAAAATGTAATTAATAAATATTGAACATTTGCATATTTTGACAGCTATTATGGCTTTAAAAGTTACTTTCATAAAAAAAGAAAACTTTGCACTCATACTTTTTGCTAATACAGGTTGTCCCCGAGTTACAAACAAGATCCGTTCCTACGGCGCGTTCGTAACTTGATTTGCCGTAAGTCGGAGTGCCGGCCACGTGGCGTTCGTAACTCCGGATTTTCAGCCATAACTCGAAACCGAAAGCACATGGCAGCCGTAACGTCTTTTTAAACACTTTTTTTTTTCCAATGTAAAACAACAACTGCGCACTTAGAACGCCTTTTTAATGTGTTTCCAAGCAGTTAGCTAACAAAAGAAAATACCCTCAATAAAATCTAAAAAAAAAAAAAACATAAAATGCTGCATAAAAAAAACAACGTAAGGTGTGTTGACATCACAGGGGGCGGCGCCGTAAGTCCGAAACGCCGTAAGTCGATGGCGCCATAAGTCGGTGACCACCTGTACAATTTTAATTGAAATAATATCATCTTGTGGTATATTGTACAGCAAGTGAAAAATAGTTTAGGTCTGGGGAACTTCCAGAGGCGCTCTGTCAACTCAACCTATAATTAAAATAACAGTTAGCAGACATCCTAATTGAGTCACCCCCCCACCCCTCCCCCCTCCATCTATGACAACACAGCGTCAATAACATGACTTTCAGTTCCTGTTTTATGAGCATGAACAGAATGCAGACCTGTGTCGTTTCTTTCTTTGGCTTTGGGTTGACAGAAGCCACAGAGCAGCTCAGTTTATACCCTCTCCGTTAGCTGCAGAGCTACCAGCATCTTGCCCAGTGAGCAGGAATAAAAAAACCATACTAGAATAAGGTTCCTGTTCCTGGGAGTGAGCTGAGCCAAAACCTCAGCCGGCCTTTCTGGTTTGCTATGAAAGATCTGGTGTGAGCCAGCGTGACGTCTCGAGGTGCAGTTTAAACTCTTGTTCAAAGTAATGTATGTTGATTACAAAGTGAGAAAAGTCAGGGTTCTCTCCATGTTCTGTCAAATGCTCTGACGAAGTTTCCATTACAGTCTGTGGAGAACGCATCCCCTCTGTTGGCTCATGATCACAGACAGCTTATCCTGTGGGGAAGGCAGCTAAAATAGATCTCCTGGATCTATTTACTCCTCCTCAGAAAACTATTCTGAGAAATGCATGTTGAAGTTCAACATGCTCCTTCGCTCTCAATCCTCTTATCACACAGGTAAAAAAACCAACAACATGATGTTCTTAACATAAGACATTCAATTCAAGGCTCTCGTGCACTTGTTTCCACCTTGTTGTGTTAAGCTGTCTGTAAACACGCCGTCAGGAAGGAGGGACCCTTTAAGGTCTGAGCTAAACCTCGTCTCTTCTTCACGGCACTGCACAGATTTAGACGTGTGGTAAACCAAAAGACAGACTCTTCAGTTAAACCTTCTAAAAATGTATGTAACTTGTTCTGTTCTTTGTTGTTTCATTTTAAAGTTAGACAACAGGAAACTCTTACCATTCAACATAAAACGTACTGTATGCGTTTTTAAAGGAATGATGCATGAATCACAAGTCACAAGAACTCTGACACTAAAATGTCCAGGATTTATTAATAAATGTGCTTAATGCTTTAGGCAGCTTATGCATCATGTTTGGGATCATTTGGATAAAATCAAGCACGTCTCTGATCAACAACGGTGCTTCAATTAAACACAAGAAACAAATTGTATTTGATGGCAGCCCCCACACAGCTGAGTGAAGTCAACTGAAATCCTGGCTCAATAAGTACTCTATAAAGAAGTATTTGTACTCCCCCACCCCAACCACCCCTACAAACTTTTAAGGCTGCAATTAAAAGTTATTTTAAAAGTACATTTTTAACAACTGGTTCGAGAAGAGCAACTTCAAATTTTCACCAACAGGCATTAAGTTTGTTAATGTAATTCAGCCTCAGCCTTTTATTTCACTACACAATCTCTTAAATCTCTCATTTCAGTGCACTCTGGGAGTCAGCCTCCCCACCATCACAGACGTCTACACCTCCAGATAAAGGAAGAGAGCCACCTGCATCGTGAAGGACCCCACTCACCCAGCACACACACTTTTTGCCCTGCTCCCCTCAGGCAGGAGGTTGAGGAGCATTAAGTGT
>JARVLU010000380.1:25914461-25925400 GCA_031762415.1 Simpsonichthys santanae
ATCTTTTTTGTAATACCACTATCTACCCTCATGGTTCTTCCCTCTTTTCATATCTAAGATTATTATTCTGATAAGGACTAAGATGGCCGCGCTGATTACTAGCTGCAGCTTCACACACTTAGTCCAACTTTCGGACGACTGTGCGTACATATTCCCGTTGTACCTCGGTGCAATGTCAGTAAAGATTCTCTGACTCTGACTGACTCTGATATGAAATATTATAGTTCTTCTTTAATGTGTTGAATGTGAACATCTTGCAAATGTTCAGTTTTTGTGATTCAAACGTCAGAAATAAATTATTTATTCATAGATTTCATAGATTTAGAGATTTATGAATCATATCATGACCACACCACATTTATACACTCTGAGTCATCGTCTCGCTCTTTAACTTCCTCCTGCATCTGAAAACTCTGCAGAACGTTTAATTTCAAGCCCAAGTCAGCAGCAGATTAACGAGAGAAGCAGAGATTATTTGTTTTTGTTCCAACTCGGCAGCTGTTTATCCGACACAACACTATGTTTTGACTTTTAAACTTTTTCAGCTGTCTTTATTTATATATTAACTGTGCTAAAATTATTTACTAAAAATAATGTATTGGGTTTTAGTATCAGTGTTATTTTTGCAGTTCATAATTGCAGTGTTGTAGTTTTATTTTTTTCTTATTACAAATTTTAGATGAAATGAACATTTTCAAACAAACCAAATGAGGACGATGCCAGAAGGAAATCCATCATTTAGATTTTTAATTTATTTGGTGGTTATATTTCTATATGGTTCAGTACAGAAAATATTTGAAGCCCTAAAGGATCTACTGCTGTTTAGTTGAACAACTAAAATGATGTTGTGTCTCTCAATATCACCGTTTTTTTTACACTGTATATTTCTAAATAATAACAATACACAACAATTTAAAACATTTTTAATTTGATTTTAAATCACATAAAATTACATTTAAGGAATAAATGAGTGAGATGTTTGTTTCTGATGTACTAAAGTGAGTTATTGATCTTAATGGAGTTTAAAATCAGGTTAAAAAAATATATATATACAGTATATATAGATGAGATTAACAAACTTAAAGCTTATTGAAATGATCTAAGAGAATTTTTGAAGGCTTCGTAAAATATTTCCTGGAAACAACTGAAACATAAAAAAAAGATTCTATATTCTTAAAGAAAATTAGAAAATGTTCTAATTGGCTGTGCAACATTTTGGACTTAAAGGTATTTATTTATTTCTAATGTTTTGCAGAAAGCAAACTGTCAGAGGATGGATGTTGAGGATTTAAAGATTTGGAGCTCACAAGTTTAGAAGAGACGTGCTGAAAACAAGTTTCATAATAAAAAAATCTGTCATGTTTTTAAATAATTCACATAAATTCTGCATGTAAAAGCATTGAAATCAACATCAAGTTTAAATCAGATCTTCTACTAAGTCAGAACCCACAGGAGAATAAAAGTCGTAGGAAATATAAAAGTGGAGCTTGGGCTGTTTTTATGAGAATCCTGGGTTTGGATCCACGTTTGAGTGACAGTTCGTCTTGACTGTTTTTGTGTCAGGCATGAGAACGACGTCCAGCACTTCAAAGTGATGAGGGACAATAAAGGCCAGTACTTCCTGTGGTCCGAAAAGTTCACCTCAATAAACAAGATGGTGGAGTACTACAAGACCAACTCCATCTCGAGAACTAGGAAGATCTTCCTCAGTGATGGCAGCGAAGACAGCAGGAGCCCCCCCTTGCCTCAGGTAGGAAGATTTCTCATTCCAACTGTTATTAAAAACTATTTCAAATGTAGAATATGAATTATTATAGATTAGAATATGACTTAATATAGAATTTGACACCAGTGTAAGTCTCCCTTTTCCTCACATTAATTTACCATCAAAAAATATTAAATATTCAAGGAAATATTTTATATTGTTTAGCTTCTTTAAAGCTTATGACAGAATATTATGTTTTTTTTTTAAATTCAACAGCTTTTGTGGTTCTGATTAAGGTTGAAATTCATTTATAGAAATGTGAACTTTAACTTCAGTTTTTAGTTAACGATAAAAACTTGCCCTAATTTTTACATTTTCATGACGTGAAGTGCAATAAAAGCTTTAAAAAATTTTTTTAAAAAGGGACAAATGTTTCAGTTGTAACGAGCTTGCAAGAAAATGTTTAAACAACTTTTTGATTAATTATTCACTAAAACTAGTACAGAAACCGTCATCGGTTTGTTTTCTCATTTAATATGTTTGTTTTCCATTTTGTAAAATGATTTATACAGAAGTTATGTTCATTAAGAAAAAGCAAAATCAGATTTCTTGTTTACTAGTTTTGTGCTTTTATGAATTATTTTTTATAACAATCCTAGATTCTTATGTCGTATTGCTATCTTTTTTCTCAATTAGATATTTTTAATTACTCATTTCTTCTCCTAATATATTCCACCACTAGCTGTTTATTGTTAGCAGCTGAAATAAATATTTATTTTCAAACATAAGACCCCCCCCACGGTGCAGAGAACATGAAAACCATTTGATTTGAGGGAGTATAAATAGAGAAGAGAGCAGTTTTGTTTGTTACGCGCTGCTCCTGCTGTTCGTGTCTCATCAGATCTCTGTGCATCACTTCCTGTGCGCTTCCTTCCTGCAGGTAAAGAGAGGAAGCTTGCCTGAACAGCGGACCACAGCTGCAGCCGTCGCTGCGTCGCCTCGCAGGGCTTCAGATCAGACCCACAACCAGCTGGTACAGCAAATTCTGTTTCCTTTCTGTCTCGCCATCAAAAGTTTCATGTCAGTTACAGGTTTAGTCTGTATGAGTTTCTTTGAGTTGCATCTTCAGCAGGTGAGGAGTGCTCATCGCTGTGTGGTTACTCTTTTTTTGTGTGTGTTTTTAGCCTAAAAAATCCGGTGCTCACACCATCGGACACACAGGCCGAAGCAGCCCCGTCTCCTCTGGTTGTCCTCCCCGACGCACCTCTGAGACCATGCCTCTGCCTCAGGTCAGCCTGTCTTATATGTAGTGGGCCAGTGTGGAGTACTGGAATCATTACCTTATTGTTCAGTGTATAAGTCACAATTTTTTGCTACATTTGCATGCCCCTGCGACTTATACACCAAAGCAACTTATTTATGTGTTCCCCCATATTTATAAACCAAATTTTTGGCTGAGATGTAACTGTTTTAATTCATTCTGACATTGAAAATATTGAACACTACCATTTTTAGCCGCTAGATGGAACCCAAGAAGTATGGAATGCTGTTGTGTCATGTAATATGTCAAAGTGTCTATTAATGACACACTTGGCTTGCCACCTTCGTCCAGCTCCGGGATCATGCCTGGAGCTACCGTCAAATCAGCTTCATTTCGCTGCGCCGCCCCGGCGAAATGCAGCTAGTTTGACCATTGAAGTGCATTTATTAAATAAAAGTTCAACTGAGACACCTTTACTATAATGTCGAGCAAACAAACAATTCTTTTTAGGTGCTTATATTGTGAAATGTCAACGAAATGTGCAGCGTTCCTCCTTCCTGATTTCCTCTATGTCTGCGTGCTCGTCGTCTTCTTAGTTTTTTGTGTTTTATGATTAGGTTTACTTGTGTTCTGTGATTCTGGTGATCAATGATGTTACTTGTGTTGTCATTTTGTCAAAGTGTTTTTACCCTCAGTTTGGCTTCTAATGCCTCCGTCCTGCCACGCCCTCTCACACCTGTTGCATTAAGCTCAGCTGTTTTCAATTTTCTCATCGGGGGTGTAAAGTGGGGACACAATGATTGTGAAAACTGGTGATGTTCTGAGAAAAACTTGGTGGCTAAATATATATAAAAATCAAAGCAGCAACCCTTTGAACTGTCACTACAAACCCTGCTAGACCACTCCTAAACACCAAGTGAAAAATGAGTGAAAGCTGAAATGATCTATTCAAAGCTTTCACTTGGATTCAAGCACTGAGCAGGTCCACAATCTGAGCTCTAGTTTAGGTGGTTTGTGGTTATTGTAGTTTAGAGACATTTGAAAAGTGTTTGGATGATTCTGACTCCCAGGAACAGAGTAATGGGTTTAAACTTCATGAAATAAGTGACTGCACCCCTGACTTGCCCCACTACACCAGTCTGACTTTTTGCACTTCCTTCGTACATTGTTGGGATCGTTGTTGATCCGACTGCAGCCGTTCACACAGGAAACGTTTTTGTGAATATGCATCTTTTTTAATAGTTGTTTCAGCCTTGTTTGCACATGGAAATAGTGTTTTAGGAACCATAAAACAAGTTCTGGAGTGAACAAACCTTAAAACACCATCTATGTGTTTTTGCCTAGATGGCCAAAATGCAACATTTGAAAAATGATGAAGCGATAGTATAACCTAACCCAGGGGTCTGCAACCTGCGGCTCTGGAGCCACATGCGGCTCTTTGGTCCCGTTGCAGTGGCTCTTTGAAGATTTGACCAAAACTAACATAAAATTGAATTTTACAAGATGTTACCCACAGCAATAAATTACTAGTTTTAGCAGTTTCTTGTCACTTCCTTTGCAAATACATATGTGGATACTAGTATACACAGAGTAAGTTATATTCACTTTATCTTTATGCGTTATTTCTTCAAAGTAGGATCAATTTCTCCACGATTAGCGAAAAAAAAAAAAAACACAAGCCTGCACAGTTCATTGTTTATTTTATTTTTTTAATAGGCAAAATAATATATTTATTTTTTCTTGACAAGAATCCAGTCTTTTGTGATAGACTACCTGGATATGGGCACCAGTGACCCCCCGCAACCTGAAAAGGAAGAAGCGAGTAAAGATGATGGATGGATGGAATCCAGTGTTTTTTTTTGTTTTTTTTTTGTCTCAAAATGTAAAAAACATCAATAAATGTTAACAATCATTGGATGTTTTTAGTTTTATAATTTCACACCTACTGGCCAGAAGAGCCCCCCTCTAACAAACTTAAAGTTGCCCATGGGCCACCAGTTGATAATGAGAATTGTAGCAATTTTGCCACTCTGGACGCGTTTAATTTAGTGAACGAAGGGGCAGAAATGGCTCTTTTGATCATAAAGTTTGCAAACCCCTGATCTAACCTACGACCCGAGAGCATCTTCTTCTTTGTGTGCATGCTTCACGTCTTGTTTCGGTGTATTTTCATGGCAGTTTTACGCCTCGTGCAGGCAGAGACATTCATGTTCAGGTTTGTTTAGGATGTTTCTGTGTGGCTGAAACACTTTCAAGATTATGAGAAATAAAAAAAAGAGAAAAATATAGTTTTGGAAACCAGTGTTTGGCTCTGTTGGACACATGATGGTTGAAGTCAGTGATCAGAATGGGAACTCCAGGAGTTGAATCTGTGAAGTGCTGCTCAAAGGGACTACCTGGGCAGAATGGAGGATTTATTGAAGCCCATATTGTTTTTCATTCTGCAGAAGCCCAGTTTTGCCCACCGATGTGTCTTTCAGGTATTAACGACTGTTTGTTTCCCTCCCACAGCGGGCCTCCTCGGTGCAGGTGAAGGCGCTGTACAACTTCAAAGCAGAGGAAGACGACGAGCTGGAGTTTTTTGCCGGTGACCTCATTGAGGTGTTGGACCGCTCCGACCACGCGTGGTGGATGGGGAGGCTGCGAGGGAAAAGCGGGTTGTTTCCTGCAAACTACACAGAAAAGTTATGATGAAACACCTGACACAATCTGCAGGCGGAGGAGCCCATATCTTTAGGGGCTTTTGAAAGCCAAAAGCTTCTGATGTGCACTGCAGAGGACCGTGGCACAGAGTTTATAGATCCAATGTGGCTTGTTCGGGCTTTATTGAACATTTCTTGGAGCAGCAGCACCTGCAGGAACCTCCTGAAGTGCTGCAGATGGTGCAGTTTGTCACAGATTGTATGATCCCATGTGTGGCTGCAGTGAAAGACTGTAAATGTTGAAGCTGCTGATGAATTTATTCTTAATTCTCATTAGTTTTAGTTTTTACAGATCTGCAGTTTTCTGACTTAATAAATCAGTACTTCTGTCTTTTATTTCACATTTAAATCTGAGGGTGAGGAACTACAGCGGAAATGTACTGAAATACAACTTCATCACATTTAATTTTTATATTTATTTAGGGACTTCTGTATTATATTTCTTTTATCAGATATTTTTTTTTAATATTTTGTTTAGCTACACAAGTAAAGTTATAAAAACGACAGCTGAAACAAGAAACGCTGTCCTTCAAAGTAAAAGAGACACTGGACCCGCCTCTTCCAGGTGATGCTGCACTTAAATACAAATTAAACGTGTTTTTACTCGGGTGTTTCCTTCATAGTTTACATTTAACATTTACTTTCAAATCAATGAAGAAGAAAAAAGTATAGTTTTTTTTTTCAAGTTTAGTTATATGCACAAATTGATTGTTAACAAATTGAGTCAAGCACAAGCTGAGATTTATTAAACATTGTTATTGGATACGTTGTTTTTATAATAAAGTACAGTATTTTGGATACAGTACTTTTACTTCTAGTTGAGTATTGATTGCACACAATCCTTGTTAATAATAAGGAAGTTTCCTGAAACTGTACAGTAAAAATTGAGTCATTTTCTCTAAATGAGGAACTTTGATTTGTGGAGTTTTATTAGATTTTGTAAAACTTTGAGTTGAGTATATTTAATCAGAGGTGGCTCTTTGAAGAGTTTTTAATAGCACACCACTGATGCCTGTTTCACCCGAGCTGCAGTTTTTTAATTTTTATTTTACCAGGTTCAACATGTTTGACAGGACATTGTTTTTTTTTTTTTTTTTCAGTAAGTGCACAGTTAAGTTACTTAATTTCCCCAAAAGCCAGTACTCCAGCTCAACGTGCTGAAAAACACCCCAGAGCATGATGCTGCCACCACCGTGCCTCACTGGAACCTGGTTTCCTCCAGATGTCGTGTGGACTTAATGGACTGTAACTTCAGCAGAACTCAAGTGCTGTTGCAAAAGTCTAAATTCTGTAAATGTCAGATTTGAGGGCTCTTTAAGTTGAAAAAAAAAAGAGTGTAAAATGTGTAAATAATTTAAATCAGGTTGCAACACAACAAAAAAACCGCAGGGAGTGGAGGACTGGATACTTTGAGTCTTTCACTCTGAAGGTCTCCAGCAGGAAGCTTTTATTAACACGACGCGCTTAACAGTAACCTTTAGGCTCCGCCCCCTGCTCCTACCTGAGCCCCTCCCTCACCTGTCCGCACAGGTAAGCGGCTCCCAGAGAACAACGGTCCATTCAAGCAGCTGTTAGGGGAAGCTTGTCTCGGCCATGGCGGAGTCCCAGCTGGTGTGCATGGACCACGAGCACGTGAACGAGAAGGTCCCGGAGTCCAGCCCCGAGTTTTACTACAGCGAGGAGCAGCGCGCGGCCGTGGAGCAGCTGCTGAGGAACGGGGACGAAGCGTTCAAGATGCGCCTCGCGGAGGACAACACCAAGGACTTCCTCTGCGCGCGGGAGGTCAAGTCCATCCGCAAAAGCTTCCAGGAGTACGGCACGGACAGCGACTCGGACTCCGGGGAGCAGGAGCGGCCCCGGCGGGCCTCCAGCGCCGACTCCGGGGTCCACTCCACCTACTGGCCCAAGATGTCCGACACGGAAGCGCCGTCCCTGGACATCGGCTGGCCGGCCAGCAGCGGCGTGTACAAGGGGGTGACCCGGGTGTCCGTGTTCACCCACCCGCCCAAAGAGCCGGGGCCCCACATCAAGGAGGTGGTGAGGAGACTCATCCAGGGCTCACACAAGGTAAAAAATAAATAAATAAATAAATAATTCTGATTATAAATGAATTCAACTTGAAATAAATAAACAATTAGTACAAGATTAATGCTATTTATATCTCGTTCCACGTTTTTTTCCCCTCAAGATGAATAGAAATCACTCAGTTTTTAAAATATCTAAAAGTGGAGATAGCAGAAGTTAGTCCTCAACAAAACTCAACAAATGTTCATGTATCAAAATGTTTGGCTCAGCTATAGGACATTATGGCAATTATTTAGTTTTGTCAACTTTTATACTTTGTATACTTTATATTCTACATATTCAGCTTCTCTTCTTTCTCATAAAAAAGTGGTAATCTTTAAATCCTTGTAAAACTTTGCGCTTGTTGAAATTATTTCCAGGTCTCTTGTAAATGAGTCCTCGAGGCTCAATGGGATTAACCTGCCTAAATAAAGGTTGAATGAATGAAAATTTCAGCACACTGCTTTGTCTTTTAGCTGTTTTGTTCATTTTAGTCTTGTTTTGCTAACTTTAGCTTTTCTTTTGCCCACTTTATATAGTTTTTACTAATTTTAGGATACTTTTAGCTTCAAGTTACCATTTAGTTATTTTCACCTAGCTTTCTGCTTCTTTTATTTGAGATAGCTTTCTGCTGTTACACAACCTTCTCCTGCTTTTAGTTAGCATTTGGCTGATTTTGGCTTTTCGTCAGGCATTTCTTATTTTAGCTTTTAGCTTGTGTTGTGTTTCTTTTAGCTTTAAAACCATAAAATGCAGTTTCTCTATATTTAGGATGCTTCGAGTTAAAACTGTGTCGTGTTTCTACTTAAAGTGTCTTTGTTTTGTTTTTTCTAAATGAAATGCTTAAATCAGCTCAATATATTCTGCACACCTCCATGCCATCGTTTCATGACTCATGCAGTAAAACTCAGGTCTCAGCGAATATGAGCAGTAAACATACTGGGAGATTAGTTTGGACAGACATCAGTTTATTTAGTTAACTTTAAAGCTTTAGTTTATATATAAACTCGCAGATTAATCTTAGTTTGACTGTGTTATGACAAAAGAAAGCCCCTGGCTTACTCCACTGCTGGTATAATTTAAAATTACATTATTTCCTTTTACTGGCTGCAGTCGATCATGTAAAGTTTGGAAAACACAAATCTTCAGACTGAGTGATTACTTGTTAATTCATTTTAATAGTGTTTTTACATTGTTGTCTTTTGTAGCTGTAACTTATGCAAATGTGTCTTTAGATCTGCACCACTTTTTAAAATAATTAACTCAGTTTTGAATTACTAGAATAATTATACATTTTCTTCACTACAGTTTGGATATGACCTTAGGAAAATAAACCTTTTTTAAGCTTCTTTTTCTTTCTTCTAAGATTTAAAAAAATATCATTTGATGGCTATTTTTGGAGTCCAGATGTTAAAATATAATATTTAAAGAAGTCCTATTTTAACTGATTATGATCAAAATAGATATTCAGTAGAAAATCATCTTTAGTTGAAGCCCTCACTCCGTCTTGTTTTCATTTTGAACTCATCGTTGGCTTTTGATGAGGAGTTGGGGTTCATCTTCTACTTCCTTCTGACTTCCATATTAGTCGTTAAAAAAACTCTTTATTCAAATGTTTCTTGTCCAGTTGCATCTTAAAAGTAAATGTTCCTTATGCGTCACATCCATGTTGGTTCACTTGATCCACCTGCTGAAGTTCTGTGGGCTAATTTTCCACAAATTTTAGTCAAAACAACTTAACATCACTTTTACTTAATCAAGCTTCAGCCCCTTTTGGTGAAATTGTAATGGATCCTTACAGTAAGCACTTTTTTTTATTTATTGTTTGCTGTGATTTTTCCCAGTTATCAGATGCTGATTTTGAGATGTGAATAACTAAAATGCAAAAGTAATTTGTTTTTCAAATAACGTTTGAATAATTGTGTGAATGGTGAAGATCTGTTCCACAGGCAGGACTCTGTAGATGAAGATGAATCAGGGAATGATTGATCGGACACGTATTAATAGTGGAGTCGTGTGCAAGTTGAAACAAGCCGAGTCATTCGTGGTTCTGGAAACGTCAGATTCGCATCAGGACACGCAGCGGAAAGACGAAACCTCCCCCGCGTTCTTCCAGCCCACTTTAATGCTGATGCCTCACAGGCCTCGTCTCTTTCACTCCGATTGGCTCAGGTGAGCACACCAAAAGTCACCTGTGATTGGTCTGATCTGAAACGCAGCATGAACAGGTAATCTGATCTGACGTGACGGAGATCAAATGCCTCCAGAGCAGTTCAGCAGAGCTGTAATTTAACTCATAAATTTATGCTGTTCATTGTGTGTTTTCAGGCGTGTGCTCACAACCCTGACAGCCCAATTAGCCAATCATACGCTGCAACTGATCCCTTTGGGGTCAAGTAAATCATTTGATGATAAAAGCCTGTCAGATACTTGAATATGTTCATGATCCAAACCTCTTAACGTTCAGATTGACACACGCCCATATACCGCAGTCTTCAACCTTTATACGAAACGATTATATCAAATTAAGATTCATGTCACAATGACAGGTTTAGGTGGGAAATGACATTGAAACTGGTAAAGTTACTTTAAGTGTTTAAAGTAGAACTGCAGAAAATGTCACTTAAGTTCATATACAGTCATTTACCTGAAAAACATTAAAAGTTTCATCATTCAGATGAGCTGAGGTTTGCTGCAGGAGAAAAAAAAACTTATCGGCCCACGTCAGAGGGTTGAGCAGCTTTACCTGTTTCATATTGTCACATTGGAAGTTTTCCATCAAACAGCTTAACGCACAAGCCCACACAAAGGTAGTCAATGATGCATCCAGCCACAGATCAAACAAAAAAATCTGTCAGATTTCATTTACTTTAAATATTTTAAGTGAAAAAAAGATTTATGCTGCTGTAAAAAACAAAGTATCCCCCACCCCCACAGATTTCTTCTGCTTTTGCTTTTTGTCACAAATTTACAGATTACCAACAAATGTAATTATCAAATAAATATGAGTAAATACAAAATGCAGTTTTTTTTTAAATTATTTTTATTATGCTTTCCTTCATCAATTCAGTTCAATTCAATTCAAAATATATTTAGACAGATAAATCGCACTGAGCCTCAAAGACTCATTTACAAGTGAGATCTGTTTAGACAGACACAAAAGTAGTGAAACTGGACACATGTAGGATTGGAGGCAAAAAAAAAAAT
>JARVLU010000380.1:25967083-25989655 GCA_031762415.1 Simpsonichthys santanae
ACTTTTACTTAATAAATGCACTTTAATGGTCAAATCAGCTGCATTTTGCCAGGGCAGTGCATTGACATGAAGCCAACTTGACAGTTGCTCCAGGCGAGCGAGCTGAAGGTGATAGCCTATGGCAAGCCGATTGTGCCATTAATAACCACTTTTACCTATTACATGACACAACGGCATGCCACACTACTCAAGTGCCATCTAGCAGCTGAAAATTGATAGTGTTCAATATATTTAGTCAGAATGAATGAAAATGGTCACATCTCAGCCAAAAATTGGTTTATAAATATGGGGAAAATCCATGAATACGTCGCTTCGGCGTATAAGTTGCAGGACATGTAAATTATGCAAATAAATAAATAAATAAAATGCAACCTATAGGCTGAAAAATGCAGTAAATGTTTGATGGATGTCTCCCTCGTGTTTTAAAAATATGATTAACCCACATTAATGATCCTCTTTGTGGTTAGCTACATTTTAAACCAAATATAAAGTTGCTGAGAGTTATTATCTATCTTCCCCTTGATTATGTTGTTGTTTACTTCGACGACCAGATGGTTGCACAGACTATATGTCTTCACTTCATCACAATAATGAGCAGCAGAACTAGTTTTCTTTTTTACCTTTTCAGCTCTGGTGCTACCTACAACACAAATGAACAACAGCGCTGGGTTGGTTTTGACTTCTCTCATTGTCTCATTCCATTCAGAAATCACATCGAAGCGGCCAAAAGGCAGACACATTCTGGTTTGGGGCGTCTCGCTAAAGAGTCTTGTTTGACCTTAATTAGTATCACAGGAGCTTTGGATCTTTTCATCAGTCTATTTAAAGGGAACAATGAGCCACTGTCGGTGTAGTGTGCATCACACTGAACATGGAGCAGAGAAAACAAAGGCAAGAGCCGCCCGAGAAGCTCAGGAAGAAGATTTTAGATGTTCTTACAAGCCCAAGACCTATTTTATTTTATTATTTAATTTATTACCTGTGTTCTTGTTTGTGTGTGTTTTAGTTTCTCCGGTGTTTAGGAGTTAATTGGGAACTGCAGCTGGTCAGAGTCTTCATACAAACTACTTTCAGAGAAATGTGGTCCCCCCAGATAAAATTGTCTCTTTTTAGTTTAGTTAAAATAAAACCCTTCTAAGTCATTTATGCTTGCTCATATTTTCTTGTCATGATTTCTTAGTCAGGCCTTAACAATATTTATGTTAAATATAAATGTCACAAGACCATCTCCAAGCAGCTTCTTGTTTCTCTGGATTATAAAATAAATTTTAAGGCTCATGGGGCTGTAGCCAACTTCCCAGGACATGGCCGCAAAAGGAAATGCGACCCCATTTTGATTAGATGGATAGTTTGGATGGTGGAAAAAGAGCAAAGGCAACCATCCCAAACCAGTTCCAATGAACTCCAAAGTCAATGTCACTTTTTGAACCATTCCATTTTGAATTATAATGAACTCCATGGAAGAAGATCCATCCATCTTTACCCGCTTCTTCCTTTTGGGGTCACAGGGGTCTCTGGTGCTCATATTCAACAGTCACTGAGCAAGAGGCTGAGGACGCTCTGGACATGTCTCCAGTCCATCACAGCAGTGGTGAGATGTATCTAAGTACAAGTACTTCAAATATCTCGACACTTGGGTCCAAGTTTTGAAAACGGTGTCAGGAAGTTAAAATATTGTTCACTATTGACACATTACAAGGTTGACTAGACAGTATTTTAACTAGAGTTGATGACAAACTGGAACTGAAATGATCAGTGTCTATTCCTTTTTTAGGTCTAGTGCTCCTTTTGTCAGACAGACAATTTTACTTAAATGTTTTTACTGCAGTTAAAATTACATGTTGGTTTTGCTTTGTGTTAAATAAAAACTTTCAAAAGTACTGTATAATCATTCCTCATTACTTTTGCTCAATGACATTTAACGCTGCAGGTCATCCCTGAACTTCTGACGCACAGAATCACAAGTCCACGTGTGAACTGTGTCACAGAGTAAACACAATAAAAATATGTATTATCTGCAGCATTGTTCATTAAAATGGCTCAACACTATTAAAGTATTACAGAAAATATACATAAGGTAGGAACACTTGATTTTGTAGACCATGGCATTAGGTAATACATTCAGCAAGTTTAACTTTTAATACTTTAAGTATTTTTAAAATCAAGCACTTATTTACTTTTACTTAAGTAAAAACCTTATTGTGGTACTTCTACTTTTACTAGAGTACATTTTTGTCTGTTTGTACTTTTACTTAATTACAATGTTTGAATACTTTCTCGACCACTGCTAATTGGAGCAAGCTATCACAAACTGGTTCCTTACATCACCACAAGATGCTTTAATGACTTAATTTTTAATGTATATAAAATTGTAAGGATTTGACTTTACAGTAGGTCTGTTCATGCTGGAAACTGGGAAAAACTGGAATAAGCTGATTTAATTTTAAGAAGCTTAATATTGCCACAAATCTTTAGAGCAGCATAATTTAAGGACATTTTTTATCTACTGTATTTTTTACTTAAATAGAACTTTTCCTTTCAGAAACTCTGCACACACATCCATCTACATATTTTCTTTACATTCTCCTTTCTGGTTCACTGGCAGTTGGTGCTGGTTTCAGTCAAAGTGCAAAAGGCAGAGAACCGGAGAGTCCTCAAGTCCAGCAGGGACACACAAAGAGACGCACACACTCGTACACACACCCATGAACAATTTAGAGTTACCAATGTTAATCATGCTTTTGGTTTGTGAGAGGAAACCAGAGCACCTGGAGAAAACTCACAAGTGCACGGGGGGAACATGCAAACTACACACAGAAAGGCTTGGATTGCGATCTTCTCTCTGTGAGGCTTCAGCTGTAACCGCTTCACCACCATGCCGCCTTCTCTGCATTACGCACGTTTTTATAGTTAAATGGTTGTCGCTTTGCAAAACAAGACCTTTTTTGTAATTAAAGAGCAAAAGTCTGTGAAGTTGTGAAATTGTGTTTAGCTGAAGGATTCCTCCTGGTTATTATTCTTACTAAAAAAAAAAAAAAATCCATTAAATGAGCCGATGGGGAAAAAGGCAGACAACCAAATGGCTTCTGCAATCTTCACCGCTTCATTCTTACATTCTTACCTGGGACAAAAGGCCAGGAGCAATTTCATATTTGTTTCTGTGACTTCTTTTGTTATCCAGAATAATTTACTTGCCCAGAGTCTGTTGTGTCTGTTTCCTCACTGGGAGGTTTATAAAGAAGACATCCAGCTGTTTGGACGTCAAATCCGACCACCTCTGCATTTTTTTTCTTTCCTCGCAGCAGCGAACGCAGAGATGCAGCATCTTGTTCTGGTTCTTGCTTCTAATTAAGTTTCTGCTATTTTAAAGTTCTGGGGGGAAAAAAACATTCCCCTTTCCTTCATGAGGAGTGATGCTGGAAATACATTAAACAGGAAATTAAGGAAACATCACAGCCTTCAGATGAGCATTTTTATCTTGCTGTTAATAGCAAATGCTCATAAACTGAAATATGGTTCACCCACCAGATAAATAAAGCCTTAAGGCGGCAAAGTCCATGTAGAAATGTTTTGAATGATCAACAACACTTTACGTATAGTTCCTCGCTACTTTGAGGTTTATCGCGGATTTTCAAAATGAGCTTGGACATGACACAACTGGATGATTGATGGATGAGCCGTGGATTGTTTATTTAAAATGAATTATTTTAAATGATTTTGCGCCGTGTGTGCAGCCCACATGTGAAGGCGAAGCTCCCTCCTGCAGCTGATCAGCTGATCTTCTTTTCTGCAGCACACATTTCTCCTGCTGCAGCTTTGTGAAGGGTTAACCCTTTGCTGTCCAGCTGCACCAATCGACTTTTGTCTTCCAACTTAAAATCCAATGTGTGTCACAGTGAAATTGTCATAATCGCAAAATATATAAGTGTGAACAGCTATTTTTAATTATTTTAGAACTTCATGTTCAGTTGTTTCAGTGTAATTTTTCATTCAGCCTTTATTTCTACAGGTTATTCTCATTGAGCCTTGGACTACTGAATCCCTACTTTGTGGTTTTTCACTTATCGTGGTGGGCGTGTCCATAACACCCGTGATAACTGAGGGACTACTGTGATCTAAGCTTATTTAAAAATAATAAAAAACAACACTGGAGGTCTTTAATAAGCAACACAATTTTAGAGTGAGGGGCTGCAGCAGCTCAGTGGAGCAGTCTTGTAGTCCTGAGGCTGCAGGTTCAAGTCTGGAATTGCATTTAACAAGAGGAGAGAAGCTGAAAAAACCCAATCCATTCTTCTAGGACACTGTGCATATTTCATGTCATTTTTCTCAGTCTAAAACTGTCACATGCACTCATTTAAGGGATGCTGGGCTTATAATTGCGTATGTTCCCACCAGTTTATTTGCAGTTTTTGTTTGTTTTTTTCCCCCAAGAAGCCTTAACGTTTCTCCTTTGTGACTAATTCTTGGAAAAGCACGAGCCCAGACTGCCGCAGCCTTGACGTTTATTAAATAGTCAAAGTGTGCAGTGTGTGGCTCTCATTAATGCAATCCTTTTTATTACAGCTTGCATTCACCTTCGTCTCATTTTCATGTCTGACTCATCGAAGCCTTTGAACGAATATTTAACAAACGGTTGGATAGCAAAAAGTCAAGAAGCCGCTCCCACTCATGTGCGACGCTTTATTTGTCAGGAGAACGCTGGCTGGCTGCTAATGGACGATTCCTCAGCAGCACCAATTTTAGCTAAAATTATCCCACAAAACATGCAGCATATATGCTACCCTCATCATCAAAACATAAAAAATAAGGCGCACCGCATGAAACAAAAGTGTGGGACTGCTTGAAGGAATGACTATTGCCTGTTGCTTGGGCAAGATGCATTAGCGCTCAAAGTATGTGTTGTAAATGAGACTGAGCTACTACCAGTGGTGTAGTCTATGTGATACTTGGGCATATAGATTATATCCACTAGAAAAGCTTAAGAATTTCAGTATATGCCCACTTAGAAGTGCCCAATGATACATGACATATTAGACATGGGTAACTGATACGTTAAACAACAGATAAACGCTTCCGTAACAGTCTATCAATATGCAGCACTTGTTTATTACATTCGCTTATTCGGCAAATTATTGTATAATTAATATTTGTGTACTTACTACTTAATACTTGAACATGCTTTGCTTTGATACTGTTTTATAAATTCTATAACATGTTTTAATACAAAGCCAACTGTTGTTCAAAGTATACAGGTAGTCCCCGACTTACGGCGTTTCGGGGTTACGAACGTCACGCATCTCATTTAAAAAAAAAATATATATATATTTTGAAAAATTTTATTTTGAAAAGCCAAGTTTCGGTTGTACTTCCTGTTTGATGGCAAGAAGCAGTAGCTTGACAGCAGAAACAGCGGCGACAGCTGGAAATTTACAGGAGGTTGGATGGTCCGGACGTGCAACGAGCTAACAGCTAACATGCTAACAGACCTTGCTTTGAACGCTGTGGACCGCGCGAAGCAGCAGGAAGCTGCAGAGGCCGGATGTGCAACGAGCTAATATGCTAACAGACGGAGGAAGAAACCAGCTCCCAGTAAGAAATTAACTCTTTTTCCTTTGTTATGGCTCCTAAATGTATGTGCTTTTTGAGGATAGGCTAAGTGCTTGGTAAAAATACAGTACTGTATGTATGAGGTGCCGTTTGGACGTATTTTCTGACTCACGTTGATTTTCAAGTTACAAACGGGCGTAGGAACAGAACTCGTTCGTAAGTCGGGGACTACCTGTATTGTTTGTTTATTCAAATAAGCATCAGAGAAATTTGGAAATGTTCAATTTGCTTAAAAAAATTAAAAAAAAATTGACACATTGTATTAACCAGTGTACTTTGGTTTCTAATCAGAGTAAACGTACTGACTATGGTAAAGTTAGTTTTACATTGGACGTTGGACATCCGCGCTCCGCGGCTTCAACGGTGTCCAACATCCAACGTAAAACTAACTTTACCGCCGTATACCCACTAAAAAATGTAGACTACACCACTGGCTACTACCATACCCAAGTTTTAGCTCAATATTTGCAGAAATGGACCTAATTATAACTGTTTGAGTTCAGTCATGTTGCTTTGCTGTAAGGGCCATGTTGCATTGAGTTAACTCCAAACACAATTCAGTTGTAGATTTACAATTAATGATTTCTTTCTTAAAGTTGTGGTCAAATCCGTTCAGTGACTCATGAGGTATTTTGGTAACAAATAAATATGCATGTTCAGACATGGACAAACCTTCAGCAGCGAGCGATAAAGACTCCCACATGTTAGAACGGCATTCTAAGATCCACTGACTTCTACGTGAAGCTGCTGGTGAATCCTTGTTTCCTTCGGGGAATTTGTTTTGTCTCTTTAAACCGATGTTATTTGAGGCAGGCAGGAAACGTGGGCAGCGTCTGTGACCTTTCTGTCGCTGTAAGAGTCCATTCCCAGAGGTGCTGCGCTGCTCCCGCTCCACACACGGATGGTGAACTGCATCATAAACAGAATCTAATGAGTGTTTCCTGCTGACGAGGATCAAGGCTTAAAAGAAGGATTGATTTTTATTAATGGAGCTCCTTTGTTGCTCTTTTTGTGTCAAAGTCTTACTTGAAAAATGCAATAAATTCCATAAAATAAACGTACCAATGTTGCAGCGCTTCTGAAAAACCTCATATTGAATTAATGTTCCACTGTTTTCTCATGCTTAATGTTATTAAGCTATATTTAATTCATGTGAGCTGCAATAGACTGTGACCTTGGTCTTTTAGAGCACCGCTCATACAAACGTCATTTTATTTTTCTGCAATGCTTTTTTGGAGGACACCAACTTGTTCAAATGCTTTTCCTAAGGTAGTATGGGGTAAAGGAGTGCACAGTAAGGCAGGGCTCAAACAGATGACACAAAATAAAATTAATTATTACCAGGGTTGTGCATCTTTGGTCCGTTAACTTTATGTCTGGACAATGACCATACCTTCCTACTTTACTATCCCATCTCCTGCAGCTCCCTCCTGCCTTCCTGTCAATCACCTTCTTATAAATAAACCTGTTATACAGTATGTGTTTGGTCTCTCATGTCTCATTTGAAACTCTTGGTATCTGACACCACTAAACATGATCGTGAAAAGACGTTTTTTTTTTTATTAGCTCGTTAACAATTGGTCTCAAGGGCAGACATAGGACTGTTTATTTCTTTTGTTCCATTATGTTTCATTAAAACTCAGCGTGTTGAACCAAACTCATTAAATTGTTACATGTTGTGCTTAAAGGCCACATTGTATTGTTTGCTGCTCATGCAGCTTTATTGAATTAGAACACCGACATTGCATCAAAACACGTACCATTTACCTTTTTATTTATACAGTTACTCATTGAGTCACAAGCACGCATTTTCAACCTGTTTAGGGAGCAGATGGTGGGGTTAAGGGTCTTGCTCATGGGCACAGAGTGGGCGAATGAGGTTGGAGGCGGGTGTGGGTGTTTCACCTTTTCCACCCACATTTTGATGTTGACAGTACCAGGAGTTGAACCTGCAGCTTTCCGATCACAGGCCCATCTTCTAACCTCTACTCCACAAAAATGAAAACTGAGTTGTTAAAGGTGAAAGAAGCAAAACAATAAGCTAAAGGGCACAGTAGCTAAAAGTGGCAAAAGGTCACCTTAAAGCAAAAATAAGCAAAGGCTTGTTTAAAGTAGCAAAAGCTATAAAATAACAAAATCACAAAAACATCAATTAGGCTGAAGCTGATTTTTAAGATAATATTTTTGAATAAATTATTATAATAAGTGCAGCAAAAACTTGTGTATTATGGGAACTCTAACCCAACGTGTACTCAGAAAATTAGTGAAATGTTTAATTTAATGGAACCCAACCTATTTTTCTTTGTAATTTTAAATACATGTGTGCACTTTTCTGTGTTCCTCTCTTTATCTGTTGCAAGTAAAGCCTTGTGCACATGTGGTGGGGTGAGTTTTTTTAATTTTTATTTATGTCTCGTTTTGTGGCCCTCTGTGTAATTATTGTGTGAACTGGTGTCAGCTCTGCAGCTCCATTTTCATATCCACACTCCCAGATTTTTATTTTTTCAGATAATGACAAATAAATTGAGTGCCAAGTCACTTACGAGGCTAGAAACAGGCCCACGCTTCTCTCAGAGATTCTCAATTTTCCCCTTGTCATTTTTTATATTTGGCGTTCGGGGCGTCGATGAAAAGCGGTGGGGAGGAAAAATCATTTATATTTACTCTCCGCTGGTTTGATGGGACTTGGAACAGATTTTAATAAACATGTTTGGTTGTTTTATTATTTGCCCCAAAGCTGCAGTGTAATTTGTATAATTTGCTCCCTGGGGATGAATTAGTGAAAACCATCAAACCCAGCAGATGATGATGCAATTAACACTTTTTACACAGAAATTCACTTAAAGTCAAAATGTCAGTTTGTTTTTCCAGGTATGTTTCGTTAAAAGCAGCTTCAGCTTTTAGCAGATTATACTTTTAAGTTTCTTCAAACTGTCAATATCAGTAATATTAATTGAGCTTCCAGAGGCATGAAAATATAAGACTTTTGTTCAGACTTGATATTTTTTGCTTTTGCGGAGCCAATTAAGACGAGGTCCAGCTCTTAACATTTCTAGAAGAATGGATGAACTGTAAATAAGAGCTCATTATCTTTTCCTGATCAGTTGCTCGTGGTGTTTGAAAATGTCATAAGGTGAAGAACAATCAGTAAAGTTTGAAGGTAAAAGAAACTCTGACAACCTAAACTCATATGGTAAGAGAGTTCACAGTAATACATGTCTTATTAGAGTAAAGATAAGGAGGCAGGAACTATAAATAACTAAAACTTTATGGAATAAAAAGACTAATGCAAAATACAACATAGAAACCACAGCAACATAACAACATAAAACCACTGTATTCTACCCAAAAGTGCATTCGCTGGTAAGATAGGTGCACAATTTTCACATCAAATCAATTACGTGAGAAATTTGTCAAATATAACTTTATTATAAGAGCTGGTAATTAAAAAATGAAATTAGAGTTATAAAACTTGAGCAGGTTTTCAGCCGCTCACATTCAAAATCCTGACCTTTCTGACTACTGTATATTTATTTATTCTCCATGTGTTTCAGGGTGGATTCAAAATGGCCGCTGCTTGGATTCTCCTTGTGCCTCTCTGTCTGGCCTTATCACTTTGTGGAAAATCCAGAAAACAATTCACCACCCACATATATGACTTGAACTGAAGGCTTTAGTTTTAATTGAGTCAGTTGGTGTGATTGTGCTCTGAAATTTATTGACACTTGTGGTATTTTTGGATGACGTGTGCATATTGACGTGTTGACATCAGCCAGACTGAATTACCTGGAATCTCTGAAAGAAAGTTCTTGGAATAAACCTTTCTAGTGATTTTATTTTATTTTCATTTGTTTGTCCGTTTCTAGCTATTACAGCTTCAACTAATAATAAGAATATCGTGAAAAAGTTCAATTTTTTGTCAATATTTCACAGTGAAATTCATCATATATAGATTAATTACACAGGGTGAAATATTTTAAGCGTTTATTTATTGTAATTTTGATGATTATGGCTTACAGATATATATATATATATATATAAAAATTAATTGAAAGAAACTAATTTGATGGATGGATTAGATGTTTATGAAATGTTCATTCAAAAATAGAAGAGGGGGTGTAGACGTGTTTGTAATATCATTTAAATGTAAGGTTATTGATAACATTGTGTAGGGTTCCAGCTCTTTCTGCAGGTTCCTCAGTCCAGGGCGACCCTAACGAGCAGCAGCTGTGGGTCATCTCTGTAACGAGCTCCAGGAGTACAAGAGTCTGTGGATATGTTCCTTTTCCTGCTGGAGCATTAGACATTGTCCTCCTTGTGATTAACTAACCTAAGAATTTAACTTATGTTGTTTTCTCCTTTGTGTTTCCTAGAACCTACTTCAACTGCAAGTCCACTAAAACATGAACGCAGCCATATTGCATGTTGGAGTAAAAACCTGATGTCATACATGATCTAAAAAATGTTTGAGATGATCAAAAATGAAGAAGGAAACAGAGAGAACAGGATCTAGCATATTCCTGGATTTATTTGTTTTATTTTCTCTATTAAAACCGTAGCTTTAGTCATAATGCATGCTTTATCTATCATTTTTAAAAGGTTCAAATCCAAAATGATTCATGTTCAACGTGGATGCATGCAAAACATAATTTTAATGAACATAAAACTGTCAATAGCATTTACTGTAAACCAAATAATCAACTATGAATTTCACATATTGTACAAAGAACCACTTGTCTGTGCTGATTTGAGTGCATAAATATAAATGAGTGATTAAAGCGTAGCATTCACAGATTCAAATTTAAAAAAAAAGTGCTTTAAGAGCCACCAGCATGGCGTCTACGTCATTTTAAACTCATAAACATTGTGAAGCTTTGCACGTGTATAAATTTGGTCGTATCTTTTCACAATAATAATTAAAATATTGTGATTTTTATTTATTTATTTATTGTTAATTGCATGGGGTCAGCTGTCAGAGCTGTTGCCGTTCAGCGAGAAGGTTGTCGGTTCCAATCCCAGCTGGGGGCCTTTCTGGGTGGAGTTTGTATGTTCTCTATGTGCATGTGTGGGTTTTCTCCGTGTACTCCAGTTTCCTCCCACAGACCAAAAACATATGACTGATTGGTAACTCTAAATTGTCCCTAGGTGAGAGTGAGAGCGTGAATGGTTTGTCTCGATGTGTCCCTGTGATCATTAAGAACTATTTGCATTAAATAAACTCGCTTAACTTTCAGGTCTGCTTCTAAAAGAACGTTGAGGTTTCGTGCAGCCTTTTCCAGGGCATTCAAATTACTGCAGCACAGAAAGCCATCACATTTAAGTTTTATAAGGGAGTAAAAAGAAAAGGGATTACAGTTGTTGTAACCCAAGATGTGCAGCTCTGAAGACGTAGGGAAAAAAAGTATTTTACAAGATTTGATCTGAAAGATCTGGACAGTAAGCGTGTAACGTAACAGCCCAACAGGCCACACACACCTGCACAAGCTCAGTAATAAAAAACTGATATTCCAGTACAAAGATCTGAGCAAGTGAATAAAACAGAATTATGACTCGGTGCCACAGTTTGTTTCCTCCGTGTCGCTCAGCCGTATTAAAAATCCCAGCCTCGTTACGTATCAAATCAAATCAGATCCCCACGTCGTCATTTGGAGGATTCAGGTGTGGCAGCTGCCGTTGCTGAGTGCTTATCCCTCGCTCCTCCAAATGAGAAAGTAGAGCCGTTTCTCGTGTTCCTTTATCGGCTCTGACAGCATCCAGCTGCTACCCTGATTAGATAAGTGCTCCCTTCTCAGGCTGTCACCTTCACAGAACAGTCTTAGTTCCCTTTAATTTCTGCCTTCATGGTAATTTCTTTTTGGACAAGCCCTCTGCTCCTCCAGCAGCTAAGAGGAGCTCAAGATGTCAAGTTGAAGTTTTAGAGAAACATGGGTTAGCAATTGATCCATATCTCCTAATTAGATCTTTGCATGCTCCTCCATTTTTTAGTCTTTAAATGCATGGAAGCTGGTTCTTCAATCTAAGAAACTCTAAATTATTTTTATATAGGAACACAAACTTCAACTATAAACACAAAACCTCAAGATCTTGATAGATATTTTGTGACAAATCACCAGTTTTATTAAACAAAATAAAATAAATGGTTTATTTTACTCCAAAACGTAACAGCTAAAGACATATTCTCCAAGAGAGCTGATACCATATATGATGTGTCCAAGATAAAACTACCATCCATGGTTGGTCCATATATTGTGCTTAGAAACCAAAGTACACCAGTTAGTACAATGTAATTGTCAATTTATTTTTGATTTTTTATTATTATTATTATTATTATTATTATTATTATTATTTTAGGTATATTGAACATTTCCAAATTTCTCTGAATTAATCAGGGGAGTCAAACTCTGTTACAAAAGGGGGGCAAAATTAAAAAAAAAAACTTGGTCCAAGCCAAGGGCCAATATCAGTCAACACATTAACTCCAGTCAGAAAACCAACATGTTTTATTGGTTGCAGGTTCATAAACAAGACTTTAACTGGTCCCATTTGATGTTCTCCGTTGCTCTTTCCACATCAAAATGAAAGATTACTGAAAAATCCAACCTTTTTTCTGGCTTTAAAGTTAAACTGTCCTGAGAGGTCTGCACTAAATTAAATATTTAGTAGTTTTTAAGCTAAATGAGGAAAAAAAAAACATTTAAAATATCTTAGAGGGCCAGATATGATGTTAACGAGGGCCAGATTTGGCCCACAGGCCTTGACTTTGACACGTGAAATAAACGAACAACAAACTTTGTACAACAGTTGTCTTTTATAAAACAGTATCAAAGCAAAACATGTTCAAGTAGTAAGTAAGTACAGAAGTGATGAGTTGATTAGCAATGCAAAGTGAAATTAGCATTCTGTGACCTTATGGAAGCTGCAGCCTGCTTTGCATGTTTTATCCTGATCAAAGTGATGTTGAGTGCTGGAGTTTAGGTCAGCCTTCATCTATTTTCCTGAGTGGAACAGATAATTTACTTCCTGTCTTCAACACGTTGAACGCTTTAATTTAAATGGAGCTGCAGAAAAAATAAGCCTTAAAGAAGAAGAATTTGTTGTTGGATTAAATCACTGCAGGATCAAACTGCTGTTGGCCGGTTCCAAAACTTTTGGCAACATAAAAACTAATAGTCAGTGTGGTTGCACTGAGACTGAATTACTAAAGGAAATTTTTTTAGCTCTTATAGAAAAGAGTCACGTGAGTCCAAGCAGAACCAAGAACAACCTTTCATTTGTGTTTTTCATGCAACGTGACCCTGAGTGAATTTCTCTGCTGAACTGCATTTAAATTTTTACTTTGTGCACATCAAAGCTGATAAACAAAGAAGTGAGTCATTGCTTGAGATTACCACAATAATGACAATGTCACAAAAACACTGAATGTTTCCTTCAGCCTTGACCACAGAAGAACCAGGTTCACTACGTGTTGGCCTGAGAAATGGGAAGTGTTCAGAAAAGAAATTGGGCTGAACGTGACGTGAAGCAGGTGTGATCCTGCTGCTTATGGTAAATCAAGAACAGTGTGTGTGCAGAGCTGCATTTACCTCAGAACAACCTCACACCCAACTTATTCATGTTCAAGGCATTTAGTTGATTTCTCTGACTAAAAACCAAGAAATTACAAATTTTTAATACATTGAACACACAGATAATGCTAATGAACTAGGGATTTAAAAATATGTGCGTGTTTTTGTGAGCACTGTTTGCAAAAGTGCATTTGTGGCAATTCACAACTTTGTTGTCCACTTCTGACCCACACTCTCCTCAGCAGCCAACCCACTTTTATGATTTCATCTGTTGGCGCACGCTTTCCAAATGAAGATCAGCAGGTTTTTGATGTCCAGGTTTTATCAACATGGTGTTTTTTTTTTTTAGATATGAACGTTTGCCTCGGATGTTTCCTGTCAGAGGAGATTTTCAGTGAAGGGATCAAAATGCAACTCTAGTGCTTCAAGAAAATAATTTCTAGACAAAACTCACACGGCAAGGCTGCACATCTATAGGACTCACTGGAAACTGAAAATTCTGTGAAAGTTGCAAGACGTTCTGGAGACTCTCCCCATGAATGTTGTTCATCAAATAGTGAGATACCACCTTTACATGTCTAAGGATACAAGCATTTTCAGCTAAACCACTGAAAATCAGAATCAACATTATTGTCATTGCACAATTAATCACAGCAAAAAATACATTTCAGTGCAGCCGTCCAAAGCAGTGCTGGCCCAGGCCTGCATGGGGCCCTAAGTGAAATTTGGTTAGGGGCCCTCTATTTCTGCTAAAAATGTGTATTACTGCAATCAACAGTCAAATGATCAGATCATCCACCCACCTAACATAAACTCATTGCAGCTCTGACAGCCCTGTTTACATTATCCTATATGTGTATGGTACTAAAAGTAACAAAAGAAAATAAAAACCTTCCAGCATGCAATGTATTTTACAGCAAAAGTCTCATCTGGTTCATTATCTTTGGTTCCAAAGAACTGCAGCAGTTATGTTCAAAATAATTTGTAGTGCAAGATCAAGAACAAACAGATAAAATAACTTGGATGCATAAACGTAAATTAAATTGTGCAAAAAAGACTAAATAAAACCAAATATAAAATATCAAGGATATACTTAAATACTGTAAATGAACAATTTCTTGAAACCTTGTAAATGGTTTAAAAAAATAAATTGAAAGTTGAATAATTAGTTCTTAAAACTATGTAATAATTTGCTAAAGCTGAACTTAAAACATTAAATAGAATCATATATCATCACTAAAAATAAATTAATTAATTAAATTCCACTTAGGGGGTCCCCTAGTGGCCCCAGTGCCCTAAGCAGCTGCTTAGTTTGCTTATGCCTCGGGTCGGCCCTGGTCCAAAGGGTAGACAGAGGTGCACAGAGACTGCAGCTTCGTTGTGAAGCGCTGTCCTTATCACTTAGCTAAGAAAAGGGAAGAAAAACATGAGCAAAGAAGGTATAAAAAACTATCTCTCACACTGTGTCCTTGACACACAGGGCACAGAGTGAGGTAGCAGAAAAACTACCTCAGCACAAATACATTTTGCGGGGGTTGGGGGCAAAGGTGGTGAGATAGTCCATGAACACTGCCAGAAAGTTCCGTAGTCCTGATGAAGATGGCACAGTGTCTATCAGCCGGCTCAGCTCTGATAAGGGTCCACAGATGTTCTCGGGGTGGGGGGAGCAAAGTAGAGCTTCATGATTTACATATCCTCCAGGAGCAATTTGAGATAAGTTGGCCTATCCAAGGCCAAGCAGGGAAGCCAAGTTAAGATAAACAATTGTTTTGGGACAGGCTGACTGCTCTACTGATTTCATGTCTGCCTTCTGGTTCACTCAGTGTTGAATCCAAACAGCCAGATTTGTGATCATTCCACCGGTCCGAGCTCGCAGCCTTTTCCAAGGTCGAGTCCTTCATGCCAGCGAGTTCCAGGTTCACGAAGCATCTGAGTCTGAGCGCTCGAAGCACAATACAATCCTTCACATGTAGGCAGGCAGTCTCACCAGTACCTTCTGAAATTTAAACTAATAAAAGTATTTTTGAGTTGTAAAAGCTACAGTCACAATAAGCTGAAACAATTATAGTCCAATATTTTTTGTTCTAAGCATCAATCTAAAAAGTTATAATTTCATTTTGTCTTCTATCACACTACAGTTTAATATCAGTAGGTTAGTTATAAGAAACTTGTGGAAAAACATCAGTTTTTTTATGTGACTGTGGTGGGAGTGCCTAATGTATGCATCCTCTGCCCACATTTGTCTGCTGGAAATAGATCCATATATCTCATCTAAAGTGCTCTAATCTTACAAACCTACATTAGCATTGTGGGTTTTGAGTTTCTATAGCAACTGAATAAAACACCAGGACCTTGAATGGGATTAAACAAGTTTTGTACAGAGCGTGCTACAAATCAAAGTTTTACACAAGTGACCAAAGAGGAGGCAGCTTGCTCTTGTTGAATGCAAATCTAAACACTTAGTTTTCTCGTTTGTGCAGCAGAGACGTCCTAAATGACACAAATTGGAGCGAAGGCAGCTCAGTAATTACCAATATGAAGGACGGTTTTGCCTTTCCTCTGCCTCAGTATGTGCACCTGCGGTTCAGGCAGCAGGTCCTTACTAAAGGCTCGATCTTTGAGACTTTCTGTGTGAGACTTTTGGCTCGTCAGCTGCTGCAGCTCACTTTGAACACAGTTAGTTCGCTTTGACTGATGTGGAGCTCAGAAGGAGCACACAAACAGATCTGTTTTAGTGTTTAGACCTGTCGGTGGAACTCCTCCATCAGGGAAGCTGCTTCTCAGACTAATCAAGCTGCTGATTGTCAGACGTCGGCACAGATTCATGGCCTCACAGTATTTTGTCTGTTTGGTCCCAGTTTGTGCTTTTGCAGTCTTTTGTCTTTCTCTAGTTTGCACATCTCTGAAATTCACTGGCTTTAAAGCTCTGCATTACAGTATATTAAAACATATTTACTTAGTTTTTTTGAAAAAAAAAATATATTTTTTTTACATTATTTTGTTACGTGTCAAATCTACGTTCGTTTGGAGCCTTTGCTTTGTGCTTTGCATGCCTTTGAGGTCATTTTGTTTCAGTGCGTTCTTCGAGCATCTTTTTTTCAGGCTTTGTCATTTTAATTCCTGAGCGCAGTCATTTTGTGCCACTTCGTATCTGTTTGTGACTGTTTTGATAATTATTCACTTTTTAGGAGGTCTTTGTGTTGTATTTTTGAGTTTTTTATGTATTTTGTTGTGAGGTGATGTTACAGTTGGCAATTTGTATTAATCTCTGTGGTATCATATAGTAGTGTGTGCGTGCGTGCGTGCGTGCGTGCGTGCGTGCGTGCGTGCGTGCGTGTGTGTGTGTGTGTGTGTGTGTGTGTGTGTGTGTGTGTGTGTGTGGCGGGCTGCACTTAAGTATTGTTAGGTTGTTATTTCAACCATTTAGCATTTGTTTTGTGTCAAATTTAAAATTTCATTATATTGTTTTTCTTAATTTTATGTTTTTTTCTTAGTATTTCCATCCATCCTTGTATACATGCATGGATGTTCTGATGCTTATTTTAGACCAGGTTGAAGGGACAACAGGTTAAGACCTCCCCCTCCCCAGTTACCTCCTGCAGCTCATTTGGAGGCACTCTGCAGCATTGCCAGGCGGTAAAATATCTCCAATGGGTCTTGGGTCTGCAACAAGGTCTCTCCCCAATAGGACGTACTTGAAACACCCCCATTGCAACCCAAACCACTTGAATGCTTGGGGCATTTTTTAAAATTAATTTGTTTTGGTCATTGCTCACCTTCTTGTGATGCTTTTAATTCAATTCAATTCAAAGTTTATTTATATAGCACATTTAAAAACAACCACAGTTGACGAAAGTGCTTCCCAACAATGCAACATCATAGATAAAATATGATAAAATGTGAAACGAAATATCATTTAAAAGATAAAAGTATGATAAAATTTGCAGTAAAATACCAATAAAACAATAGTACTTATAAAAACAAAGACAGCTATTGCATATTTACTACAATTTCCCCAAAACTCGGGTTAGTCAGTTGAGTGAAGATCAGGGAGAACAGATGTGTTTTCATTCTGGACTTAAACTGATTTACTGACTGAGAGAGCTTCACAGACAGAGGGAGGCTGCCACAGAGAAGGTTCTGTCACCTCTAGTCTTCAGCATCGCTTTAGGGACAGCCAACAAGAGCTGGTCGGCAAGGTAAGATGGGCCCATGGAGTTTAAACACTTAAAAACCATCAATAAAACATAAATTTCACCTGAAAGCCACAGGGAGTGAGCGACTCTATGCACTAACGTAATTTTGCACCTGTTAGGAGGTACAGGAGGGGCAGTCTGACCGATACAAATGGTGATGATAACAACTAATAACGTCCATTTAATGGACTGACAACATCCGAAGCCGCTGTTAAGTAATGATTGATTCCTCAGTAAGTATTGATATGATGCTTCATAGCCAGGTAATTATTTGGAACTGAGTAAGTGATAGTCAGACATAGTTAAGCTGACAGCAGTGCAAGATTATGAAACTGACCATCACTGGTAAGTTTTTTGAATGTCCAGAGGACCAGACTCACCGTAGCTTTTTTGGATCTTTCTACCTGGATTATTGAGCATGCATCAGGGTATTTTGTTTTGTTTAGTTTTTTCGAATGTCCAGAGGACCAGACTTAGCTTTTTAGAATCACTGGTAAGAATCAAATAAAATCAATAATCACTAGGAAACAGGATTTGACAATTACAGTACAAGCTGTGATCTCACTGGTGCAGGGTTTGTTCAGAACCAACATGGAGAATGTATCCTCTATTTGTATGGTAACAAACCAGTAATCCCCTAATAAATCTTGGTATTATGTTGTCTAGTAAGTACCGGTAATGGTTAACTACCCATTAGGTGCTGATTCGTTCCTCTTTGGTTTCCTTGGTGACTACCCATTAGTTCTTGATTAATTCCTGTTCATTTGCAAGGTAACTAACCAGCAGTCCCCTAATAAGGCTTGGTTGTGTGTTCTCCAGTAAGTACTGGTAATTTACCTATTAGCTCCTGATTCATTTCTGTTTAATTTCCATGGTAATTATCCATTAGTTATCTATTAGTTCCTCTTGGTTTCTGAGGTAACTAACGATTAGTCTCCTAATAAGGTTTACCTGTGTGTTCCCCAGTAAGTACTGGTTAACTACCCATTACCTTTTCATTCAATCTTTATTTAGGCAGGTTAATCTCACTGAGCCTCGAGGACTCATTTACAAGAGAGACCTGGCTACAAACTAAGGATGATGACAACAGCAACAATACAGCAATAGATTTTCCTTGAACAATCAACAATAGACAACCACAAGAGAGAAGTACAGATTTTTTTAACAAGTTAAAGCAAGATGTCAAAAAGTTGCTAAAACAGACAGATAAGGCAGATGTAGAAAATCAAGAACAGGAACATGTCAGCATTGGTTTCTGCCAGGATTCCAACAGATTCTTAAAACCATTTAGAGAAGTCAAGGTCGAATGTATCAACAGATGACTTTTAGCCTCTTCTTACGGTTTAGATTCGGTTATTCCCATTCAGAAGTAAATCATACTTTCATAAGATTTTTAATAAGATTATTACTATATTTGCTTCCTTTTCATCTTATTTTTATTTGTTCAGGCTTAAAGTCTGTTCTTCAGATGTTCAGAGACGAACTGTTCTCCAGCTGATGCTCAGCGACCGAAAGATGCTGATTTTTATCTTTTTAATGTTTTTTTTAAATCTACGATTATGATTTCAGTTATTAATCATAAAGTAACGTTATCTACATGCTGTAGAGTGGAAGATTGAAAGGAAAGATGGACGTCTTGCACTTAGCTGGATTATATATTTAAAAAGAACCAGTTCCATTTATTTTAGGCACGTCTGAGGGAAATCTTCCTGGATTTCTTCTTCGTGTCTGATGTGACCTTCAGTCAGACGAATGAGCCCAACTTTAATCAGAATCCATTATTTTCTGGCTGTGGTTTGATTGTAAACCGCAGCTTTGATTGGGTGGAACCAGACACAATTTGAAGGGAAAGCCTCAAACTTTAATTATGAACAATTTAGCTCAGTGTGGAGGAACCAAACCTGCAATATTAAACCCATAAATAACATTTGCTGTATGAATTATTAAACAGAGAACCTTTTTTTTTTAATATAAAAGATTTGTAGCCAAACTGAGTTTAAATTGTATTTTCAGGTGTGAGGCCCTTTCGTCCAGCTCTGAGGTAAATCTTTGATCACCTGCACTCCACTGGATTGGACGGGTCGCCTCATTCAGTCTGAAATGAAGAGCCCCGTCCCGACCGGCCTAGTTCTTGCTAATAACCCGACCGAAGCTGCCTGCGGAGACCAGTTCTCCATTTCTGTGAAACAAAAGGAAGTGGGACTGAGGCGAGCGGAGCCACTTAAAGACTTCTGGGTAAAAAAATGGGATTTGTGACCTGCTCAGCTGGTGTCGCAGCGCTGCAGCCTGATGGACTGTCAGGATCCTGGCAGGTGGGAGAGGGAGGACCAGCAGGAGGACTGGGTTCCTGCTGGTGATGGAGACCACCAGGACCTCATTAGCTCGACGGCACCAGTGTGGATCTCACCTCCTCCCCTGCCCTTCTTTCCATTTCCTCCTCCTCTCTTCGCTGCTCGTCTGAGGAGCGGCCGTCTCTTGCTTCCTTTACTCCAGCACACCCAGCTCTCATTAACAAGACGAGATGTTCTGCTGCTAATCTTCCCCTCCATCAAAGTCAGGAGATGATGATGATGATGATGACACATCTGTCCTTCACCACACCCACACACATCTGCCATCGCCAGAATCATTTCTTGTTAAAGCAAAGGAAAGTGAAATCTGCTGGAGCTGTGTGAATGCACGTTGCTGCCGTGTCGCTCCTGAGGTGAGAGCAGCGTGGCAGCAACTTTTAACCTTTATTTATCCAGTTAGTCTCATTGAGCCACGAGAACTCATTTTCAAGGGAGACCTGTTTTTAAGGAGTAGATGGTGGGGGTTAAGGGCCTTGCTCATGGGCTCAGGGTGGGGCGAATGAGGGTGGAGGCAGGTGTGGTGTTTCACCTTTTTCCACCCACATTTTTGTTGAACCGGCGATCTTCCGATCACAGGCCCACCGTCTCTAACCGCTGCACCACCACTCCCCCCACACACACACACACACCTCACCACCACCCCAACATGTGCGTTTATGCAAATGTGCAGCAAACACAACAAAAAGTGGAGCAGCTCGACGAACATGAATAAATCCACCACGGTGATTTATGTGCCGGCAGTGGAGGAAAGGAGGCCGGACTGCATGAACGTTTCATGTCCAAATGTTGGAAACAGAAGATGCATCTTTGAGATGAAGCGTCTGAGATGTGACCAAGAGCCAAACGAAACAAGTTGTGTGTTTGAAAAAATAAATAAATTCCTGCGCAGTTTTAGTTTCACGGGACTCAAACGTTCAGTTTTAAGAACTTAACCTTCGATTCTAAATCAAGTTTTAATGTTTTGTTTTGATAAAAGAATAGGACAGAGTTTTAAAGTGAAGGATTAAAACTGCTTTTGTCGTCCACTTATTTTACTCTGTTTAAACCTTTCAAAGCACCCATGAGCACATTTTCTTTGCATTTTCTGTGCTAATAGTACAGAAAAAACAGTTAAACTGCAGATTCTGAAGAAAATAACTAATCGTATTTTTCGCTGTGTAAGTCACACCTTTTTTCATAAATTTGCATGCCCTGCGACTTATACAGCGAAGTGACTTATTCTTCCCCCCCCCCCCCACCCATTTGATGATTTCATTCATTCTGACATGGAAAATATTGAACACTACAATTTTCAGCGACTAGAGGGCCCTCGACTAATATGGCAAGCCAAGTTTCTCATTAATAGGTAAAAGTGGCTATTAATAAGACACCTGGCTTACCATACCTTTGTCCAGCTCCAGAACTCCAGGAGCAAACGTCAAATCAGCTGCATTTCACTGCGCCGCCCAGGAGAAATGCAGCTGATTTGACCATTAAAGTCCATTTATTAAAGAACAATTAAACTGAGACACACCTTTGCTATAATTTTGAGCAAACAAATAATTGTTTTTAAGTGTTAATCGTGTTAAATTCTTGTTAAAGTCCTCCCGTGCACGCTCCCGTGGTCGCCATTTGGCAGCCAATTGATTTTTGTCACAACACCGGCCCACGTTTCCAAGTGGTCAGTGGTGACACATAATAGATGCAACTTATACGGCAACGCAACTTATTTGTTTTTTTTTCAACTTTATTAGACATATTTGGACTGATGCAACTTATACGATGGCAAGTACGGTATGCATCAGCACTCTGATTAAAACATAAGTAACAAATACTGGGGTTTTAAATAAAAAACCTCCAAGAAATATAACTCCTAGTCAAAAATGAAGATTTAAGCATGTTTATCAGCAGATCTGTGTATATCTAATGTTTCTCAGAAGCTGTGCTTGAACAAGACAAAGGGTTATAAATACAGTGCAAGAGGAAAAACATGCACAGACAAAACAAAATGTCAAGAATGTGCAATAACATTGTGTAAATAAAACAAACTACGTCACAGTGAAGCTGACGGAAACAGAAGAGCGCACAGATGAGCTCAGTCCAGAGCAGCTGCAGTGATCAGGAGGTAAAACACAAGCAGAGCTTCATTAATCAGAGTCACAGCAGCTGTCCCAAAAGACAAATTAACAGGCAGAGTCACTCACATAAAGAGGTCTGGGGAAAAAGAGGCAATCATCAGAAAGTTCCTGTGACTTTTTCAGATCGTGTGGAGGACGTTCCATCGTTTTAACTTTCAGGAAAAGTCCAAGATCAAAAACTTGCGCACAAAACTGCTACAAAAGAAAACTGGGTAAGACTTTTGTTTGTTTGAGTGTTTTGTTTGGGTCAAAACAAAACAAGATGAGTTTGTTCACCTCAGACTTGTATGTGCGTTTGAGTGACAACAAACACAAAGATGTCTGGGGGGGGGAGTATCATAATATGGGACTGCATGACAACTAATCAGTAGATGTTTCTTCTAAATCCATCAAAAAACAACAAAAGAGCCAAACGCAAACGGTTTGCAAACGGTTTTCATTCCACTCTGTGTGTCTCGGAGTTACGACCAGGACTCAAATCCTACTGATTGTCATGCTGCTGATTATCATGCTGCTGATTATCATGCTGCTGTATTCATTCATTCATACTCATCCCCCCACAAAGACTCGGGTTCGTGCTGCTGTTGTTTTGTATATTGTTTTGCACTATTAGCATGTACAGTAATCCCTCGTTTATCACAGGGGATTCGTACCCTGAAAACCTGAGATACTGTATGTACAAAACTGCGAAGTAGGAATAGTAGTACAAGTAGAAAATACAGTATACAGTATATAT
>JARVLU010000380.1:25989755-26012525 GCA_031762415.1 Simpsonichthys santanae
ACTATTCTGTTGCTTTCAACACCAGATGATCTGTGTTTGGTCGTTATATTTATTATCTGCAACGTTTTTATGTCTATTTTTTGTAATTCATTGTGTGTGTTGCCTGTTGTTTGTTTGTACAGCACTTTGTTTGGCCTTGTTGCTGTTTTAAGTGCTCTATAAATAAAATGGCATGGTATGAAGGTCCTACCCCATTTTATCCAAAATAGATGCCCTGTCCAATACAAACAAAAAGTAGGGAGAAGCCTCAAACCAGCCAGCAGTTGACCATCGGATTCAGACTGCTCCCCTCGCCCTATGGTTCAGGGTCTAACCCTACAAACAAAAACCGTAAACTTAAACCGAGCCGGTAACTTCCAGTCACAACAACACACAGCTCATCCATAAAACAGTAACAGGTGCAACCACAGGTATCTATGACAGAAGTGGGAGCGAGGCTGGAGAGAGCAAAACCAACAGCCATCAGAACAACGTCTCCTCTGGCCGCCCTCGCTCAGCCAGCAGGCGGAGCTTAGTCCTTTTAAACCGCTTCCAGCCAATCAGCTGTTCAGAGAGAGCAAATGGATTAATTAGACACACATTGACACAGATGACAGAAACACGTCACAAGTAGGTAAATATTTTACCTGCTCTATTGATTTTATGCTTTGTTTGTATCCCAACTAGAAAATCTGACATTTTATTGTCCTAATTATATATTTTGCCACTGACTGCATTGTTAAAAAAGCCAAGGCAAAACCTTTTTTTTTAATTAACCAGAAACTCGTAAAAAAAGAGTCCTAATGTCAGACTCTAATAATCCAGAGAACAATGTGATGAGTGTAGTAATTGCCTCCGGTGGTCATTATGTTTTTCAACGTTGCATTGATGGGTTTTAATACCTGGGCAGGGTCAAAATTCATTCAAAAACACGTTTGTATACATTTACACTGTAAAATAACTGCTTTAAAATCTGCAACAGTTCAATAAACTATCATGCTGCTCACCACAAATAAAAAACAGGTTTATCCATCAAAGGTATCCAAATGGTTCTGTAATGAAACTAAAACAAAGATTAAATGCTGAAAAAAACACCCAAAACTTATCCTTTAAATAAACTAAAAGTACATACTGCGCTTTTGTTTTTGATCCCTTTAGTTCAGCTAATGAATTAAAAAACAGTCTTGTCTTTTAATTTTAATTTGTCAACTTTAAATCATGTAGAATTTTCATCATTTATCTGTTAAACCGTTTCCCAAAAAGCACCTCGTGCAGACATAATTAATATTATATTTAGTGCTAGTTAATTACACATTGATGCAGTGTTTATAATTTGTTGTAATGTTAAGTTTGGGTTGTTAGGTGGGCAAAAAAAAAAAGTTTACATCTTTTATTCTGCTTGTTTGCTTGGAGCAGAGAAATGTTTCTTTTTGTTGTTTTTCTTTTTAACGTCATAGATGAGTTATTCAGCTGTTGAATTCTCGTCTCTTGTCACTCTGTGGCTGCTTGATGCTGTAAAAATCATTTTATTCATGTTGAGTATTCGATTCTTTGTCCTTTTGTTTTGTAAACCAAGATGGGAGCCGTCAGAGCAGCCAGTGAATCTCTCTGCTCTCTTTAAACCTTAAAGTGACAACTTATTTCTTTGTTTTCATCGTCTCAGGCTAATTGTTCTTCATTCCTCCCGTAGGCCTCGTGATGATTGGAGTGATCATCGGCTCCAGGAAGGTGGGGATCAACCCTGACAACGTGGCCACCCCCATCGCGGCCAGTCTGGGGGATTTAATCACCCTGTCTCTTCTGGCTGGGGTCAGCAGCACACTTTATGAATATAAAGGTAAGAAACAAAGAAACTACGACTTAAAAACAGGAATATTTGTTAGGAATTGTTTATTTCAGATCAGTTCACTAGGTGGCAGCAAAGACCAGTTTGTTTTTAGTCAAAGCAGCTCGTCTTCCTCATTCCGTGCTTGTTATTTAGAACATTTAACTGAAATGCCCTTTAACTTTCTTTGGAGTCTGACAGCTGCTCTCAGTGTACCAGGTAGTGACAGTGTATGCCAGTGGGCTCATCGTTCATGTAGAAATGTTTGTAATGCTTCTAAACACATGTAGCATAAACTTGTCACATTCTTTCAAACTGGTCTAAACATTTATAGACTTGTGCAGAAGTCCTGTACAGGCGCAGCTGGGGGAAACTTTCTTCCCAACTAAGACTGTAAAATATATAATACAAATCTCTGAGTGCGTATGAAGCTGTAGAACTGTTTGCAGAACCTGGAGAGTTTAAAAACGCATTATTTGTTTAACCATATTATTAGTATTTAAAATGAATTTTGTGTAAGAGCTTGGCAGTAAAATAAAAAAAACATTTATTTGGATGTGTATGATTGTAAATGTGTTAAATAACATTCATTGAATCCATATTTACCATGACTCATGCTGGTTGTTCCACGGTGCTGGCTGCTCTGTATCTTTATTCTTATAATTTGAATTTAATCATTTGATATATTTTCCCTTTCTTCAGACATTTGGTACTTGTCCCCCGCCGTGTGCCTGCTCTTCTTAGCTCTGATCCCTCTCTGGGTGGTGGTGGCCCGGCGAAGTCCTCAGATCAGAGAGGTTCTGAGCTCAGGGTGGCAGCCTGTCATAGTAGCCATGTCCATCAGCAGGTAGACTAAAATCAATTTGATGAATTTCTCTCATCACTGACAACCTCCTTCACTTAGATAAAGTACTTAAGAAAATAACCCTTGCACGAGTGTTATAATAAAGTTACTTCATCCCAGTGATGGGATGTTTCACGCACATGCAGGAACTGTGGTGCTTTCATGACTTTGTTTTCTTAATGCTAAGCACCTCTACTTATTTTTCATGTCTTTGTCATTTGTTTATGATTTTGTCAATTTATTTTATAAACTATAAAGAGTTGAACAGGACATATGGTGTATAAAGAGGTTTAAATAATGGTTAGACAGTAACTGTGTGTGAATTTTCCAGTTTTGGAGGCCTTATTCTGGACAAGACAGTGAGCGATCCCAACTTTGAAGGGATGGCTGTCTTCACGCCTGTCATTAACGGTAAGCTGAGCTGTTGCCAAGAACAAAGATCCAGAGGCTTTTCCCATGTCTGTGTTTGCATGTTGCATTAACACAATTTATCAATTTATTTTAATGAAAGTCTATAAGTAATCACTGGATGAACAGTGGATGTAACTGGGACCCTGTGTACACAATTTCGTTCCACCGCATGTAGTGTGTATGACAAATATAGAACCTCTGACTCTTTCTCTCTGACTCTGATGAAGTTTGGGAGTCAGTGCTGTTCAAGATGGCCCCCACAGTGACGCAACCTTAGCAAACAGAGAACCAGCCCTAACACAACCATTTAAAAAACACCGTGATCAAATGTGATGTGGTAGTAGCTGAGACTCATCCCCAACACACATTATAAAGACTAATTATTGGAGCTGTTTTTAAAACTTTTTTTTTTTTTTTTTTTAACTGTCGGTTCAGTAGTTTGGTGCGCTTGGTTCTGTTAACAAGGTGGGGCACCCCGCTTGTATAATGGTAGAGGAAAGACTGACGTATTTAAGTCATGAAATTAGCATATCATGATATAATTTATTTTCCCAGCAAGCTTTTTTTTTTACCGGTATTATTGTGAACAGTGGGATATGGCCCAGCCCTACTGTTTAGCATAGTTTTTGTGTGTGTTATTGCACAAATTGTTGTTATTATAATTGTTATTTTGTGTTAGGGCATTCAGTAGAGTAACCATGAGTGAGTTGTCATGAAGACCTGTGGGGTTCACTCTGTGTGTTGAATAACAAATAAAGTCTATAAATCGCCACCTGGTGGTTGATTCGTGATCTACAACAAGAGCTGCACATCTCTGTGTGCTGCCACTCATGTTACAACATGAACTCCCACAGCTTATATATGTTCAAATGTGTTGTTGTCATTTTTTATTTTATTTATTTATTTATTTATTTATTTTTTTTTTTAGTGTGAGGCTTATATTAAGGTGCGCTCTGTAGACCAGCAATTACGGTAAATCATCATCAAATTAATTTCTCCTGCAGCCTTCTCTGTCTTTACCGTTGGGGCATTAAATGTTTGAGTCCTTCATGATTTAATTACTTCTGAACTAACAAGACAACACTGTTCAACCTAATCCTGTCTTAAAGTCGTACCTTTATGTTTAGAAATTAAACCGTTATCTGATCCTGAACAGCACATTAGTCGCTGTTTTGAAATCTTTTCTCCCTCATTATCCTGAGCAAAATCACCAGACTAGATTAATTAACTTTCAGAACGCTCACATATGTTCTAGTTTTTCTGGCTGGTGTTTTAAGATGCACAAACAAAAGTTAATTAAAAAGCACAACTTCAAGGGGCTGTTAGAACAAACATCACAAAGCTGGGAAACAAACATTAGTTTGGTCACACTGTGGTGTACGAGCACTCTGAATATTCAGAGTTTTTTATTCAAAAGCATTTTTAAATAAAAGCCTGAATCCAGATTTTATTTAAGCGTTTTATCTTGTTAAACAATAGCAGCTGTAAAATAAAACAAACTCAAGATAGATTCAATCAGAACAGAAAGATTATATCTGTTCGGAAAGTTATTTTAAAATCTTCATAGTTGACAGCAAATCAATGTTGCGCAGAAAGATTTGAGCTCCAAAAACTTTTATGGTGCAGACATATCAACGAGGTATTTGTTTCTCAGAGTCATGGCTTTGAACCGAGTTACCCTGCAATGATTCTCAAACTCAAGCGTTTCCTTTCCCACCCCCAAGTTGATTTAAATGGCTGCTGTCTGGAAGGCAGAAAATACATCGAAAATGATACGTAATACTTTGGAAAATGTTTGGCTCCAACAAAAAAATGCACCAGAATTGAAGTTAATGGGCTGAAACTGGCAGAACTGCCAGTATCTCCTGTGAACGAAGCTGCTGGAGCGTTTTCACAACCATCAGCTTATTTTCCGATGAGCTGAGGCCACGGTGCGGGACGCTGGACGGCTTTGATGGATCGCTTAGAAGTTCCATTACCATCCCAACAGGACAAGTTGTGTAAAAGCTTCACAAAATGTCGTCATTACTTCAGCAGGAAAAACATCGTCAGCTGAGCCTTTTATTAAAAAGAAAGACACCTTTTTCACTTCGATTTGAATCTTTGTGTTTCAGAAATCTGAGCTTCTTAAATATACAACCGTTAATGGTAGTAATAAACTAAATACCAGGATGTATATAAGATAAATGTATTTTTCACCATATAAGTCACACCTTTTTTGCATGAACTTGCAAGTCCTGCAACTTATACACCAACGCGACTAATATACTATTTTTCCCCATATTTATAACCCAATCTTTGGATCTGACGTTTTCATTCATTCTGGCATGTAAAATATTAAACATTACCATTTGCAGCCCCTAGAGGGCCCTCGAGCAATACGCCAAGCCAAGTTTCTCATTTATTGGTAAAAGTGGCTATTAATGAGACACTTGGCTTGTCATACCAAGCCACCTTCGTCTTACTCCGGAACGCCTGGCGCAAACATCAAATCAGCTGCATTTTGCCGCTGAGGCCTAATGCAGCTGATTTGACCATTAAAGTGCATTTATTAAGTAAAAGTTCAACTGAGACACACCTTTGCTATAATTTTGAGCAAACATATAAAAGTGTTAATTTTGTTAAGGTTCTCCCGTGTACGCTTCCGCAGCTTCCATTTTGCAGCCAATCGATTTTTGGCACCACACCGGCACCACATTTCCTGGTTGTCAGCGGTGACGCATAATAGATATGACATACACAGCAAAATGACATATTTATGGATTTTTCCACTTTATTAAGACATATTTGGACTGATGCGACTTATAGGGCAGTGCAACGTATACGGCGGGAAATACCACAATACGTTATGCTCCACGTCAACCCAGCTGAGTTCTCTTCCATTACTCTTTTGTTTGCTTTAATTTTGAAATTGTGACCAGCTCCATGTGTGTTTTTTGAACAGCCAGAGCAATTAGATGTACTGGTCCATGCCACCATTTTGTGGAACTGGTTTTTTTTTTTATAAATGAGCCTTTAGTTTGAAACATTAAAATGCAAATTTATTTCAGCCCATTTGTAAGATAAAATGAAAAATCACTTTTTTCTGTTTACTCACAAAGACGTTCAAGCATCCATTAAATAAATGCTTTTAACAAACTCAAGACATGAAGCAACTTTTCAATGAGCTGAAAGGAGGCAGATACATTTATTTCATAATTGACAGTTTTAGTCTTCCAATCATTCAAACAAATATTTCAGTTTCTTTTGATTTTTAATAACAGCAGATGTTTTTCTCAATATGAAAAAAATCCAATGAGTTTGTTTTTGTATTCCCTAACCATTTATAAAAAGAGAGAGGTGTGTTGTGGTCAGGAATGTTGCAGCACCTGTGCAGCTGCCTCGTGCAAGGACGAGCATCACACGCCGAAGATTTTTTTGTGCGATTTCTAACACCTCCTCTTTGACTGCATGCAGCAGCAGAGCTGTTACCTAGTTACAGGCTGGAGAGAGCGACCTGCAGGCGTCTGGTGATGCTGCGCATCAGTTACAGTCCGGGAGCAGACGGAGAGGAAAGTCAAGAGGAAGCAGACGGAGGGAGGATGAGAAGAAAACACACAGACTGATGAGGCTGCCTCCTGCGTGGTTTCACCCACAAATCCTGAAAAACCCCACGGAGGAATCCACGCTCTGGGGAAGATCACGGTGTGGAAAGTCTGTGAGGTAAGTTTTGCGTTTGTGCAGCTCATTGTGTTACTGAGGATGACTCCGGCTGTTAGGGATGAAGCTGTAAAGCCTCTCATACATTCCATGACTCCAACTAAACCAGGACTGAAGCTGATACTTCCACAGGATTGAGCAACTTTTGGATGAAGCAAAAAGTAAAATGATTGTCACACAGGCTTGACTCACATGAAACCACATCCTAACTCAAATCACATTTTTTTTTTGTCTATTCAAGACTTTTCAAATATATATTTAATGTCCAGTTTTGCCACATTTTTTTAGTTAATTATTATCTTAAATGTAGTTCTTTGTTCTCAACATTTATGTGACTCTGGGATGTTTAATGTGTCTCTTTTTTTATCTATGCTGTGCTTATTGATGGTAGTATTTTACACCATAATCATCTTCTTGCATGAATATTTGTGCTAGAGGACAATAAATATGAGTTTCGACAGCTGATACTAATTTTTCAAAAGCAGGTTGATGGCCAATATAAAATGTTTATTTTTATTCATAGTTTTAATTTAACAACATAAAACAATAACTGCTTGAATGAATAATAAAAAATAAAAATAACTTCATGTTTGTATACCAGCCCTTACAAAAAAGTTATACATTAAAAATGATACAAGCAGGAGCATCCTCACTTCATGGACAGATGTTATTGTTTTGTGTATTTTGCATTTTTTGTGTGTGGCGCCTTTAGTTTTTGTTGTTTTTTGTTTGTTTGTTGTATTTGTTGTCATGTTGTGTGTTTTCCGTAGACTGTTCAACCAGAAATTTGAGAGCAATTTTGTGACTAAAGTTTAAATTTGATCTTTATATTGTGAGTCATTTACTCATCATGACCTCAGAGCAAAGTGTGCTGGTGTAAATCATCATCTTCTTTCAGCTATTCAGGGGTCGCAGCAAATCCTCCTCCTCCATTTCACGCTACCTCTGCAGCTGATGTCATTTAAACATATGTGTTATACAAATGTTTTTTTTGCTTTTTAAGTGATAATTTGTTCTTACAGTGTTGTTGGTAAAGATTCACATTGACCTTTCTTGGTTTTTGAAGATGTTTCACCTCTCGTCCAAAAGGCTTCTGTAGTTTAAAACAGACTCACGGGGAGTTTTAGATTTAGATGCTTGAGTAAAAAAAAAACACTTGACGTGTTGAACTGATACTAAACCATTTGATCTTTACTTCAAGTAGTGGTGCCTTGGTTTTCCAGGTGTACAGTTTAGAATCAAGATATCAACAGTGAAGCACTGGGGTGGCAGAAAGCATGCTGTGGGGGTGTTTTTCAGCTGCAGGAACCAGGTAACTGTTGCTAATTAGAGCCAAGTATAGAGATACCCTAAATAAAACTCTGTTTCACAGAGCTCAGAAGAAGGTCCACCTTCAACATGACAATGATCAAAGGCAGACAGAAAACAAGATTAAAATCTAAATTAAATTGAATGATGTGAATTACTTCCTATCACTGCATTTTATGCACCTTATATGCAATGTACATGACCATCCATCCATCCATCCATCCATCCATCCATCCATCCATCCATCCATTATCTTCCTCTTGTTCTGAAGTCGGGCCTCAGAGGCAGGAGCTTGAGCAGGTATGTCCAGACATCCCTTTCCACAGCCACCCCTTCCAGCTGTTCTGGGAGGATTCCAAGGTGTTCCCAGGCCAACTGAGAGACGTAGTCTCTCCAGCCTGTCCTGGATCTTCCTCGGGGTCTCCTCCCATTTGAACATGCCTGAAGCACCTCCATAGGGAATTGCCCAGGGAGCATCCTTGCCAGATGCTTGAACCACCTCAACTGGCTCCTTTTGATGTGGAGGAGCAGTGGTTCTACTCAGAGTCTGTCCCAAACTGAACTTCTCCCCCTATCTCTAAGGGAGAGTCCAGCTACCCTGCAGAGGAAACTCATTTCAACCTCCTGTATCCACAATCTCATTCTTTCGGACACTACCCAGAGTTCATGACCATAGGTGAGGGTAGAAACCTAGACTGACTTTGCAGCTCAGCTCCCTCTTTACATCAATGGACCGGTACAGAGTCTGCAATACTGCAGATGCTACACCAATCCGTCTGTCAATCTCACACTCCATGCTTCCTTCACTCACAAACAAAACCCCGATACTTGAACTTGTGGCAGAACCTCAACCTCGACTCAAAGAGTAATCCAGGACCAAGGACCATGACCTCAGATTTGTAGGTGCTGATTCTCATCCCGGACACATCACACTCGGCTGTGATCCACTCCAGTGAGAGCTGAAGATCACGGCACAATGATGCCAACAGAATCACATCATCTGCAAAGAGCAGAGATGCAATTCTGAGGCCACTCAACCAGAATCCCTCTGCCCCCTGGCTGCACCAAGAAAATCTGTCCATGAACGTTATGAACAGAATCAGTGACAACGGGCAGCCCTGACATAGTCAAACTCCCACCCTGAAGGGGATTCCTGCCACGGTGGAGCTTTTAACTATTTCAACCACCTCAGACATGGTTATCAACAGACCAACCAGTCCCCTAGCTCAACCTTCTGCATGGAAGACATGCCGGTGGAATTGAGAAGGTCCAAGAAGTATTACTTCCACCTCCCGATGACGTCACTGGTTGAGGTCATCAGCACCCCACTTTCACTGAACAGTTAGTAAAAGGGCAGCTTTCCCCTCCTCAGCTACCTGATGGTTTGCCAGAACCTCCTCAGTGCTGATTGAGAGTCTCTATCCAAGGCCTCACCGAACTTTTTCCACATCTGAGCTTTTGCTTCATCAACAGCCAAGGCTTAGTCCTCTGGTACTGCTCAGCTGTCTCTGGAGTCCTACCAGCCAGCAAGGTGCGATAGGACTCATTCTTCAGCCTTACAGTATCCTTAACCCATGGTGTCCAACACCAAGTTCGAGGACGGCCACTGCAACAAGCACCAACAACCTTGCTGCCACAACTCAAGACAGCCACCTCAACATTGAGGCGTAGAACATGTCCCACTCGGACTCAATGCCCCTTATTAGCTGGGATGTGATTAAAGTTCTCCCGGAGCTGCGAGTTGAAAATCTTTCTGACGGGTTCTTCTGCCAGGCATCCCCAGCAAACCCTCACCACACGTTTGGCTCTACCGGGTCTGTCCAACAACTTCCCCCGCCATCTGATCCAACTCACTACCAGGTGGTGATCGGCTCCTGTCTTCACCCGAGTGTCCAAAACAAACGGCCTCAAATCAGATGACATGACTACAAAGTCAATCATAGATCTAGGACCTAGGGCGTCCTGGTGCCAAGAGCACTTACACCCTTATGTTCAAACATGCTTGTGATGGACAAACCACACCGCTCGGGTTCAGATCAGAGAAGCCATTCCTCCCAACCACGCCAAAGGAGTCCCCAGCTGGAGCACCTTCCAGCACCACTGCCAAGGATTTCAGGTGAACCCAACTATATCTAGTTGGTACCTCTCAGCCTCACGCACAACTTCAGGCTCCTTCCATGACAGAGAGGTCACATTCCATGTCCCAAGAGCCAGATTTGGTAAGCCAGGGTCAGAGCGCCGAGGCCCCCACCTTTGGCCACTGCCCATGTCGTCATGCACTCGACTTGTATGAGCCCTCCTGCAGGCTGTGGGCCCACAGGAAGGCATTGTATGCTTTGAGCATTTTTCTTCTGTGTTTTTTAATCTGCTGTCATAATAACTGAAGGTAAAACACATGCTTCAAGCCCGACATGCAGCATCCGCATCATTCAACTTGTGCCATCATTAAGTGTCATTACCACCAGGTGTGCAGGCTACAAGCTCTAAACATCTGGATCCTTAGTTTCTGTGGTTTGAATGTTGTGGTATACAGATTAATTTTAGAGTAATACTGTGACTCTGGCACCATTATCACCAGTAGATAATAAAAGCAGCATCAGTCTCATTAGAGCTCAGACGACACCACAGGTGTTGGTTCATGAAAATGTGACAGGACTTGTTTTTAATCAATTTGTAGTTGATTATTTATAGATTAAGTCTATAATTTCCTGCGCTGTCTTCTTAGAACGCCGTCATGTTTATTTTATCTATTTTATTTTCTTCCTGAAAGCGCACATTCCCTGCTGTGTTTGTAGGAGAATGTGATTACCAGCTCACAGGATTTGTTCCCTTCAGTTCAGAGGAGCAACAGCTCATCACGTCAAAGGTCCTTCAATTTTAAAATGCTGCACTTATTTTTTTTTTTTTATATATATATATATATATATATATATACACCGGTATTTGTGTTACTGGGGTGGATTTGCACTTTGGTTGTAAATGATGCCATCAACTCTCCACTTGATATAAAGTGACTCATACCCACACATTTAAGTGAACGCACACAGATTTTCCACAGGCAGGAGGTTTTTCAGCACAGACCAAGTAATTTCAGACGGAATTAATGGGTAGAAAATGTTCAGTAAACTGGGGAATCTTGTTTTCTCTTAAAAGATGACATGGTGACAAGAACTGCATCACAGAAGCACACTTATTTAATCAGGCTGTGTGTTTTTCTTTCAGTTAAACTTTGAGCGACCCTATGACCTTTGATTTTTATATCTTATGTGACAATGTTTCCAGAAAAAGTGTCAATGATCCGCTTGTTGTTGCTGCTTTGTTTAATGTTAGCAGAAGCACATATTGTACAGCTAATTTAATTTAAAAAAGTATTCAAAGGGGGAAACATCATTCAAGCTTCTTTAACGTAAAGAAAAATCACAACAAAAAGCAAAAAGTGCTGGTTTTCATGCATTTAACATCAGAACAGATGGAACAAGGGCAGAAGTACAATAAAAGTGAGGAGTGCTAAGGTGTTAAAATAAAGTCTTCTCCAAAGAGAAAAGATAATTTCAGACAAAAATATTGTATGTTGCTATTCTGATAATATTTAGGAGCTTGTTCAAACGTTTCGGTATCTTAATTAGAGCACTTTGGACGAAAGAAGCTACTGAAACGAATTATTAAATAAATATTTGCATAACATAATTACACAACATGATTCATAATTTATCTGCAGTGCAACATCTTATATTAATCAAAATATAAATAAATTAAATGCAAATCTGGAATTTCCAAAGAGCTCATTTTCATCTAAAGTCCCTTGGCCCAATTTCACAAAACAACCATAAAAAGACAAAAAGAAAAGTAGAATAAATTTATACAGTAAACAACTAAATTAGTAGCAGTTTTTTTTAACTTCTTAAATCTCCATTTCATAGCTTAAATTTATAGTTTTAAATCCTCAGTTAAGTTGCACATCGCTTGAGAAGCAGCAACATAATAAACCTAGTCATGTGAACATTTTATATTTTTTAAATCTGCATTTTATCCGAAAATAACAACAGTCATATTTAAATTACATTTAATCATTTATGAGGTTTTTTGCAAATATATTAGTTATTCTGAAAGTAAACATTAGTACAAGACTGTCACAATAAAGTAAAGTAATCCTTAGTTTGTAGCCAGGTCTCTCTTATAAATGAGTCCTCGAGGCTCAATGGGATTAACCTGCCTAAATAAAGGTTGAATGAATTTTACATTGTCTGATGTATTAACAAAATAAAGGTACAATTTATAATTGTTACATTAGCTCAAAATCAGAATCTTATCCCTAAATACAGATAAACGTTTTTGCTTTTTGGACTCTTTATGAGTCGGGTTATTGTTTATTTGTTTTATTTTTATTCTAAATTGGGTCAAACTCATTGTTACCTGTTTATGTAAGGATTTTTATGACCAAATCTGAAATTCTCACTAGAAAACGTTATTTTTTTTTTTCCTCTTTCAGCCTCTGAAATTGGCATCTAGCTCATATATGGCTTCTGGGTGAGGCAGAGAAAGGGCAGCAGAGCTTAAAAGCAAAGAACGAATTGGACACTGGGCTGAGTGTGAATTTCCCCAAGTTTATTATTTTGAAACAAAAACCTCAAGGACACATCTGTAAAATATGCAACGATCACTATGCAGAGGCACGAGCCCCCAATTTATTCAAGCTCTACTAATTTGTTTTTATTACAGGCTGGAAGAGACTCGGGGGCACCTGTGATCCGCAGAAATGAGCCCACACACAAACTGCTCCAACGACTCAACAAGTATGTGAACAACTTATTTTTCCTGCACGTTGACGAGCTCTGCCCACACAAATGTACGATATGTGTTCACACATGGAGACCAGGAGGAGAGTGCATGTTGTCACTGCAAAAAGACTGAGATTTCAAACTGAACTTTTACCATCAAAAGCTTCTGACTGCTTCAGTTTAATTACCCGTTTTAAATGTATCTGCTAAATGGTAGAACTGCACATATGAAATATGACCAACATTTTCACACTATTGCACCATTTCAATTAGCTAATAACTTGAAACTGTATTAATCTAAAGGACTGAGGAGTTGTCACGTCGTTTGTCGTTAGCTGTCTAGTTATCAAAGGTTAAAAATAATAATAATAATTTTTAAAATGTTTTAAGCTAAAAAGAAGTAAAAAAAAACATGCATAAAGAACTTGTCTTTACTTAGAAATAAACCCTCATATAGTTTCAACAGGTTCTCTCTAATCAGAGCTGAAATTGACTAAGCTTTCATAAAAACTTAAATGCTATTTCAAATAAGAAAAATATAAAATATATATATGATTTACAAAGAAAAACACAGGCAAATGTGTAGCAAAATGGTGTTCTACTATGTCAAAAATAAAACTTATTTTTCTTCCTTGCTTAAGTTTTTAGGAGAATAACACAATGTGTAAAATCAATATTATAAGCGTCACAAATATCATAAATCTGAAATATTTTGCAGCCTTTACAGCTGCTATTTGTTCCAGTGATTCATTTGTGTTTTTGAACAACAATATGTTTCAGGAACGCATTAACAAAACTAAGCTCATGGGAAGTAGGAATGCAGAGGGCGCTGCAGCACCACCCCTTTAGATGCAGGACTTGCATGTGTAAATGCACAATTTGTCACAAGATGTTTATTTATTTATTTATTTATTTATTTTGTGGGCTCTTACCTTCTTTAAGTTTCCAGGATCTTTGTGTTTCATTTTCATCTGATGAGCCTCTGTGTTTCCCTCCTGTTAACTGTTCATCATTGGTTCCACTTGGATTCATGAGTTTCCTGCCTTTAAAGTTCCTCCTTTGTTTCTCCTCTTTGTGGCTTCATTGTACTGCTACCTGCCAAAACCCATGAATAAAAGCAGATTTCATAAGTGCTGTTTACATTTTAATAATATTTTGATATTACTGTACTGAGTTTTATAAATTTTATATAAAAAAAATCAAAGTTGTAGATGTTTGTGCAAAAAAATTACAAGCTACAAAAAGTGGGCGGAGCAGCAAAGGTCATGACTGCAGTTTTATCTTTAAAAAGTCATAGCACAGCATATAGTTTGTTTCATGTCCATATTTAAATAAGACAACATGCATTTACTGCTTATATTTGATATTATGATTTTGGGTGTTTAGATTTCTACAAACACATTTATGCTCACAGCCCCAGCAGAAACACTTTCCCACAGCTGTGCTAGATCCTGGGTTAAAGATGGCTTCCTCTGTCCATCCAGTACTGCTGTGGGTTTGATTCCATGGAGCCTGATCATCAGCATCCAACTAATTCAAGCTGTTGGAGCATCATGCAGTTCACCCAGACTCTAAAAATGTTGCCACATTAGAGTTTTGTCATGAAATTATTTCTGCAAGTTTGTGCTAAAAAGAAATAATTTTGATCTGCTTCAATTTTCAGTTTCTCTGTTCAAGAAAATAAAATTATTTTCAGCCTGTGTGCGTCACTGGAGGTCACCTTGCAGAAGTCTAAAAGAGATGCTTTCAAAGATTTTGTTTAAACACCATTTATATATAAAGTTCAATTATGCTGTGAGTCACACAAGAACAAAAACCAATCTAAAGATCCAAACTCATCGTATCTCTCAACACTTGAGAGTAACAAAATATACAATTGTATGATTTTCTTAGGTGTACTATATATTTAGGCACCTCTTGGTTTAATTCTTTACTATACAGAGGGTTGTGATATAATGATTAAGTGGTTATTGATGGGTTTCAGTCATCTGCAATTATCAGGCATCTTGAAAGCTTATGATGTTTATTAAAATCACTGAGACTGAAATAAAAAGACAGAAATGCAAATGTACAAACTGAAATGACTATGGCTTATTTTACATAAATAAAACTAAATTGTTTGCTTTATTAAAAAAAATAAAAAGTGCACAGCGCCATATGCAAAAGGACCAAGCTGCTGAGCAACAACTAGCAAGGTTTTTAATGACATCGTTGAAGCATTGGATGCTAAGGATTATTGTGCCGCACTCTTCTTAGACCAGTCTAAAGCTTTTGACACTGTGGATCATAACATCGTTTGTCATAAGCTCTCAGAAACTGGTTTCTCAGATCACACTATTGGTTGGTTCTCTAATTATCTTTCAGATCGGAGGCAATGTATTCAACAGAATGGTATTTCTTCCAGTTTTCTAACAATCAGTATTGGTGTACCACAAGGCTCAGTCTTAGGACCCACCCTCTTTACAATCTACATAGGTAATGTAGATCAGAACATCCCTGATGCATCTCTACATTTTTATGCTGATGACACAGTTGTTTAGACCTGAAGCTCTCGACCTTGACTTCTCTAAATTGCTTCAAGCATCTGTTAAGTTCCTACCAAAAACCAATGCAGACCTGTTTCTGTTTTTAGTTTTCTAAATCACCTTATATTCTAGCTATTTTTGCTACTATTCCTCTTGATTGTCCTTTTGGTTGCTATTTTGTTTTGATTTGTTTAAAAAAATTAAGAGAAAATTAAATTTGTATACCTATGTGCATTTTTAATGACTGTTGTTGTCATTGTTATTCACTGTTGTCATCACTCTTTGTTATGAAATCAGGTCTTTCTTGTAAATGAGTCCTCAAGGCTCAATGGGAATAACCCATCTAAATAAAGGTTGAATGAAAATGGATGCTAATCTATCTTTACACTCACTATAGAAAAACCAACACGATTAGCATCTTTCATATCACTAGAACTTTGGACACAAATCAAACTTTTAAAAAGTCATTACTGAAGACTATTATGTTATGATGATTACAGCTGTTATTTACAGACAAATAATATTTAAGGTTGGATTAAAAAGGATGTGAAAACTGCAACATGTTTATAATGCAGAAAACTACGGTAACGCAACTGGGACAAACTGCAACATCCAGCAATGACTCTCCTAACCTTTTTAAAGTGGTGACATAAATTAACCATCAAAATTTGTTATAACTAGAGACAAAACTGGAAGCTGGAAGTTGAAGCCGCAAAAGACAAGCACCCCCTAGAGGCTGCCTCTTGCACAGTTTTTAAGCGCCGCCACTCCATGAAAACAAATGGAACTTTTTTTTTTAACTAAAAAAATACACTCACTTATATTAACACTTATTTGTACATATTTTTGTCAGGTGTTGAGTTTTTTAATTCACATTCCTTGCTGTTGTATGTTTTCTTTATTAAAAGTGTTGAGTTTCTCTGTCAATGATAGCCTGCAAGTGGATTTAGAGGGGGTGTAGAAGAGACTTATTGAAGGTACAAACCCTCACTTCTAGTCCACAGATTCAGATTTTTTGGCTTCAATTCTAATCAATGGGAGATGTTTTGTCCATCTTTAATTACAGTGATGAGGTTAACGTTAAAATGTGTTTCTGGCATTGAAAAATATATTTAGTCATCCACGAATATGATGTAAATGTCTAAAAATAGATTATAACTCAACAGAGTATAACTGATATATCTTTAGACAACTTCACACTGTAAAAATCAACATTTATTCTACTTTTCTCACCCAAATTATACAAGTGGTTGTTGCCTCTAGGTTTTGTGCTCTGTTTGCGTGAATCCATTCATAAATGTATAAAAATCTAACAAAGCAGCGAGAGAGAGAGAGAGAGAGAGAGAGAGAAGTCCAGTGCAGACGTGTGAAAGATGGTGTGAAACCATCAATGGAGTAGGTCTGAAGTGTCTGACCGGCGTGCATGAAGCAGCTAAATCCACCAGTGTTGTACTGTTGGTGCAAAGTGATCATCGGGATAATAATGGTGGAAATGACATTTCAGACACACAGCCTGACAGCTGAGACTCTGAAAGGATCAGGAACACTTTGTTTTTCTCAGCAGGATTTCAGTAGGCAGTGTCAGAGATTTTAAAAGATTCATATTTCATGCAAAATAAAATATTTCTGGTCTTTTGACATTAGGTCGATGGTGCTTATAAAATTATAGTAAGATAATGCAGCTCTGATAGGGAAGCCTTGTTGTTCAGGGTCAAACGTCCTCAAAGTGTTCAGTTAAATCTTTAAAAATATTTCTCATTGTTCTCATCTCTGCTGCGATGACACAAAATTACCTTGCTTTCACAATAAAAGCGTTCACTTGAACACAACAGCGAGAGCATTTTTTAAAGGAAACCTTCAAACTGCAGGAGTGCTGCAGAGTTGTTCTGTTTGCACATAAATGAACTTGTTTACAGGAAAAAATGTTTTTATAGACACAGTATCAGGACAATCTGCAGCTGAGGGGCTGAATAACATTTGATCACATTCTGGTCACAACTACTTATCTTTTTTATTATTTTAATGTTTTTTGTTGTTTTTCAAGAGGAGAAAGTACAAATGGAAGCAAAAGCAAATATATGTTTTAATATTTTTTGGTAAATGTCCTTAACCAAACCTCCACCCCAAGAACTGAGGCAGCTCACGGCTGGTTTTGTAGAACATAAACTCTATTCTGTGTTTTTAATGCAGGTTTTGTTCTTCAGCCTTTCATTTACAATCCTCCGAGATGATGCTGTCGGTTTGCAGCAGTCAGCAGGAGAGGCGGTCCATCACACGACAACACAGACAAATACAAACATTTACACACAAATCTTACCCAGCGGGGTTTCTCTCGGGTCATAAAAACTGGAATACCTGGAGAAAGCTCATGCATGCACACAAAGGTTTTGAAAACTTCTCTAATCCAGGACCTTCCTGCTGTTAGGTGACAGTCAGGTGCAGAGAACATAGGAGTAAACTATGAATGGAGACAAATAAAACGTTTGCTGATGGAAGGCCTAACATTTCTTTAGAGAATTCAAAATCTAGCCAATGAAGTCAAAAATGTGGATCCTGTAAAAAAAAAAAAAAAGTTTGGCTTTCAGGAAGTGACTGGATACAGAGAACAATTATTTGATTTGGGGAACTAAAAGTGCTGCAGGTGCAGAAAATCAAAACCTCAGTTACTGAAAACAAACCACCAACGGGAAACTAAAATGACATAACAAGAAATGTAGGATTTTTTTTTAAATGAAAGAAAAGCTAAAAACAGATTATTTGAACCTCTTCCAAACTAAATTTGAACTTTTATTTTTATTTTTTTATCAAGCAGCTCCTCAGTTTTTCAGTAATATCTGCTGTTCCTGAAGCAACTCCAGGCTGTGAATGAAAATGGGCTCCGCAGATTCTTCTTCTTGACAGCAGAGAGAAAAACCCGGAGGACTTTATTTATTTACCACAATGTTTTATTAAGGTTTGCGTGTCCCACCCCTCTAGAGTGGACGCTTTTGTCTTTTGTGCTCTAAGATGCACGACATCCCTTCATGTTTACGGAGAAGCCATTAAAACCTGTGCAGAAACACGCCGCGGGGTTAAGAGTGGATAAAAATCACAAAAGCTCAGGATTGTGACAGCAGCAGCTATTTACTGATGTTCACTTTGCATTATTTAAACTCTGTTCCCATTATTTTCTCTCAGTAGTGGAATATGAGCTAAAATTTGAGTTGTTTGTTGAAAAAGTCACAATTCGTCTGTAAACTGAGGGTGATGAGACGTTTAATCGCTTCTTGGAGCAGTTCTGCTCTTCTGTCCAACCTTCTTTTAAAGTATTTATTTTATCTAGAAATGTGTGAAAGTTGTTGGTAATGTCGTAAAATGAGGAGTTTGCATCAATAAGAAATTATTCATCTGTAACCTGCCCCAGTTCTTGTAGTCTGTTTTTTTTCCCCCCGTTTATTTATTTAGTTCCTCGAGTTTATACTTTTTTTTTTCTTCTGTCTTTTGTTGTTATGTTTCACTGTCAGTTTAAATCCTTAACTCTTCTTCGAGATTCAAAAAGTATTTTGGACAAAATGTTTCAAGAAAGAAGAATCTGTCCAGAAGACCTGACTCAACCTTAGATTTATCTACATGGATTATTGAGCATGCATCAGAACATTTTAATCCTTTTTGTGTTTTTGCACTTCATTGTTATGTTTATTTAGTATTCTTGTGTAAGTCTTGTTTCTGTTTCCCAGTCCTGTTTGTGCCGTTGTCCATTTATCCTCCTCAGTTTTAAGTCTGCTTCCCTCACCTGTCCCTAATCAACAATCATCCCAGTGTTTCCATTTCCCACTCACCTCTGTACTTATTCAGTCTCTATCTAAAAAAGCTAAGTCTGGTCCTCTGGACATTCAAAAAAACAAAACAAAACAAAGCAAAAAAAATTTTTTCTTTTATCTGCAATCAGGGCTACTGAGCATAAACTGTGTGGGGTTATGAATATTTATCTGACAGTCTGAAGTGTTTGGATCTTTCTTGAGTTTCTCTGAGCTTCTTGCTGCCAAATCTATTGTTTTATATCTTAATTATCCAGTGAGTGAGTCATCGACAGCCCCGCCCCCTTCATACTCCCCCTGGTGGTTTCGTCTTATTGATCGTTTCATCTATTTCAGTCAGACTGCTCATTTTAAAGGTTTCAGGTGATGTAGAATGCACATTGTATTATTTACTGGGAGCTGTGGTGGATTCAGCATAAAGAAAAGCACCTGAACGGTTCCTGAATTGTGCTCAGACTCCCTGCAGCTGCTCATCTTTGCTCCTCAGCTGTCAGAGCAACATCCTTCCTGAAAATCTTCAAACCTTTCGAGCTCAGCTGTCAGAGTCTCTGACCTGTGTGAGATGACAGCTCAGCGATCCGGCATCTTCCCGCAGACAAAATGTTGGTTTCTGCAGAACAAACTGCAGTGAAACACAGAACTCCACCAGTTTGACGTCGGCTTCCAAACAGAAACAGTCTGTTTGCATTTTAACACATGGATACATGCAGACTGTCGCACTCTGTAGAAGGAGGAAAACGTGATGATGACAATAAACAGGAGCAAATGATAAAACTGCTTCAAGGAGAGGAGTGCTCGGACAAGAGCTGTTGTAAAAGGTCTTTCCTCCTTTGAAAGTTTAATTTCTACTCTGGAGTTTGTAAAACTGACAAAATTCATGTTGTATGGGCTGAATTTACGCAAGTAAAATGGGTGAAACTGACTTTGTCTATTATCATTAATCTTAACTTTTATGTAACCAGGTAAATCCTGTGAAAAAGGCAGTCTTGGGCCTGGATGCAGCCTCCATCTTTATTTCACCTTTTGACATTTAAAATATTGATGAACTGTTTGTGTCCCCATCCATTTCAGTTTGGCCTTGGTTTTATTTATTTATTCAATTACGGTCGTGGCAGCTGAAAAAAGTTATTGCCTGCTTGAGATTTTATTTTATTGTTTTTTAATGATCTGTGTCATTGCATCACACTTAGGATGAACGTCGCATGTGTGTTTCAGCGACATTGACATGCATCCACTGGTGCACTGTACCACCATGCATGTTTTTAGCTTTTTTATTTCTTGTCTTTGTTCATAATCATTTAAATTTCTTATTGAGTGAACTGATTTTCTCTTCTCTTGCTATGGAGAGTTGAGTTAGTTGTTTTTGATTATGTGGTTTTATAATTTTCTGCTTTATCTCCAGCTTTCTGTTAAATTTACTTTCTGTCTGTCTGACACACCTGGCTCCTGTTTGCAATCAGCCCACCTGTAGCCTGTTTACTAGATTGCTCTTCAGGAATATATTCCCAGCGCTACCAGAACACGCAGCATCTTTGGCACGCAAAGTAACAAATAATATCAATTTCTTCAAGGAACGCTGGTTTCATTCCAATTTGTTTTGCTTCCTGTGTTTTCTTCCCACTTGGTCTCAGTTTCCGATCATCACACCTGTTGCGTGTGTCTGATTTATTCCCTCAGTGTTTAATAAACCCCTCAGGTTCATATTTTGTGGAATCCTGGCTGTTGTCAGCCATGATTTTCATTCAAACTTTATTTAAACAGGTAGTCTCATTGAGTCACAAGGGTTCATTTTCAAGAGAGACCTGTTTTAGACAAACGACAATAAAAAGCAATTAAAATAAAAAGTTGTAAAAACAATAAAATTAAAGTGTCATGTAAAACACTAAAAACCAGAACATGTTTGCTTTTCTAATGGCCTTAAATGTTTAAAATTCCTTAAACAAATCTAAGTGGACAGCTTCAGTTCCTGTTGCCAGGTGTTCCATGTTACAGGAGCAGAGTAAGAAAAGGCCTTTATGCTGAGCTCAATCCGCCCTGAGGGGACGCTGCAGGTAATGATGTCCTGAGAGCGCACGCTGTATCTGCACTGATGATGTGACATGTAGGAGATATAAGAAGGCAGCAGACCAAGGAGTGATTTATAGATGATGAACCAGTGTGAGAGCCTACGAGTAAAGAATGATGACCAAATGACCAAGAGTGATGGGTGACAGAGAATTGAGAGAAAACTCTTCTCAAAGTGTTCCTCTAGTGAACATCTTCATCTCTGAAAGAGTGACGGCCTGAAGACAATCCTTACAATGCTGATATTGCAAGTAGCCCTCTGTGAATAGCAAGCAGCCATCAGGGCCCTAAGGTCGTTAGGCTGATCCTCCTTTTTACATGGGAACAACTAGTTCTGGCTGTCAACAACAAACTGGTTGATCCACTATGAGAAGGTGCTAAGTTTGTTACAGCTCCTCAATCTGAAGAAGTCTTTTGGATGAAACACGAAATGTTTTCAACAAAGAAGAATCCATCCAGAAGACCTGATTTATTAGGTTGATCTACCTGGATTTTTGAGCATGCATCAGGACAGAGTCCTTAAATGATTCTTGAGATTCTTGGAAATAAACGAAAATAAAAGTGCAACAATTCATGATTCAAGCTGATGCTATGTGGCGTTTGAGTAACCGCACAAAAAGACACTTTTTTCATTGAAGCTGAGCACTGACATATTCATTTTCATACATTTTCATCTTTAAATCACTTCTTGGTCTGCTGCCTTCGTGCATCTCCTCCTACATGTCACTATGTGAGTGCAGCTACAGCGTGCTCTCCCAGGACATTATTACCTGCAGTGTTCCCTCAGTGAGGACTGAACTAGGCTTCTACTCTTCTACTCGGCTTCCATTTCCTGGAATATCTTGCAAAAAGATCTGAAACTCTTGACCTTGACCTCTCTAAGTGGCTTCAAACATCTGTCAAGTTCCTGGCAAGAACTAATGCCGACATGTTCTTGTTTTTAGTTTTCTATACCGCCTTGTAATCTAGCTGGGGTTTTTTTTTTTTGTTGCTACATTTCCTTTTAATTATCATTTTAATTTATCATTTTAATTATCATTTTGTTTTCAATTGTTAAACAAAAAAAATTGTATGAATCATTTGTGATTGTTTATTGTCCTCTGTCGTCATCACTCTTTGTTAAAATCCAGGTGTCTCTTGTGAATGAGTTCTCGTGGTTCAATGGGACTAACCTGTTTAAAAAAAGGTTAAATGACTGAAACATCTGTTTTCATTCATTCTGTCCACTATGAGAATGTTCCTGTAAAGCTTGTGCTGCTCTGGACTTTCTGATTTATTACTTTTTCAACACAAAAATTGTGTCACCATCGTCTGCATGACCACAGGAGATAAGTTATTGATGCTGCAGACATCAAACAATTCAAACCAGGTCATTTCAGCCCAAGTGTCCCATTTTTAAATGTATTTCAAAGTGTGCAGTCTTTAGCCTTTGACAACCACAGTCCTGCAGGAGATGATTGAATTTAAATATGAGGTACAGGGCAGTGTGTGGGGGGGGGAGGGGGGGGGCATTGATCAATTTTTAATCCCCCGTGCCTTA
>JARVLU010000380.1:26048538-26060824 GCA_031762415.1 Simpsonichthys santanae
ACACACAGATCACCCGAAGAGGAGTTACGTGCGTGAAGCTGCGGCTAGAATCAGCGCGGCCTTCATCTCAGATATATTTGGGTCTGAGATCAGGTTTCTTCGTTTTGCTTTCTGTTCTGAGTCCGTCCACCTGTGACCTTGATATTTTTCCATATCCTGTCTGACATTATTTATTCACTCTGACTTATTTATTTTTACTTTCTGTCTTCCTTGTTTTATTTTCACTTTGTTTAGTTTGGTTCTGTAGACTGAATTTCACTTTACTTGTGTTCAAGTGGATATTTTCCAGCAGGCACAAAGTCAATAAAAGTATTTATACGACAATATAAAGACAAACAAAGCAATACATTTTGGAACAATTAAAAACTATAAAACTTGTAAAAAAAAAAAAAAAAAAAAAAGACAGAAAATACAACTAAAAAGACAAATTTAAAAAGCACAAAACGTGAAATAGTTCCTGATACAGTTGCTGATAAACTTGGCTTTTAATTAATGTTCAATGACTCAAATTTATCCACAAACAATTGGTAATCACCAGTTGACAACTCATTTTCTTCAGCTTTCAACATGTTATAGAAGTGCAGAATGTGAGTAAAGTGAAACTTCAGGTTAGTTTATGAGACAGTAACAAACAATGACCTTGGATTGTTGCCCTCTTATCAAGAGGAAATATATTGCAGCAACACCAAGTTTCACTTGTCCAAATGAGTTATAGAGGTTATCAGCCCTATCCCTGACAAATAAAACTGTTGCACATAAGGATTTATTTCCTGCTAAAATATAGGTTTAAATAAATAAAATACAGTACTGTATTGCAACTGATTTATCGTTTGTTTTATGAGCAGTTCTACAAATTGACCGGCAGGTGTCGCCAAAGCGCTGATTATTTTAAAGAAGAGCGAAAGTTCAGTGACCACAATTAATTTAGCAGCCTTTTTTCCCCATAAACATAGTTTTAACATTTTCAATGGGGTTACAAAATACATACTTAAGTACATTTCTGATTATGAATGCAATGCTATTAAAATAAAATCCGTTTTCATGATCGTATTCTTAACTTCTCCTTCGCTGTAAACACATTTATTTCAAATTACATCATGACCTTAAATTATTACCAGTTAAAAAGAAAAAGTTTAAACACAAACTTTGTATGAAGTACTGAAACCTAAAATCTTGTTGCTCGTGTTGAAATAAAGTTTGAACATGAAACTTTGAGTTTCTTTCTGAGCCGACTTCAGGCATGTTTGGTTTCGTTTTTTGTTTCTCCACATCAGCGGGTGGAGCCGCTCGCATGAAGCCTCCACACCCAGCTGAAGCTTTGTTTGTTTAGTTTGATTGTAAAAAAAAACAACAACATTGTCAACTCAGTTTGACCACGCCCACTTCAGGATTATGAACCAATCAACCAAAAGAACCCAACCCTAATACCAAATCACAGCAGAGCTCACGCCCTTCAGCTGATCCAATGTTCTTTATTGTTTTATGAGACAGAAAGTCCATCGAGGACAGCATATTGAAAATGTTTCTGAATTTTAATGTCGTGTGCAGTTTCTGTTTCTTGTTAAACAATGTCGGACTGTCACAAAAAAATAAAAAAATTAAAAAAGATGTAAAGTATTTTCCTGACATCACTTCCTGGTGATGCCTTCCTGTACTGTAGGAAACATATAAACTGGTTGAGAAAGTACAAAAATGAGTATCAGTCAACACAATCTGCTGGTTTTCTTAACTTTTACTAATTGACTTTTCTTTTAAGATGTGTGAATGTTTTTGTACAGTGCCCTGAGGAAACTTATCGTGACTTGGCATTATAATATAAATAAACTTAATTGAAATTAAATTTAATCTTATCCATCCTTGTCATTCCTAAAGAGAACCTCAACATCTTCATTTCTGCCACTTCCAGTTTTGTCCATGTCTCTGTCTCCAGACCACACATAGCTGGTCTCACTCTTGTAAACTCTTCCTTTGTCCTTTGCTGACACTCTTTTGTCACAAATCACTCCTGAAACTTTTTTCCATGCACTCCATCCTGCCTGGACTCTCTTCTTCACCTCTTTACCACACTCCACATTTTCCTGGACAGTGGAACCAAGGTACTTGAAGTCCTGAAGACTCTGAACCTCAGGGTTGGAGCAGTGGCAGGATGTATGGTGTGTGTATATGTCCTTCACATATAACTGCAAATGTGCACGGTATAATCCTGGAAGTGTTACTTCTGGTACTTAACCAAAACGTTATATGTAGTAAAAGTAAGGAGGATCTATGACAAGATAAAACATGAACTAAACAGACAATTGTTAGTTTCTAAATGTTTAAAAAGGCATGATTAAATAAGTTTATGCTTCTTACTTCTTCTTTTTTAAACACAGTAAATATATCCTGACAGCTCTTTGTATTTATTGGTTTCTTCAGCCTGCATTGTTTAAACACATTCAAATAAAAACCTTTTCACTCGGTCGAGATCCTTGTTGATGTTTCCTCCACGTAACATTTGTTACATGTGATCTCCGTGTTTTCATCACTGTTGTACGGTTTGTTATTTTCATTTTTTAATTAAAGACTCTACTTCTCTTCTCTGCCGTGCTGTGTATAAAAACACATTTGTGAATTCCATCCACATTTCCACTTCACCAAGGCCCATCCTGTCAAATTACATATATATCTCTTTTCTGTTTGCTTTAAAAACACACACAAAATAAGCTCTCACAGTCCCAATTAAATTAAACTCTTAATTTTTTTTTTAAATTTCATTAAGACTTGACTGTGTTAATTAAGGAACCCCACATTATCTGTGGACTACAACAGTATATTAAATATTTAAGTGCTCGTGTTTTTATATTATTTGTGATAACCGAAGCGTTCCAGCAGTCGCAGTGAGTTTTGTTTAAATTCTGAACACAGTTCGTTCTTTAAACAACAGACTGGTTTAATTTTAATTTTCAGTGCGTCTCTGCAGAGAACAAGAAAAACCAAAGACAAGTTTTCCATGGGTTTTAAAAACTGGTTAGATTTTGTGGTCCTCTTGCTTTCTGTCAAACTCTCCTCCAAATAATTTTTAGTGCCACTCAGCAGAAACAATAAATGCTGAGATACTGACACCAAATGCAACAGCATCAGAGATGGTGAATGAAATGTGCAGCACTCTCTGGGTCCGGCTCAACCCAAACCAGCTCAGCCAACTGCTATTTTGGAAACTTACCAATTTTTTTAAGCCCTTCCACTTCGGTTCCCATCATTTTCCTCAATGTTTATTCATTGAAAGTTTCTTTAAAACCTGAGTGTTACTGAACCTCTGCCTCCACGTCTGAACGTCGAGCACCTCGTTGTGACTGTTGCTAAAGTGTTTAAATTTTAAAAAGTATTCCAGGTTTTTGAGCGCAGAAAGAAGTTTCTTTCCTTTTTTAAGGAACCCTTCTATTTATCAAGAGTTCATCCCTGCTTCAGCATGCAGCCGAGTTGCTCAGTATTAATAAATGCTGAACTGGGAGCTGCAGCGACCGGCCTGTCCAAACAGGTCAGACTGGAGCTCGTCTGATATTTGACATGTGGCCCCGAGGCCTGAGAGGACCACGATGATGCTTTTTGTTTCCAGGAGGAGACCTGCAGACGCTGCTGGTTACATGAGCAGCTGAGCGACACTTTATCTGAACAAGACTTTACCGAAAAAGCTTGGAAATTTAAAAAAAAATGTACCTCACAACAATCAGGCTTCAATTTTTTAACATTAAAAGCTGCTTATGAGTTTCTGGTCTCAGTTGTTAAATTTTTGTTGTGCTTTAGTTAAAATATTTATAGTTTAAATGAATCTGATTTGTTCAGCTTTTTAAAATGTGCTCAAGTAAAAGATTTATTGCTGCTGAACTATTTGTAGGCTTTAAAAAATGTGTCATGAAGCATTTTTTATTATTTTTTTGAAGGAACAGAAAGTCAGATTTAACTCGATTAGCTTCATAAGAAGTTAAAATGTTTGACAAATGTTAAAGTCACACTAATAGTGTTTTAAAAGAATCAAAGATTAAACTCCTTTTTTGAGCAGCCCTAAATTGCTCGACTGTCATCTATGAGTAAAAAAAACTACAAACTAAAAGTTGGGTTCATTATTTTAGTCAAACTTCATAGTTTTCAATAAGAATCCAGCTGAGGGAACGTTTTACTGCAAAAGCTTTGGTTCTTTATACACTGATAAAATTATTATTTTTATACTTCAAATACATTTCCTTTACATTTTCTTTTTTTTATTTAAAGATCATTTCCTCACTTTAAAACTTTAACAAGAACTCTTATTTGAATTGTTAGTGGCTACAGAGTTGTCATCATAATAAACTAAGAATATTGGACTCCAGGAGCAAATAAACTGAAGACAACTGTAATAAACAATAAAAATCAGAGTTTTCCAATGTGCGGTTTTTCATCAGATGTAGAGAAGAAGAAAATGGAGTCCAGTTTTAATCTAGATGAGCAGAAAGCAGTTTTAACATCCAGAAGTTAACTTAGAGAGTAAGTTTATTCAGCCCAAACTCATGTTTTCTGTGCCTCAGTCCATTAAGTTTAGTCGTCAGGTCCAGTTTCAAAGAGTCTTATCCAGGTGAGATATCAATCTGAAGCTCCACCCACAGGAAGCAACAGCTAGGTGAGAAAAGTAAGATTTGATCAGTTGCCACATGCTTCATTTGGATACCCTTGCTGTACTTGTGATCTACAGAATCAAATAAATACAATTTAAACATGTGAAGATCTTTGGAAATGTGACCTGTTATTGTCGAATAAACTTCAGTAAGAAAACATTTAATCTGTCTCGTGCTGTTCCTTTAAAAAAAATCTTTAATGGTGCTGCTTTTGCTCCAGGATATGAAACTGTACAAGTTGTTCCTGCAGCAACGCAAGACCATTTTCTTTATGTTGCTGACACAGTTTCACCTAAAGTAGAAGCTCCAACACTGATTTTTACTAATCAATGAGGATTTTGACGTTTAGATTTTAGTTCCTTTGCTTAATTCTAGAAGAAAAGGGGGTTTTATTAAAGCAGTGGTCTTGGTTTTATTTGAATTGTTGCTTTTAAACCAGTTGCAATGAGGGCATTTGACCAGCAGATGGCGGCAGAGTCCGAAGAGGCTGAGCTCCAGGGAGCTGTCCTTTCAGCACCACTTTGGCTTCTGCGCTAAAACTCCACAACAATCACACAGGAGGCTGAAAGTTAAAGGAAGATATTACGATATCACGTATTTTAATCATTAACACGATTTTAAAAACAGTTTTGTGGTTCACCCAAGGTGCTAATCATCATTCATGCGACTACTGCAGCTGCAAGCCGTGATCTAAAAATTGTGATTTACCAGAACAAGTTCAAGCAAAAGGAAGCGAAGTTGATGGAGGAGCCGCAACAATTGAATGCGTCAATAATAAAGAGCTTTAAACCCCAGACTGTGCGCGCAGGAACAGTTCAAAGATCCACCATTTAATGACAGAGAAGGAGAGAGAAAGAGAGAGAGAGAGAGACCCTCGTTCCGCCCCCTCCACCGCTCACAAATAAATAAATAAAATATTTAACATCTTCAGAGCCTCCATTGCTGCAGCGCGGAGAACAGACAGGTTTACAGCGGAGTGGAGGAGGAGGCTTCAAACTGACCTGCAGAATTAGGAGCAGCTTCTGGGAGAGAGGAGCTGGTTGCATGAAGCTCCGCTGACATCGTGACAACACTGTGGATCTGAGACTCCCTCTCCTGATTGTGTAATACGGGATTTTTTTTTTTTTTTTTCTGCAAAGCGGCCAAACCTGCATCCGCGCGGAGAGGAAGGAGCAGAGGAAGAAGAGGAGGAGGAGGGGGGAAACCAGGGGCATTGCTACGTTCACCAGAGCTCGTTTTTCTTCCTCTTTCATGGCGCAAGGGCTCCGACCCGAACGGGACTGTCCTGGGCGTGAAAGCGCCGCGGTGGATCCGGATCTCCAGGCAGCATCAGCACCACCAGCATCCCGCTCCTCCATCGTCCGCGGCTGCGCCCACACCGACTCCTCGTCCTCCTCCTGCCGGCTGCATGTCGAGTGATGGTCGGCTTGCCCCGCTGGATGCTCTCCGCTCTCTCCGGATCGTCGACGGACCGACCCTCCTCTGACCGCAGACCCCCGTTTTCGGCGGAAACCTGCCCAGAGGTATAGGACTCCATATGGAAACTGGGGATCAAAATTTTAGGAAAAAGCAAAATCTAAGCGGTTAATGAATTCATTTATTTGTTATTTTACAGTATTTTTTTTCCAGCATCTCTACCTATTTCCTGTGACATATTTACGCCTGTTAATTAATTAATTTAATCTTTGAGCCTTGGTTTCCTGATTCCCCGGCTTGATTGGTGCTTTTTCTTTTGAGGCTGTTATAAAACACTCAGAGAATCGCTTGGATTTATACAAACCGTTTCCATTTGTTAGTTATTTTACGTTTAAATGGTAGATATAAACATCCGTTTCCCTCCCCAGTTGCTTTTCCTCCCCTTTTTTTTTTTTGACTAACAACCCCCACTAGAATAATAATTACCTAATAACACTAGTGCTTAGCTTTGGGTCTAGCCCTGATTGGCAGCATTAGTATCTGATTAAAGTAATATCGAACAGTTTTACTGTAAGTCTGCCATCATCCGAGCCCCTGGATGTTCAGCTTGAACAAACAGGTTGTTTTGAAGGTTCTGCAGAGCCCGTCTCAAGCAAGTCTTTAGGTTTAATTCACCTTCAGTGTTTTTAATTCCCATTCTGCTGCTGCAGTGTGGGCTCCATCTGCAGCCACAGGCCTCCTTCCATCCTCTGCATCCTCTGCATCCTCCTCTCCTTCATGTAGGAAAAGTGATTTCTGACCAGGAGGGGAAACAGCCCTGCCTCTCTCCCTCCATCTCCAAACAAGATCTTGAGGTTTTTATTTCTCCTGCTGTGGTCCTCACCCAAACGCAACCATAAGGTTCCTACCGCATCCTCCTCCTCCTCCTTCCTCCCTCTCCTTCCGCTCGAGTCTGACCCGGTTTTTCGGTTTGGTTTGGTCCCGCAAGTTTTCAAATATTTACTTCCTGTACATCAAGAGGAAAGGGGGTCCCCCTTTCATGGAATGCGGAAACATGGGTCTGTTCGACCGCGGAGTCCAGATGCTGCTGACCACGGTGGGCGCCTTCGCGGCCTTCAGCCTCATGACCATCGCGGTCGGGACGGACTACTGGCTGTACTCGCGCGGCGTCTGCAGGTCCAAGTCCATGAGCGAGAACGAGACCAGCAAGAAGAACGAGGAGGTGATGACCCACTCGGGCCTGTGGAGGACCTGCTGCTTGGAAGGTAAGAGGAGGATCCTTCTGCTCCACACACACACACACACACACTTAGCATTCTTCATTCGACCGGGGTTTGATGCAACTGGTTCCAGCCAAACAGAAAAGATTTGAAGAGCAGTGGAGGATCTAGTCTTCTTCTGGAGGGGTCAAAGGTGGAGCATGAAGTTCCAGAGGGGAGCAGAGTTTATTACTGCAGGAAACTTTTCATTTTAGACTTAACTTCAGATAAATTATACAAATTACATAAAATCCTTCACCAAATGTTTGTCAGCAACATCTCCCATCAACAACGCCTCACGATCAGCTATTTCCCCTCAAACCGTTATTGACGCACGGTCCATGCATGTTTTGATGGTTGTATTCCATTTGGAAACAAAAACAACAACAAATGAGTGATCTTATTGATTTTAGAACAAACAAAGGATGTTAAGACATAAAATAATGAAATCAGCAGCCAACAGAAACAAACTGGTGGCCCATTTCCCTTTAGCTTTGACCCAGGAAGTGAGGAAGGTGAAAGAAAGATTAAAAAAAAAAAAAAGTCCTGTTTGGGTCAGAGGGAAGATGTTGAACAGTTTTCTTGTCAGACCTGAGCAAAAATGATTCTACCTTGAACACAGATGAATAACATTAATAAAATTAATATTTTTGTTCTAACAGGGAGATTTCAGTGTTTTGGAGGCATCTGGTTAAGTTCTCTCAAAATGAAGACCTGTCAAATCTTGACTTCACAAACTTAAACTCCTAAAAGTTTTTTTTTTTTTTAATCTGTTGAACTATTATTGCAATATTTCATAATATTATTATTAATATAAACTGAACTGGTAAAAGAGAAATTTCCTTCACCAGTTGGTGCGTGAAACCACTGCAAGTTCATGAAGGGTGTGTGTGTGTGTGACCTGAGTCAGAATAAAGATAAAAGATTTTTGCAGATGTTATTCACTTTATGTACAGTACAAAATTTGCAAAATTATATTAATTAGCCTAAAAAGTGTGTAAATGTATTTTATGTGTATTTGATTGCCAGTTAAACCCTAAACAAACAGCCTAAAACCAAAGCTGATGAGGAAAACTCTATCTCTTAAACGTTAACAGACTTTAAGTCCAAATGAACCTTAATGACGATAAACGTTTGTGTTCAACTAAAAAGAACATCTTTCGACATAAATTATTGTTCATCTTTGAGGACAAAACTATTTAATTTGCATTCACTGTGTATTGTTATAGTTTAAAATGTTTCTTTTCATATATAGTAATATGACATGCCACTACTAAAAGTCACACTCCACTCTTCCTGGTGGAGCCAAACATCTGAGTGTATAATTTGCATGTTTCATTTCAAAGCTGTACAACAAAATGCATGACTAAAACTTTAACAGAATAGTAATAAAGGTTAGCACTGGCACCAATAATTACTGTATATGACATTTTTATGGTTTATAGGAACAGATCATTGGCACTTTTTCTACACAGATGCTGAAAAAGTTTGTTCTGAATGAAATTAAGCTAATAAAATTCACAAAAAGGCCTTTTTTTAATGCAAATTCAAGATTTATCCTTCATGAAATATTTCTTTTATTTGTGCATTTGGTGACATAAATCCCATTATAATACATATTAAATGTGACATGGTTGCATCAAGGATTTAGATTTATAGACCAATGAGATCAAACTTTGCACGTAAATCCTCAGCAGCTCCTCTGGTATGAAGAACAACAGAAACATCTTTTCTTAGTTCGATGTGACAAAAAAGTTATTTTATTGTCAGGATGTTTAAACTGAACAAAGAAAGCAAAGCATGAAAATTCTAACTTTACTTTTAAATAAAAAGTTGTAAACTTTAAGATGCTTATCTTCGGGGTGGAACGAGTTTCTGGTTACATATGTCTTCTAAACTGTCTTTTTTAGTCCCAAATCAGATGTTAAAGTAATAAAATATAATCATGTTTTCTAAGTTTTAATACTGGAGGATTCTCTCATTTATTAACCAGATTTATTTAATAACAATCCCTTAGTTTAACCCTAATTAAAGAAGCTGCAGGTGAGCTGTACCTCTAAAAGAGGACGTGACTCTGGGTCACTTCGGGCAGTGAGAGATGACCCCTGACCCCTGCCTGACAGCCCCGTCCACCTGTCACATGACCTCAGACCTGTCTCTGCTGTCATGGATGCTCGGCAGCCTCACCTCCTGAGAACAGGTTTCCAGGCGACCTCCCCTGTCAGACGGAGGAGGCGTGCTTCCTGTCAGGGCCGGGTGGAGGCTGTGCACGGAGGCGCTTTAACCTTGTGAGGGCGCAGAGTGTTGCAGAGCTCCTTAAGTCGTGGAGGGATGGCGTTTCTGACGTCCTGCTGCTGAGGCTTCTGTGACAAGCAGCTGTTCAGAGCTTTGTAGCTTGTTTTTCAAAGATATTTTAATATTTTAAAGCCCAACAATGTTCGGTCAGGTCATCTGGACAGTTTGGTTTTTGTTGTTGTTGAGAGACGTTTCGCCCTCCATCCGAAGGGCTTCATCAGCCCTTCTATCTTTTTGAGATGCTCAAAGCTCTTTACAACTCAACTTGTGCCTCATTTACCCACAGCACTCAACTAGATCTCTACAAAGAGACTAATCAGTGATTTATCACATTCACACACAGATGGGACACACATCGGAGGCAATGAGGGGTTCAGTCTTGCCCAGGGACACTTCGGCATGTGACTGCTGGCAGATTCGAACCTTCAGCTCTTGCACTGGAGGACAACTGCTCTAGCTACTCAGCCACAGCCTCCCCCTGTTTTCCCCACTAAGCAGTGCACTCCCACAGTGGACAAACCAGTTTGCAGATGACCTGACTGAACAGTGTTAGATTTTTTTTTTTTTTTACTTGGATGATTGAGCATGAACTTTGATGTCTTGAACCACTTTGGCTGTGTTGCCTGGGAGGAGTCGACGGGGGAGAGGACAGCCCCCAGACACCATCTTATCACCAGCAAAATGGTTGGTCCATTGCGGGAGTGTACTGCTTAGTAGGGAAAACAGTTTGTTTGTGACTCCTCAGACTGATAAAGCCCTTCTGATGGAGGGTGAAGCGTCTCTCAACAAACAAAAGGAACTGTCCAGATGACTGACTGAACATTGTTGGATTGTTTTACCTGCTGCACATGAACCTTGATGATATTTTAAATCTTTAACAGAGTGTGAAAGAGTTACGGGTAGAAAAAAAATCAGTTGTCCTCTTTACAAAGCATTTACAGGTTTAGCTTCTTGTTCTGAAGGTGTTTTTTTTGGGGCAAGTAGCTGTTTAAGAAACAGCTCAGCACCAAACAACGATCCTGTGCAGGATTAGATGTCTTCCTCAGTGGAAACCAACAAAAGAGACAAAAAGACTAAAAACTGTGACGGTTCATGTTCAGAAACTGAATTCAGTTTAAAGCAGGGGTCTGCACCCTGACTCTGAAATCAAACATGTCTTTTTCTCCTCTGCAGTGGCTCGTTGTAACTTTGACCCAAAATAAAACACTAGATATGCAGCATCAAAGTAATGACAGCATTGTCACTGATCATTTATGAACAGGAGTTCGGCATGAGCAGTTTTACATGATCCATCTGCTTCGAGTGCATTTAATGTTTTACAGGCCTGCTTTTTCTTAAATATAATGTAGGAGAGTAAAAAGGGACATCTCACTTATTTGAGTTGTAAGTTTCCAAGCTTTAGCTTGTTTTGTTCTTTGTTGATATGGCTGCGTGTTGCTGCCATGTTAGGCTTCCTCTGCACTGATCATAGACTTTGCCACGCCCTCCATGACCTACACAACCTGTTCCAGTGGGGCAGGATTGTGGCAAATTTAAGGCACTTTCATAAAACACTTCAATCCAGGACGTAGACACCATCTGGCTAACTGGGTGTGATTTCTGAACGGACTGAAGCAGCAAGGAGGATTGAAATCAGCCCGCTGCGTGAGGTAGTAGAAGAGCCGTAACATTCAACATGTGGAACGGTTAACCTGACTTTAGCGTGTGATGCAGTAATGACAACTGTATCTGAAAACCTGAACAACAATAAACAGATTTATCATGGAGGAGAAGATTGATGATGGCTCACCTTTGCATCTAGATTAAAAAGGCGAAGCACACTGATTGCTAAACAAAGTTAATTTGCCATGCTTTGAAAATACGAGGAAGACGTCTGTTTCATATTTAGCGTGTGCTGTTCTACATTTATGCAGCTCAGTTCTTCTCCACACCTCTTTTGTGTCCCAGTTAGCAGGATATTTAGTCCCCGGGATGCAGACTGAACTCGAGGAGCTCAAAAATCAAACATCATTTATTGAAACACAACAACAAGCCGTCGTGGCAAAATGTACAAACTACAAAGCAGCACAAGGAGACACAGAGACTCAGAGGGATGTAACGTGGCATAAAAACCAACAATATTCAACTCATGAGTGGAGGAGATCAGGGCTGATTAATAAGTGGAGACGCCTGAGCTGTGTACTGACTGGGAACAGGTGAGAGTGGGTGTGGCAAGCTGAGCAGAGCAGGTAACAATTAGGAACACAGAGAACGACAGTAGAGCATAATTCAATGTGAAAAATATAGGGTGAGCAGAGACAAATTAAAACAAGAATTAAGGAAACATGCGGTGGAGACATTGAGTGGATAGGGTACATGACAAGATAAATAAAGTGTTTATTAAATTTCTAAAGGAAACAAAATTTTGTTCAAGAATATAGATTAAGTACCGTATTTTCTGCCATACATGCCACACTGCCCTATAAGTTGCCTCAGTCCAAATATGTTTCATAAAGTGGAAAAATCCATAAACGCATCGCTTTGCCATATAAGTCGCATCTATTATGCGTCACTGTAGACAACCCGGAAATGTGGGCCGGTGTTGTGCCAAAAATGCCAAATGGCAGCAACTGGAGCATGCACGGGAGGACTTTAACAAGAATTTAACAAGATTAACACTTAAAAACAATTATTTGTTTGCTCAAAATT
>JARVLU010000380.1:26068020-26085150 GCA_031762415.1 Simpsonichthys santanae
TGAATGATGGATGAATCATGGTTGGATGGTGAATTGATAAATGGTGGATGGATGGATGATGGATGGATGTTAAATCTGTGGGTAAATCTTGTATTTTTAACTCAAACTATGAAACTCATGGAGTAAATAAAAAGACTTTTCCAGAGTTTCTTCAGGATGAATGGTGGATGGATGGATAAATGATGGATGGATGGATGGATGGATGTTTAATCTGAGGGTAAATCTTGTATTTTTAACTCAAACTATGAAACCCATGGTGTAAATAAAAAGACTTTTCCAGAGTTTCTCCAGGACGCAGCAGCTCCTGTCTCAGTTCTAGTTGTCTGCTGCCCGGTCTTTTACAAAGTTCTGCTACTGTTCACAGAAGTGTCTGCAGACAGTGTGGGAGCAAAGCGAGATTCCACTGGTGGGGGCGCACAACAAACTTGTGTGTTTCTGATGAATTGGCCCCAGGAGGCTGTCGCTCCTCCATCCTATCTGGGATAAAAGCCCCCTGTTCCCCGCCCACCACTGTGCCAGGTGTGCTGCACCGCTAAACTGAGGCATTCATCTTCATTACAGTCCCACCCTCGGGCTCCTCGGCGAGGAAGGAGGTTGTTGTTGGACTTCACGATGAAGGAGGACCACCACAGCTTCTCACGTTGTCATTATTATTATTTTTAATGAGGCAGCTTATCCTCAAAGCCTCTCAGTCCTCGCCGTTAACAAATCACAGATATCTTGTGACACCAAGTCCTTGCAGTGGATCATTTACAGCAAGCGACACAGTTTGTCACGGGAGACTGTTTGCAGGCCTGACTGCTGCCTTTGAGATGCAAACGTGCTCAAACTGTGCTCTGCTTCTCCTGAGGAATCATTAGGTCCTGTTCACAACTCCACACTGTGACGCCAAGTTAATATTTTCTGTAAAAAAAAAAAAAAACAAGAACCCTTCTGTAAAATAAAGTCTCAGCTGCTGTCAATCGGTGCATGTCAGTCCTTACATCCTGCCTCATGATTTTATGCACAGGTGGGTGGGAGCAACAACGTAACGTAGGTTCGTGCATCATTAAAACACTCGTGGGAGCACGTTGTGTGCAGGGAGGCAGTGTGAGATAAAAGCAAAGCAGAAGAGATAATCCCACTCAGATGAGGATTATCCAGCTGGCGTTTGTCCACACAGTTGTTTAGGCCCTAAAGTGGCATTTTTCTGACTTATGACACCAAACGTCCAGTTGGTTCAGATTGCAGCTCTAAACTGAAGCCAAAACGAGCAGAAAGCAACTTGTTGGAGGTGAAGATGAGCCTTGTCTCCTCTCTTCTGCCTCCTCCTTCATCTGATAACAGCTGGAGTGAAGTGACTGCACTGACTCTGCCCTGCAGCCGGCGATGGATGGGATTCATTTTGCCCTCGCCTGCCTCCACCGCAGCTCCGCTGAGAGCGCACACAGTCGCCGCTAAATGTGATTGGTTTATCGCTCTCCGCTCTGTCCTCTCCGTTGCCCACTAAGAGCAAATTACAGCCCACCCATTACAGAATTAAGCCGAGGACTGAGACGGGGGAAGATCGGTGCAGGACTCTGGCCTCTGGTTGTGATTCGGGTGAAGCTGCCCTTTTGCAATCATTCTTCCAGCCACAGCAAACAGACTGTGGGATCAGAGCGGAGCTCATTGATTACACTGGAGAGCAGCCCCGGGTCTGTGATGCAGCTCGTTACACATGTGCCGTTTGCTGGGCTACGTTACTGTAACGAATTGTAACTTGTTTTGTATTTGCTACTTTCAATCAAACAATCTTGATCTGAAAATTTTGTCCAAACTGCATAAAACTGGTTGGTGGGCAAATAAACTAAAACTGCAGTTGTTGTCAAAATGACAATAAAATTAATTGTCATTAAAACAAAAGGAGTTCCTGGTACCAGCTATGCAGCCTGGGAGTCCCTGCTGGTTTCCAGTTTGGTTTCAGCTGTTCCACAAACACAGCATGTGTAAATAAATAAAGGAAGGAAATCCTACAATGATCACATGGATCGTTTCTGGTTTGTGATTGAGAATTTGTATTTGGCAATAAAAGCAAAAACAGATTTCTCAAACACTTTTCTGTCAGTCCTGACTTTGATTACACAACCTTTATGGCACTTTTTATAAATTGATTTTAATGAAAAGACTTTACTTCTCTGGTTTTTGTCACTAGGAATCAGGACACCCAGAATCCCACACATAACTTGCAATGCCCCCACCTTGATGGCCCCCACCCCCCTCATTTCTTTGGGTTTGTCCTGGCTGAGCCTCAGTAACCGAGGCTCGACCACTGATGGGCAAAGTTTTAGAGTCTTATCACTGATTTAAACACCATCACTGTCCTGGTGCGCACAGGCCAGAGGAGTGAAATCTCCAACAGTTAAAAGCACAGAGACCTCTCAGATTTCATTGTTTGATATATATTTTTAAAGCTGTTACAACCTAAAGAGATTTTTTTTTTAATACACCGACAGGATCAGAACTTGCAATCAGTGACAAAAAAAATGATTCTAAACTTGCAGATCTGAATTTTATGTGCAAACATTCACAGAAACCTTTCATGGTTCCCGTGGTGCGAAGAGGGGGAATTGGAAATATCCTCCATCCATCTGTCTGTCTGTCTGTCTGTCTGTCTGTCTGTCTGTCTGTCTGTCTGTCTGTCTGTGCATGTTGTAAGCATAACTTGAAAAACCGGTGAAGTACCAGCCGTACTTTCATTTTGGTGTAGATACATCTAAGAGTGAAAAAGAAAACTGTGCATATTCGTATTCTCAAATCAATGGGGTGGCCAAATATTAATCTTTGGTGGCCTGGGCCAGGGGTTCCCAAACTTTTCCATGCCATTGCCCCCAAACAGCATTAGCTTCTCTCCGTGGCCCCCCTGCAAACCCACAAGCAATGCTACAAAACATGTGAAGAAACATCAACTTTTAGAATGTTTTAACTTTTATTCACCGTGTTCAATTAATTATTGCAGCTGCTGAGCATGAACATGTTATTAACTAACTCATTTTAAACACTGTGTTATATTCCTACTGAAAAAAAAAACAACTTTTCAACAAGTTGTTGACCAGAAGAGCAAAACGAAAGAAATCTAACCTCTCTCAAGTGTGTTTATCTGGAAATGACAGATACAGATTACCCTAGTGTGCAATTATTATTATTATTTATTTATTTATTACTTTTTTTTTAATCGTCTTCTCTCCAGCCTTTTGAGGCCCCTTAGCACCTACTGGTGGCCCCCAGGGGGCCGCGGCCCCCACTTGGAAAAACACTGGCCTAGGCCACCATTGGCAAATAAAATTGCTCCCTCCACAACAAACGTTCACTTCTCAAATCCCTCAGCGACAGGCAACATTACCGTACTGCATGTTATTCCTAGAGATCTTGTCTATTTTGTTATTCAATAGCTATGTCATCATCTGGTAGTGTTTAGGAAATATTTATTAATCTACTTTGCTGATCAAAACATGTGGAATGCTTCAGATGAACACTGATTTAAACAATTTGAAGAAATGCAACATTTAGGCTCCGCCCCCCTTCCTCTACTCCTTTATATGTTTTCAGTCAGTGTGGTGCGGTGGTGACTGAGAGTCATTAACAACATGTACTCTGAGTGTGGCATCTTGTGATATTATGAGATCACACATTATGTTGTTTTCAAAGTTGGACCAAAACAGCTGCAGCTTCTTTTAATATCGTTTTGGTTTGGGGCATATGAACGCCGACAAGCGTAATGCGTCCCTCAACAGAATGCTAAGTTTTTAATTTGCACGGTTATTAGTAAATCAGAAAGTTAACCAAGGCAGGAGCACAGAATCGTGTGTAATACAAGACGTGCCAATAACTCGAGCACTTGAGAAAACAATGGAGGTTTAAAGTGTGCAGCAGACATCATGATTGTATTCCTGTCTGTGGCTCTCCTGACAGCCTCGGAGACGGAACGGACAGCAGAGGAGTGCGAAATTGGTTTAGTCTATGAGTAATGTCTCTGATGGCGTTAATAGATGTAAGGGTGAGGGATGTAAAACTCAGAGCTCCTCTCTCGTAAACGTTACCTGCTTTGCCCTGAGCACCTGAGTCTGCAGCTCTCTGCAGTCTGAACTGGAAGTTCAACTTTACATATGATGGATCAAATCTTTAAGGATTGGAAGGTGTGTGCAGCACTACAGAAGAACAGCTGGCTTTGAACTTTGACCCCCACCTCATCAACACATTCAGCAAATCAGGGCTGCACCAATGTGTGTGTGTGTGTGTGTGCCGCTCCAGCCTTGATTTATTTGTGTTATTTTTAGCTGCCGTTGGTCCTGTTGGGTGGCGTCTGTCTTTATCCAACATGACCAGAGAACAAATCAATCAGAAACGCACCCTGGGCTAATATTTGTGTGGAGCATTCGGTGTGACATCACAACTCACCAGAGCATGACAGAAGGACGAGGACTGATCGCACCGTGCCTCGACCGTTTTTTCACATCGTCTTGTTTCCAACTCAACTTTTTTTTTTAAAACAGGATCAGATGCAGCTCAGACACGTGCAGAAACCAACAATATACATATGAATGAAAAACCGACCGATCATCTTTTCGTGTAACTGACCTAAAAATAGTCAAATATATAATATCATTTTATACAGTGTAAATATTACATAAATTAGAGGCAATATCAGATTGTACTACTTAAGAATTTGTGCTAAATTGTGGCATGATTCAGCATAGTGCATCACAATATCTGCCGCAGAAGCTAATATCTATGAGCCAATTCAATAATTAATCATTATTACATTGACTTCATAGGGTAATTTCAATTTTAAACTGTTACACTGTCAATTATGGTCGGATCACAGTCACATTGGAGGAAATAAGATAAATTCTGCACGTTTTCCTTTTTCTCTTCGGCTGGTTCAACCAGAAGCAGCTTTGTGGCATTTTAATATCTCTATACACATTAGATACATTGTAAAAATTATAATACCTCATTATTATTATTATTATTACAATTTGTACATCATCAGCCCTTAATGTTGGCTACTTTGCCAATATCTACGACAATGCTAAGTCCTGGCCATCTCTGGTTATGGCTCCTGTCCTTCCAGTGAGTCACAAGATCATGCAACCAACGCACCCTCTAGTTGTTTTATTTAACTCTATGTCTTGGATGATGCTGACACCAAAGGAAGAAAAATTGCTCTTTTAGTTTTCAGCTGCAGTTTGGCCTAAAATACTCGCGTTCACAATGATAAACACGATACATCCTCTTGATAAAGAGAGCTGCTTATCAGCATGTACAGCAATCACAACTGTCGCTTTGTTTATACTGACCAATCATAAAGCAGGATAATTGAGGAAAAAAAAAAGTAGGACCTCTTTCATGAAATAAACAGATCTTAAGAATCAATCCAATAATGTGCAGCTTCAGTCAGCTCCTTGATAAAAATATGCACATCAAATATCATTGCACTGTAATATACAGCAGGACCTGTGGATGCTTATATTGGCAAATAGTTATACATATTTCAACCCGTAACCCTAATTTATACTCTTATTCCCATCCTAAACACTATTTTTATGCATGTCCCCTTATTTAGCCTTTCTCAGTTATCCCATCCCTAAAACTTATTTGTCCAAACTGAAACATTCTTCATCTAATCTCTATTCAACCCTCCGTCTCTTTTTTTTTTTCCCATTAAAATCCCCATAATGTAACAGTCATTAACACAGTGAGTATGTGCGACCACCTATTATTTGCATAACAAGTGCGCACCAGACACGGTACATCTCAGTCATCCCAGGATCCAATCAGGATCTGATTAATAAATTAATGAATTAATCAGGTCACCTGATCCATTCGTCCATCAGTCCAGATCCGTTGATCGCCACACCAGACTTGAGCAGCTAACAAACCTCAAAGGGAGACCACTAAAATAAAACCAGGTAATGTGAATCATATGTTATACTGTAAAATCATTAAACTGTTAAATGTAAATAAAATCTTTGCTTTCCCAAAAAAAAAAAAAAAAACTTGATTGACTTGACATGTTGTTCAATGAGTGTCGTTAACGTGATATAGGAGGCCAAAGCCATGATGAGTACGTTTTATTGTGTAAAAAAAAGTGCTAAACTTTACAAAATCAAATGTCTATTCCAACCTCAGTGTTATAAAACTGAGAGCACGTTCTGCTCCTCGTATTTGTTCCGGCTGTTTATCAAACCTACATCCCTGAGAAGGTAAAGTTTCCACGTTAAAGTGGTTTGAATAACCACCTCATTTTCAGTGGGTCTGCTTTCTGGTTGCGTAGAATTGATCCTCTCACAATGGAAGTGTAATTACCAGCAGGACAATCTCTAAACTCAAACCCACCAGGCGGATCCTTCAGCTGTGGAACCCTCCCAAAGAGACCCTGTGGTAAATTATAATTAACTGCAGATACAATCCATTCATATTAAGGAGGTGAGATTCACTTTTTTTTCCTGCAGTGGAACTGAGAAGGAACAGCCACCTGCCTGTTTGATTAATTGGTGGTGTCTGTGGCGCAGTCCATTTGCAGTCGGTTACAGTGTATTTGCTTTGTGTCAGGACGCACCTTAAACACACTGCATCATCGCAGACCTGAAGACGGTGCAGGACTTCGAGTCTCTTTGGTAGCTTTGCTGCAGGCAGCTCCTTCTGACATCGTAACTAATCTATTAACTTGTAAATTAAACAGCAGTGAAGCGGGAGGATGCTACAGCCGTCTGCTGCTGTAATCAATGTTTCGAGGGTCAAATTTTGATTGACAGCACCTGTTAAATCTAATATAATCTGTGCAATTTTGCTGTAAATGGGATAAACACATTCATATTAGTAAAAAAAACTCAACAGACTTTAATTATGTAAATAGAGATTGGAATAAATAAGCTTGAACATAAAGTTTTACTTTTTTTATAGTTATACTGCCATTAAAAGGTAAAAGCTGATAATAATGTATAGGTGTGAGTTTGTTGTGTGTGTGCCTGTTAGCAAAATATCTTATAAGTAACTGGAAGAATTTTGATGACACGTTCAGGAAATAATCAATGGATGAAACTTTACAATTGATAATCTTTTGAAAAACAACCCAATTCAAGATGGCTGCCATTATTTAGTCGATTTTACAATTATTGAGCTACATTTTGGCGTAGCAGAGGCAGATTAGTCCACACAATGTGTCAAACTCAAGGCCCGTGGGCCAAATGTGGCCCTCGTTGACATCTTATCTGGCCCCCAAGATGTTATATTAAATGGGAAATACTTAAATCACTTTATTTTTTCAGTAATCTTTGATAATGATGTCAAAAGTACAACAGAGAACATCAAATGAGACCAATCAAACTCTCGCTGAGGAACCTGCAACCAAGAAGATGTCTAAGTTGAGTTAATGTAGATTCTGAAACCGGCCCTTAGTTTGAAAAAGATTTTAACTTTCGCCCTCTTTTGTGAGTTTGACACCCCTGATAACACGTGGCACCCGATCTCTGTCTGAAAATTTGCCAATAACTTTTTGTAGTCATCTCTGTTTGCCTGTTAGCAGAATATCTCATGAAGGACTTATTCAGCAGCATTACAAACCTCCATAGTTTATTGTAGGTTATAACTTGTTTTTCATAGTATTTTCCTGTAAATTGTGTCTAAAACTATTTATTCACGTGAGACGTTTTGTTGGATTTTTCTAAAACACAACCTTTCTTGGACCGTAGAGAAGTTATGGTTGAATGCATCTTGATCATTAAATATCTGAACAGGAGACAGAGATGTCCCCACCTCTGCAGAGGCGTTTTAGCACCCAGGGGGAGCGGTACTGGACCATCATGAAAACCAACAACAACCCTGCGCTCTGAGTCTTAGGTCTGAAAGGAGGCAGGAGGTGTGCTGGGGGGGTCCTGGGTCAAAGTCTTGGAGGACGGAGGAGGTAAACCCAGCAGGGTGGAGTCCGAGTGACAGGTGGGGCAAAGTAAGGAGGAGGAGGTAACAGATAACATGTTGTAGCTCCACAGTGAGGTTTTCTTGAAGGTGATCTGATCCAGATGGTCTGTGGAACAGCACAGTGCACGTTACTGGTTTGAAATGCACACAGTTTTTTTTATATTTGACGTTTTGATGTTTGCATTCTGCTCAACAATAGGAAACCAGACCATGTCGTCGTTTCATACAGTCTGAGGTGAACCAGTGGGATGGTGGACAGTTTAAGGGGCGTCTTCACAGAAACAGGTTGAGTCTCGCTCCCGCTCTTCTGTTTCTGTGTAATCATTTCTAACGCTTAAAGTAGAGAAAACATTTTGTAATTCTGCCAGGAACTAATTGTTAAACGAGTATTTCACCACAAGTTTCTCAAAGTTGTTCCTCAGGACGTCTCTGGTGTTTGCTCAGATAATTTCTCTCAGTTTTGATGCAGTTGCAGCTTCAGATCTGCACAAACTTCCAACACTCTGCGATATTAGTTATATGAGGGACGTGAAGATCCATCTCCAACTTCCTTCTCTACAAGATTCTGTAAACAAGTTTAAAACTTTTTAATCACAATTAATTTGCACATTAAAAACATGGGGCAGCACATGTTAATTGTTTTGTATTTTATTATAAAATTAATAAATTAAAAATAAATAAATAAATAAAGGTTTTAGCTGAGAGTCACCTATTCCGAGCATGATATCAAACGATAACGCATGCGACCAAAATGGCTACAACTCTGTCATGTCTCAACGTATTAATCCGAAACTCATGAAAAGCGGCGGGCGATATGCATTCCTTAACCCTTCCTGAACTTGACAGCAACAGCTTGAAACGAAGGAGAGATCAGTGTTTAAAACTGACGTCACTAAAGGAGCTGCGTCGGTGATGTGGAAACTTTGAAGCATCCAAAATGAACTTATTAACCTGTGGGCAGGTTTACTGTGAGCACTTTAACAACTGACGAAGAAAAGTCATTTTCATCTTTTGGCGTTTGTGTTGAAGTGAATCTCTGACGCGTCGTCGTTGAGGCCTTTTTGTGGCCCCGGGGACTTCAGAGCTGCCTTTCTGTGCGGCGCTGCTCAGATGGCCATGTTTACTGCACTCCAGAGTGAGTATTTACTGCAGTTGACGGGGCTGGCAGACCCCACTGTCACAGCAAATGGTGCTGTTGGGAAAACAAACAGTTGTAACGAGGCTGGATCTGTCTGTGAGGCCGCTGAAATCTGCTGCGGTCTGAAACCCACTCAGATATGAGGGATGAAGGGGTTAAAGGTCGTTGAGTTGACAGAAAAGAGCTCTTTTGACGTTCAGCTTTGTTCTGGTGGATGTTAAATGTGCTCTGTCACTTGATGGAGGGACTTGATGCTGGCGCATGATGATTTAAGAGGCTTCCTACAGGAAATGATGCAAACCTGGTGTCTGGGAAAGGCTGACACACAATTATTCATGCCTGTGATGGTGCGTACTCCGAGACAAAGCTTGAAGCAAAATGCTGACGCTGCTGTTGATTTTTGGCGAGATTAAAAAATAGAAAAAGATCTATCTCCGTATACTCGTGCAAATCCAAGCAAATCATGGAATTAGTCAAAATGAAGTTATTATGTGGGCGAGGGTAAGGTGCTGCTAAGAGGATGATGTCATTTCCAGAGAAGCATGCTGCCTCTCTCCTCCCGCTCTCCTCGGCCTTGTTTCTGTGACTGCGTGTGCAGGCACATTTCTTCATGTCTCTGTGTCTCGCTAAAGAACGGGATGAATTTTTAATGAAAAGCAACGTGGCCTCCGTGTGCTCCCTCAGATCACTTTCCAGGACGGGGTGTCTCTCCCGATGTTAGCAGCATGAACACAGGCGGCGCGGGGAGAGAAAAGCAAACGCTCGTCCACCTGGAAGCGACTACACGTGCACGTTTTTAACTTCCTTTCCAGCAGTGATGAAACGAGGGAGGGTTGTGTGCAAGCAGCCTTGTTCTGAGTGTGTTACGTTGTTACATCACTACTGGAGTGAGTGCTTGTGCCGAGCCGGCCCTTCGGATGACTGCATGGATAAGTTGTGAAAATGAATCTTTTATTTACACACAGAGTTCCTCATACTGCTCTCTCCAGGGCTGTGGGGCCACAAAATCCTCACACAGTCAAAGAACTGAAGGCAACAGGTATGAAAACTGAAAGAAAGTGGACGTAACTGATCTCTGCATAGAATTATACCGTTAATTTGAGTTTATTTAAATAAATAAAAAAACAGACTCATTCAAAGACATAATTCATATCACCCACCACTAGGCCTATAACGATAAATACTAAATCAATTAATCGCATGATAAATTAAAATGATCAACCTCATTGTCATTTATCTGCTTTATCATTTCTGAAGACACTGGATGACAAAGGCTCAACTCCGGTGCTCTTCACTGACCCCTAACGTTCTCTTTTCTCTTTAAAATCTATTTTAACCGTCCAAAATCGTGTTTTTGGATTGTTAAAAGCAGATAAGCTACGAGCTAAGCTAACAGGCGGACCTCGGGGAAAAAACCTTTGTCTTGTTGAAGCTCCAAAATTCACGGTTGAAACCCGTGCCTTTGTGTTAAAAGTTTTTTTCTCTGCAAAAAAATTTTTTTTATTAAAAGCTTTGTGTGAAAATGTTATGCTGAAGAGCTCAAACCACACAGAGCGTCCGCCATTTTGAGAACCGAAGAGAGACAGTCCGTGTCACGTCAAGGGGCCTCCCTCCCATTTTTCTCAGAGACACGCTGCTCGCTCCCTCACTATCCATCCTTCAGTTCAAACAGTCTTATACTGCCATCCAGTGGTCAGAAAAGGTACTACACACAAAAAAATCTAAATTTCTTCTTATATTTGACAATTACTAATTATTGTCAAATTTCAAACAATATTATCGTTTTTCGCAATAATTTCTGAGACGATTAATCACGCAGCAAAATGTGTTATCATGACAGGCCTACCCACCACCTTTAATGCTACAATTTTAGACTGATTGTCTTTTGTTGAGAAATGTTGTAATTGTTTTGATCAAACATTAAAAAATAACGTTATGCACACAATTTCATGTGCAATCACAAAATGTCACGCTCAGAATAGGCTTAGTGAACGACTCTCAGCTACTACCACATCAAATTTTATCTCAGTAGCAGCAGAACAGCCTAAATTGGGGAGTGGTGGTGCAGAGGTTTGAGAAGGTGGGCTTGTGATCGGAAAGTTGCAAGTTCAACTCCCGGTATTGTCAACATCAAAATTTGAGTGGAAAAGGTGAAACACCTTTGAATTGACTTTAATTGAATTGAACACCCACACCTGCCTCCACCCTCATTTGCCCCACTCTGGGTCCCTGAGCAAGGCACTTAACCCCCACCATTTGCTCCCAAAAACAGGTCTCTTGAAAATAAGTTCTCATGACTCAATGAGACTACCTGTATAAATAAAGGGTAAATGAAAAAAAATCATTGCCTTTTTGTGTTTGTTAATGTTGCTTACTGTAGTGGCCATCTTGAACCAGAATGAGTACAAATGACAGCCAGAGACATATTTACATTCAATGAATACTTTGTGGGAGTTTCATTCAACGTTGCCCATTGGTTCAGGATGTATTTTGGTAAAAAATAAAAAATAAAATAAAATAAAAAACACAAACGCAGGCAGAAACATAATCTGGATTCATCGGCTGTGGTAGCTCAGTCTTGTAATCCTGAGGCTGCAGGTTGCAGCCCAGGAGCAACAATTTCCAAATCATTAATTCAAAGTTTGTTTGCTGTTGTTATTCCTGCCGACGGAGCGGCTGAAACAACATTCACCTTTTCATAGTGGGCGATAAAATGTGAACATTTGCAGAACTTGTGAATTATGTAGAATTAAACTTAGACAGTCCAAAACCTAAACTGATGTTTATTTTTTTGGGGAAACTTGGAACAGGTGTGAGCAATCATTGTCTTACCTGCAGCAGACAGAGGTCAGTGCGGTCTCATGTGTGCATCTGGTTATGTTGGTTTATTTTTCTGCTAAATAGCTCATAAACCACTGAATGGTTTTTGATAAAATGTTCAAAGAGAAATTACTGGATGATCTTCTACAACTGATTAAGTTTTGGAGTCAATGCAGTTCAAAATGGCCGCCACAGTTGCCTGACATCAGCAAACACAAAAAATATCTATAACTCAGGGAATTTTACAGACACTGAGCTAAAATGTGGTGTGATAGTAGCTGAAAGTCCTCCAAAACACATATTTTACGGGCTTACAAATCATGCAAGAAACTACAAGAGCCAGCATGGTTTTACTTCAAAAGAGCTATCAACTTTTTGCCTTCAAGAAATGCTATAGGCTTTTCCAATAATTCTCAGTCGGGTCATCTGGACAGTTTCTTTTTTATAGAAACGTTTCACCCTCCATCCGGAGGGCATCATCAGTCAGAGGAGAAACGTTTCTAAAAAAAAGAAACTGTCCAGATGACCCGACTGAGAACTATTGGGTAGTGTTCAATGTTTTCAATGTCAGAATGAATGAAAACTGTCATATTTCAGCCAAAAATTGGTTTATAAATATGGGGGAATAATATAAATAAGTCACTTCGGTGTATAAGTCACAGGCCATGCAAATTATACAAAAAGCAGTTACTTATAGGTCGGAAAATATGGTACATCTATTTTTTTAATTTTATTTATTTATTTATTTACAAAAAATAAATTGTATTAAATTTCCTTTGCTGTCTATCATGCAGCAGAGAAGACCAGCTCAGAAAACAGCAGTAAAGACAAACTAAAGAGAGACGGTTCATCAACTGGATCAAACATGGCTTCTGTCGAGCGTCTGCGGCCAATCGGGGCATCAGCGGAGGAGGAGGTGTGCGAGGGTGACGTAATAAATACACAACAGCAAGAAGGTAGTGGAGAGAGGCCCATTCACATCATCATCAAACCTCAAAAGGAAATGGGCACAGAAAGGAAAGATAGCCAGGAGCCCCCTCAGTGGTAGCACCTCAACCATCAAATCATGTTGCATTCATGAAGAGTGGGGAAAATGAGAGACTTAAGAACCTGCATTTGTTTGGATCTGGACTGTCAAAAACATAGAGCCTAAAAATGGCCATAGATTACGTTACAGGAAAAAAAAGTTCAAGGATTCAAGTCTTGAGTGTCGTGTTTGAACGTAGATGAAATGAGTGATTTTGTGCTAAACAAAGCATAGACGTACAGAAGATAACTCATCATCAGCAAAGAGAAATATTCTATTTATTAGTTTAAGTACACAGTTAAAGTGTATTGTTTTTGTTATTGTGAAGCTATTTTTTAGACAGTGAAATCAACTTAGTTGTATTTTTATAGGAGTTGAGATCTGGGATGTTTTGCAAGAGTTTTATTATATTCTGTCATGCTTGAGACACCAAACCATCTGCCACATAAACAGTTGCTGATGCTGTTATCCATATTACTGAATCCAGTCTGTTGTGAATTGAAAAACACAACTTAGACTTTTAATTCTTGAGAACATAGCTGTATTAATAAAAGCATGGGTAGAGTTGTCATAAATCTGTTTCTGTTCAGTTCGTTTCTTTGACATGTTATTCCTCTATTTTGCTTAAACATAAAATATTTGTAGGTTTGATTGCATTTAGGCTGAGCCAAATGCTTTTTTTTTTAACAACAACAAAAGAATAGTTGTTCCATACATTTCTATTGTGATTTGAATTGAGGTGCAGTACTTGTTACTGGTCATTTCCCTTGTTTATTGTTAAATATATCTGAGCCTTTAAAGATATTTTAACAAAACACAACGTAAAAATGTATTTGTAATATAATTTATTGTACATTTTTTACTGTAATTTCTTATACATATGTACAATAGAACATATTTTAAAATTTATTGAAGATTTAGACAAGGTTTTACTTGTTATTATTGAACAAAATCATTTTGTACATCTGTGACTTCTAATGTTTTTTTTTTCTCTGTGTTTCGATCTGAAGACAACCCTAGCATTGATAGATTGTGCCTTGCAGTATTAGAAATTTTGCACTTTATAATTGTGTCTACACTTGGATTAGAAGCTGCTGCTTTCCCAACAAACATAATTTAGGCTACCCTGAAAGCATATTTTTTGTTTTACACAAAGTTATTTGATTTTACTGAGAGACAATTCTAACCTTACCGTGTAACCTTACAGGTTTATGTTTGCTTTCATAAAAAGTCCATTTTAAAACAAAGACAGTCTTGTGCCCTCTCTTTGTGTTAGCTAAGATTCAATCTTGAGAAGATGGAGTGTAGCTGAAAAAGATTAATGTTATGTATTTTATTCTGGAATAAATGTTTCAAAATATATTTGCTTTTGATGATTCCTGATTGTGCTCGGTTTACTGTTTGTGTGCACAAGAATCAACCAGATATTAAACTGCATTTTCAGGATATCTTTCTGATCGAAAGTTTACCACAGAATGTGAGCAATAAACTTTGGACACTTTAAACAGCATAAATATTTGCATACGTGGAATTTTCATGTTGATATTTTTTCCTGCAGAAAATGAAACATATTGCATAATTGTTGTCATAAAAATTTAGCAAAATAATCAGTTTCATTACTATCCATCCATCCATTATCTTCATCTTATTCTGAAGTCAAGTCGTGCTGGCAGCAACTTGAGCAGGGAGGGCCAGACATCTCTTTCCACAGCCACCTAAGGTGTTCTCAGGCCAACCGAGAGACATAGTCTCTCCAACGTGTCCTGGGTCCTCCCCAGGGTCTCCTCACAGCCTGACATGCTCAAAGCACCTCCCTAGGGAGGTGCTCAGGGAGCATCCTCACCAGATGCCTGAACCTCTTCAACTGGCTCATCTCAATGTGGAGGAGCAGTGGTTCTTCTCAGAGTCTCTGCCGGGTGACTCAACTTCTCACCCTATCTCTAAGGGAGAGTCCAGCTACCCTGCAGAGGAAACTCATTTCAACTGCCTGTATCAGTGATCTCATTCTTTCAGTCACTGCCCAGAGTTTGTGACCAGGTGAGGGTATGAACGTACACCGACAGGTAAACAGAGAGCTTCCTCTTCACCACAATGGATCAGTACAGAGTCCGCAATATTGCAGACGCTGCACCAATCCATCTGTCATTCTGCATTCTTCCCTCACTTGTGGACAAAACAACGAGATACTTGAACTCCTCCACTTGAGGCAAAACCTCACCCTCAGCCCGAAGAGAGCAATCCACTCTTTTCCAGCTGAGGACCATGACCTTAGATTTGGAGGTGCTGATTCTCAGCCCAGCCACTTCACACCCGGATGTGAACCGCTGAGATCACGGTACGATGACACCAACAGGACAACATCATCTGCAAAGAGCAGAGTTGGAATCCTGAAGCCACCAAACCAGAATCCCTCCACCCCGTAGCTGCACCGAGAAATTCTGTCCATAAAAGTTATTAACAAAATCCGTGACAATGGGCAGCCCTGGCAGAGACCAATTCCCACCTGAAGGGGTCCGACTTACTACCGGCAATGCGAACCAAACTTTTGCAACGCTTGTATAGGGACATAACAGTACATAGGCCCCCAATCCCATACTCACAGAGCACCCCCCCATGTACCTTGCGGAACGTGGTCGAAAGCCTTCTCCAAGTCCACAAAACACATAGAATGGATGGATAAACTCCCATGACCCCTTGAGGACCATAGTGAGGGTAAAGAGCTGATCCAGTGTTCCACAGCCAGGACGGAACATGCTCATCCTGGATCTGAGGTGTTTGTATTTCAGTACTATGAAGAAAAAAAAAATCTAATTTAACCCAACTGCGTCATAAACATGGAGACATGTTAAAGAATGTTGAGACCAGGACTTTATGACCCTTTCGAGAATTTTAACTTTTTTAAAAAGTTTGGAAAGACCTAAACCTAATAAAATCCCCTTTGAGAAGATTTTAGGACATTTTCACAAGACTCGTATTCAGAAAACGTCATTTAGCTCCAAGTGCTGATTACAGAGCAGCATGGCAAGGAATAACAGAAGAATGTGAATTAAAAAATGAAATTAAAATTGGCTAAAGGGGCATAGAATTAAGTAAATTCCAATGAAATGCACTGATGATAAAGAAATGAGACCAATTATTTGGAAGGCAGGTGGCAGCGATGGGGGCAAACTGAAAACTATTGTACGTATATATGTAGAGCAGGATTTATGATTTACATGGCCACTGACTTGTTTATATTCACAGAAGGTGTTACTGTGTCAAACGGGCTGCTGGGTGAGATGAAAAACATGAATACTGTAGTTATAATGTACAAGGTGCAGTAGTTTAATTTGTAGCTACATTAAAAAAGACCTGCGACTTTACAAGATAAAGTGACCGTTTATAGTACAATCATCAGATTAAATAACTCGGGATAGCTCGTCCCATTTTAGTAGCGGCACAAAAATATTTTTGTTTGCCTTAAACACGCGAATAACCTTTCGATCCATTTTGTCCTGAACAGCTACCGTAGTTGTAAGGATGGCGACCTTAATATTGGTTAGCCGTCCTGCTGGTGTCCTTTCAAAGATTTCACGTGAGTAATTTTGCAGCGGAAATTAGAATAAGACACATGTCTTTCAGGTCAATAGTATGTCTTTATATGCATATTTATTTATCCCTGCAACCACCATTTAACATTCAATCAGACTAGTGACCTTGTTGCTAACAGGCCGGCTGCTAATCATGCTAACAGCTGCTAATCATGCTAACAGCTGCAGTGATCGCAGCTGGTCACTGTATTGGTTTGTTTGTTTGTTTGTTTTATACGGGGCTGGGGGTATTGTAACACAGGGTAACGTGTCAGCTCGGGTTTCCTCTTCCTTTTTGTGCAGCTCTGAAGAACAACATGAAAGATCCTCTTGTTGCTAACAACGGATTGACGTTAAACTATAAAGATAGTTAACTTGATACTTAGTGTTTTAATTTACAGCACTAAGTTGAAAAATGTATACTAGTTTTAAACATTGGTTCTTGCGTTAATATGCATATTAGGTATGTTTAAAAAAAAAAAAAAAACATCACAAAGAAGTTAGATGTCAAAGCAAATGATTTCGATTGAAACAGACGTAACACATACCCAGATGCATGCTCAATAGGTCTTTTGCAGACACGTGACTTATGAATTCCAGCCGCCATACTGGGGGGTTACGCAGATAACGGTTCAGGT
>JARVLU010000380.1:26086288-26097453 GCA_031762415.1 Simpsonichthys santanae
GCACCACGCTGAATACTCGATGTACCCCCCCCCCCCCCCCATACACACCCAAACCAAGACACATACACCTCGCTGCCCTCTATAAGTTTCACCCACCTCACCTTCTTGCTTCTCTGACCCTCTCGATCTCCCTCACAGGAGGAGAAATCAATAGCCTCAAATTAATCATCCTGCCATGAGCAGACCGGGGGAGGAGGCTGTTGGATGGTGGGGGCTGAAAGTTCAGAGGAACATTTAGAGGCCCAGAGAAAAATTTTCAATAAAATGAAAGCAGATTTGTAAACTCAAGGTGATTAGTGTGGGGGTAAGCCTCATTAGTAGGAAAGTTTGCTTTGTAAGAGCCATGTTTGTTTCCAAGTTACCAAATGTTGTCGTATTAATAGGAGGGGTGATAAAAGTCCAAACGACAGAAAAATGCTTTTAAAAATGCACAAAGCTGCTTAAAAAGTTTTTTAAAAAGTAAAATGATGTGCAATATCACTAAGAGCCACAAGGGGAAGACTAATCCCTGGATCCAGGCAAGCATCAAGTTGTTTCCAGGGAAAAAGACAGAAATATATATATTTTTTACAGATTATTCTGGTTTAAAATATCATTTTAGTTCATCTAATCCACCTAAATTTAACTTAATACTTTATTAGAGATCTGATCTTTATGTGGGGCCTTATGAACTGTTTTACTTTTCCCAACCTAACCAGATTTGTTCGACCTAAAATGAGTCTTATTATATGTTGGATTATTAAACGTCCACACTTTAATGGTAAAACGTTCCCAATTTTATGAATTTTTACAAATTTGAACAAAATACACAAAAAAAAGAGTTGAACATTTAGTTTTAATACAGCACGAGAAAATCTGCTTGTACGTCATTTACACAGTATTTAAAAACACGTTGCATTGCTTCATATGATGCTCACATGAAAAGAAAAAGGTTTTCATGCAAGTTTCTTCTATAGTTTGTGTGTGAGGATAAAGAAACAGTTTTACTGTTTGCAAAGTAAAAATACATCACATGTCAACTTAGTCGCATTAAATTTTATAGGAGGGGTATTAAGAGCATAAAATGATGGTATATTGTGTTATAACTATGGATTATTTGATTCACTGATGATGAAGAGGAGTAGGTTATATGCTACTAATATTATTATAATTAGCACCACTTTACAATAAGGCTCCCCTTATAGATGCTAATAAATAGTTTATAGATGTGTTATTAATTCCTCAATAAACACTTTATAAATCATTAATAATTGTTTATTATGCATTAATTAAGAGTGACAGAGACAAAACTGACCAATTTATTGCCAAATAGTGAGCCAAATCTGTTCACCTATATATTTCATATAGATTTAGTTACCACCTTGTAAGCACAATAAGCATTTGTAAACAATTTTTTTTAGGATACTGTATAATATTAGATGTAGATACTTATAATGTAGTGATAAAGTACAATATTATATGCTAAAAAAACAGGTTTGCAAATTTACAAATACACTCTGCTCAGCATGAGGCTTGGTCCGTCACAAAATAAGTCCAAGTAAAAAAAAAACATCCAAGCATCAGTTCCACTTGCAATTTTTAGGCCTGAAAATTAAAATTAAATAAAAATGAGTTAAGAGCTATCGTTCCTAATGATTTTTACGTGTGGCCTGTGTGCAGCTTCGCCGAGTTCAAATGAAACGGATCGGGTCGAGCAGACAGCCAGTGTCTTCTGCACAGACTAAACGAGAGACAGTGGAGTTTCTGGAGCTCCGTCAGCCTCAGCCTCCGTGCCAGCTCACAATCCATTTTTCAATTCTTTGTTATTTCAAAGCAATTTCCATTTTACGACAGCGCTTGATAGATTTTAAAACGAGAAGAGAGTCTGTGTAATAAAAGTGAACAAGTCTGCATTTTTCGCGCGCAGATATATTGTCAGACAATTCAATTTGTTATTCCAGGCAGAAAACAGCTGTCTTGCAGAGCCGAAATTTGTCTCTTGTGCTGATGTGTGATGTCAGGCTGAGCTTCGGCATTGCACCTCGGAGAACTTACCGTAATTGGCGGAGATGGGAAAGGTGACTTTGACAATGTGACTATGCACTTTCTGATTCCTCGTCGTTATCTCGGCTTTTAAATTGGAGCTTGGTTTAAGAGGAAACGCTCGGATATCTACGGGAAAAATTGTGAAAGTTCAGGCGGGTGTCCATGGAGACCCCTCACCCCCTCGGATGACATCGGACTTTCAGGATTAATGATGATGAATATTGATGTCTGAAGTTATAGGAATCATGGGAATTTGTAAACAGATGTTTTTACATGAAAGATAATCAAGACGGTAGAAGACGTGTGAGAGGAGGGGGCTCCAGTATTTAGTTACCCCCCCCTGCGGCAGTCCGAGCTCCTGCTGTTACTTTCCCTCACTTTTACTAGAAATTGCTTTTTGCAAACTGTATCCCTGCTGAGACTTTATCTTTCCTCTGTACCTCGTCTGTGAGATGCTGCTTGGCTCTGCATCTTCTGAATATCATGTTCTGGTGTTAGTCAATTGTAAATGGACTGCACTTACATGGCACCTTTCTATCTTATCAAGGCGCACGTAGCGCTTTACAACACAATCTGTGTCCTCATTTACCCATTCATACAGCGCTACTAGATCTATACAAAGCAAATTGAACAAATCATTCTAAAGAGACCAATTTATCACATTCACACACTGATGGGACACACATCGGAGGCAACGAGGGGTTCAGTGTCTTGCCCAGGGACACCTTGGCGTGTGACTGTTGGAGGAATCGAACACCCAACTCTTGCATCCGAGGACGACGACTGCTCTAACCACTCACAGCCAGATGTGGGGAACTCAAAGGTCAAATAAATAATTAACTTTATTGGACAAACTCAAAGGGCTGACGTGGCAGCAAACCTTAATAAGCAGGAGCAGGACGACACGGAGGAAGACGGGGCATGACAGCTTTGTGAGGACAATCCACGGACAGGGAAGAAACAATCTGACACAGAACTTATACGGACACTAATGAGAGAATAATCATGAACACCTGGACAGGTGAATGAGGAAGGAGCTGGACCTGATAACATGAGGAATGAAACGTTGAGGAAGACAGGAAACACAAGCACACAAACAAAAACCTAAAGAGCTGACACAGCAGATTCTCACAGGAAATACACACGAGATTATTTATACTGAGGGTAAACACTTTGGAAATCTATTTCTCCATTGTCTTTTCTTTTGAGGAAAGGTGGGCAATAATGTAACTCTGTGTTTTTTAAGTCTATTGGTTAAATATTTTTAAACCATTGGAGGGGTTTTAATCACTGGATGACCATCTTGATAATTATTGGTGTCAGTCCCTATCAAGATGGCCACAGCAGCTAAATAGCATTAACTGATCCCAAAACCTTTATAAAAATGAACAGATACGGAGCTTTAATTTTGTGTGGTAGTAGCTGAGAGTCATTCCTAATACATACTTTGAGTGCTAAAAGTAAGCAAGTTGACTAATTTTGCGATGATCAGAGTCGTTTTCAGTTTTCCAGCTTGAGTTGCAAGTTACTTTTTTTACTCTCAGGATAGCCACAGAGTTATCCCGGGGGTCTTTAACTCTTCGCAGTTTTGTCACGAGCATGCCCGACCCATCTCAAGGAAGCTAGAGTTTTATTTTGGCACCTGCAGGAGCTGCCCTCTGACGTATCCAGATATAAAAACTATGCTGATCATAAATAACAACCAAGAAAGGACGAGTGCAAATCTGCGTGTCATCATTTCTAATGTGTACTCCAGCAGATTAAACCATGAATGTGGGGGCAGCTGCTGAAGTGGGTGCACAAAATGAGTCCAGGTGAAAGACATAGATGAAGGCAGGCGGGCTACTGAGCACAAACTTTGGTGTTTTGATTTTGAACCACTTTGGCATGACTGTCTCAGAGGAGTTGACGGGGGAGAGGGCGGGCCCCGGTGATATATATTCCGTTTGTGGGAATCAGTTTATTTTAGTGACTCCTCAGATTGAAGAAGACCTTTGGATGAAGGACGAAACGTCTCAGCAAAAAAAGAAACCATCCAGGTGACCTGACTGAGCATTGTTGGATTATTGAGCATGAACTTTGATATTGTTGAGCAGAGTTTTGCAAGCTGTGCCACAGTAGCTCAGTGGACTGTGCTGCAGTCTTTTAATGCTGAGGCTACAGGTTTGAGCCCAGGGTGCATTAGGAAGGACGTAAAACAGTTTCTTCCATATGTGCTTGCTGTGTTAGCTCCTAAAGAACAGCCGGAAGAGAAGAAACAGTGTTTTTGCAAGTCAGGCACACAAACTTTAGGCTGTGGTTTTTAAAAACAGGCCACGTGGTGCTGGTGTCGCCAACGAGTCTCCAACAGCTTTGTGTGATTTCTTTGTTCAAAACGTTGAGGAGGCAGCCGAAACGCATTCCTTCAAGACATGGAAAAACATCTCAACGCATCATTTTCTTCAAACACAATTTAAATGGTAAAGTTTTTAATCTCAGACCGCGTTATCTGAGCTAAAGTAAAACATCTAAATCGTCATTTGTGATTTATCAAAAAAAAACACACGAAAGAATAAAACATTTTTGGTCATTGCTGATTATTTTGGCTTCGGCAGAAATGTATGAATTCGAACTGTACGGCTGCTTCTTTGTGGTGGTTTTCATCGTATTCCACTCGATAAAATGAGATTTTATGGTTTCTCCTAATTTCCTTCAGTGGGTGAAGCTCAGCGCCAAGGACAGTGACGGATTAACCCGCTCTCGACCCACATCTGCACAGTTTGACTGACTCAAACGTAGCCCCTCTGATTAGCCTTCCCTGCTTTCTCCAGGAAGATTTAATATAATCCAAATCCTAGATAAAAGAAAAACAGCAACTTTGTCCTAAAGTGTTGAGTTTGAAAAAATGAAATTAGATTGTAAAAATGTGGAACATCCAGTCAGTTTGTCAGGCGAGGGACAAGGCAGATCAAAATGTCCAGTCCCACACAATTAGCAACATTTTAACCAACTTTTTTTGATTTGCCTGGCATTCCCATACGTTGTGCACTTCAGTGGAAAAGTGGATTCACAAAAATGTGACCTTTGCAAAGTTCTGATACAGACAAACACAATCAAAAAGAGCAAAGGCTGTAACACAAAGTGAAGCTGCTGGAACAGAATGCTCTAAAATTAGGCCAGACCATCATTAGACTAAGATTAAGGAATTTATTCCAGTTCTAATGTTTGTTTCCAATGACTGTATCTTCTCCCTCCTCCAGGTCTTTAAACAGTTGGAGCTTATTTTTGATCTTCAAAATTTCATGCACCACTCTGCTGATCACACGATGACTTATCTTTCCGTTCGTGTCGCGAGTCATCGACAGCCATCATTTACATTTCTGCGAGGACACTGTGTAAGTGTTTTTGTCAAGCTCGCGATGCCTTCGTGGCCTCTGTGTTTTTAGCGCAAGATGAAACGCAAAACATCCTGTTTTCAGTGCGACGAAAGACTGACATATGAACATAGCGTGAGTCATAATCCCTTTAAATGCAGCCAACTGTAAGAAGTATCCCTCACACTTGCTCTCAGTGAATATGATTATGGCTCTAATCGTCAAACTGGATGGATTGCGCTGATGCTCTGACTGGCTGCGGAGCATTTAAAGCTCCTGTCAGCAAACGGAAGGGAACTTTTAAAGCTTTTTGTGTTTGTTGCATGACATTTTTAGGCTTTTAAATAACTGAAGACATGTCTTACTTTAACACGTGCCACAGAAGTGGTAACATCATCACTGTCTTGGGTTCATCATGGACAATCTTGAACCTGTTTGTGTTTCAGATCCAGGTTCTGTTTGCTTATCTGTTGCAGTGTGCAACACTTTAGCCCGATTCAAATGTGTTGCGTTGTTTTTACAGACATTAATTTTTAACAAGATGGAAAATATGAGTGATCTCAGACGTTCTCAGAATTTCATTTTGGCCTGTTTGTTTGAATGTTGATTGATTGTCTAGTTGTTTGGTTTGTTGGATGTCAGGTTGGACGGTTGGTTAGTTGTTAAGTTGTATGTTTTGTTGGTTGTCTTGTTAGATGGTTGTTTGGTTTGTTGGTCGCCTGGTCAGTCAATTGGTTGGTCAGTCAGTTGGTTGGTTGGTTTGTTGGATGTTAAGTTGGAAGGCTTGTTAGTTGCTTGGTTTGTGGGTTGTCTCGTTGTTTGGTTTGTTGGTTGCCTGGTCAGTTGATTGGTTAGTTGTTTGGTTGGTTGGTTGGTTGGTTTGTTGGATATCAAGTTGAATGGTTGGTTAGTTGTTTGGTTTGTTGGTTGTCTCATTGGATGGATGTTAAATTGTTTGGTTTGTTGGTTGCCTGGTCAGTTGATTGGTTAGTTGTTTGGTTGGTTAGTTGTTTGGTTGGTTGGTTTGTTGGATATCGAGTTGAATGGTTGGTTAGTTGTTTGGTTTGTTGGTTTGTTGGATATCAAGTTGAATGGTTGTTAAATTGTTTGGTTTGTTGGTTGCCTGGTCAGTTGATTGGTTAGTTGTTTGGTTGGTTGGTTTGTTGGATATCAAGTTGAATGGTTGTTAAATTGTTTGGTTTGTTAGTTGTCTGGTCAGTCAATTGGTTGGTTTGTTTATTGTCTGGATGGATGTTTGTTAAGTTGGTTGGTTTATTACTTGTATGGTTGTTTGGTTTGTTGGTTACCTGGTCATTTGATTGGTTGGTTGTTTGGTTGTTGTTTTTATTTATTTATTTGGATATCGAGTTGGATGGTTGGTTAGTTGTTTGGTCCGTTGGTTGTCTTGTTGGGTGGTTGTTAAATTGTTTGGTTTGTTAGTTGCCTGGTTGGTTGTTTGGTTTGTTAGTTGCCTGGTCAGTCGATTGGTTGGTTTGTTGGTTGTCTGGATGTTTAATTTGTTGGTTGCCTCATCAGTTGATTGGTTAGTTGGCTTGCTGGTTGTCTGGTTGGTCAATTGGTTATTTTTTTTGCTGTCGATTTGTTGGCAGTTGGTTTGTTGTTTGGTCTGTTGGTCATCTGGTTTGACTGTTGTATATCTGTTTGGTTGTTTGGTTTGTTGTTCGTCTGGTTATTCAGCTCTTTTCCAGGATCAATGAACAGCTGTTTTTAGAGGGGATTAATAACAGCCATCAACCTTCCTGCAGTTCTCAGTGAGCAGAATTTATGCTGATATCATGAGCCATGAGGTCATGGGGTGTAAATCAATGAGAGGTCGGTAGGGGGGACAAATCAGTTAGGTTTTCTCCGCAACTAAAGAGCATCATCATCATCACTGACAGTGCTGGGAGGTGAACAGTTCTTTGTGTTCATATCTGTGTTGCTGCAGTTTGTCTAACAGCTGTTTATCAGCATGTGGATATAAATCAAATGTGTGAAAGTTTAAAGGATTTTTTTTGTTCTTCCTGCACAGCTTTAATTTTTTTTCTTGCAGAATTTAAATACATCCAGATTAACTTTTTTTTTCCTTTTAGTTTTAACTACAAGCTGTGCTGCCTCCTCTGTTCTTTGAAAACAAGAAGTTCAATTGTGGGGGCTATTGCTTTAACAAATTTTACTATTCCCTGCAAACTCTTAGTAGATTTATTTTTTTTTACTTGACATAAAAAAGAAAATTTAGTGTGTTTAAAGTACTGATAAAAAATAAATCAAAGTACTGATAAAGCAATCTTAGCTCATTTCTTTTTTAAGTCTTTTTTTTTTTTTTGGCTTTTCGCTCTTCAGGCGTCTCCACCTCCATCTCACTCTGTCCTCACTCCAACTACCTCCATGTCCTCTCTAACTGCATCCATGTATCTTCTCTTTGTCTTTTTCCTGGCAGCTGCATTTCTAATTTCCTTCTACCAATATACCAACTGTCCCTCCTCTGGACATGTCCAAACCATCTCAGTGTGTCCTCTCTAACTTTATCTCCCAGTTGTTCAACCTGTGCTGTACCTCTGATGATCTCGTTCCTGATCTTCTCCAAGTTCATTATCCTAAACACTGGTGACCATTAACCTCAGCACAAAAAAGACAGAGTTTTAAGTGGTGCGGTTAATGGGAAGTATGAACGGATAGAGGTGCTGTATCAATTTCAATGAATAATCTGGGTTTAACATTACCACAGTCCATCATGGGCAAGTATGGTGACACACAGTCTGAGGTCCAATCCTGCTAATAGTGTAGAAAGAAACATTTCCATTCTGTCTGGCATTGTGGAATCATGATGGATCATCATGGAGTCATAGGGTCTGACTTCAGATGTGGTGGTGGATCTGGTACCATCACAGCACAGCACTACATCAGTAACAACCTTTGACTGCATGTATAACCTTCCAGAGACAACATCCTAGTCCAGTTTATCAACAAGACCACAACTGTCCATTCACATGTGACTTTGGACCACCTGCACAATGTTGACATCTGCATGTGGATGGACAGGGGGCCAGTTACATCAGCTGTGGTTTGATACTGGATGTAATCATTGCATTCCAGTTATGTGGCCTTTCAGAAAAAGTGCTTTTATTTAATAATAAATAATAATAATAAATTAATCCAACTCTAACAGATTTTATTAGAGTGTAAACACAGATTTATAAGAATATAGGCATTTTATTCAGCATTGTATCTGATGTAAGATAAGCATTACTCTCATGAAACATTTCAGCGCCAATAAATAAATAAACAAACAAACAAATAAATAAATAAACTGTCCAGATGACCTGACTGAAATATGTTGTATTGTATTCCTGGATTATTGAGCATGGACTTGGTTGGTTCAGCTTGTATTATTAACAAACTATCAAAAAACGACAAGTATCCAGAGAGCCTTCTTTTACTTGTGTCAAACTCAAGAAAAGTGACCCTAAATCCTCATTAACTGATTAAAGTCTATTTAAATTGTGTGTCCAGGGAGCTGCTGGCTGAATAACCCAGTTCCACTGCTCCAGAACATGCTCCAGCTCGTCATCAGTGTGTACCTGTCAGGGAGCTGATATGTTCACTGGAGTCATCTTTGCTGATTCCCTCCTCCTCCGTGATGTTGCTCATCGGAGCGTTGAGACTCAGACTGTCTTCATCTGATGGCTGCACATTAAACATTAAAGAGAGATTTTAATCACTACTTATCAAACCCCAGGTCCAGACTCCATGGCTAAAATTAAAATATGACTTAAACAAGTTCAGCAGAAATATTAATTACATTTGAACTGTGGCAGTTTTTCACCAACATTTCATAAAAGACCACTGAATACTAAATATATAGACCCTGTCCAAAAAATTTGAATATTGTGGAGACATCAGACCACACCACTCAGTTTTTGCAGGAAGAAAAATAAATAAATTAGGAGCACAACAAAATCAAAATATGTTACTTTCAAAATGATGTGTCAATCTTCAATATTTGGTTGGGAATCTCTTTGTCTGCACTTCCTCGATGCATCGTGGCATTGAGGCAACCAGCCTGTGGCATTAACTGGGAGTTATGGAAGCCCAGATGTCCTTGATGCTGTCAGTTCTTCTTTGTTGTTGGATCTGGTGCTCCTCATCTTCCTCTTGAGAATACTCCATAGATTCTTAATGGGGTTTAGGTCTGGAGAGTTGGCTGGACAGTCAAGCACTGTGGCATGGACATCAAACCAGGTTTTGGTGCTTCTGGCAGCATGGGGAGCATAGGCCTCACAAGCATTATAAATGAAGGGGACATGTCCCCCTCACATAAAAAAAGTTCATTTGGACACCCCCCCCACACACATACACAATTTTACTATGAAACATTAGTTCAGTCTGCACAGTTTCTCTTTCTTCGTGAACAAATCCGTTCCACTTGATTAATAGGAGAATACTAAAGCCACTAAAACTCCACTCCAAGTTTTCCTGGTTACCTCAAGCTCTAAATACAGCAGTTTCTGTGTGTCTCCTCCTGTCTCGGCAGAAAACGTGCACAGGTGGAGGAAATGGAGACACTTCTAGGTTGATCGCTCACCAGTTTAGTGAGCTTAGTTGATCATAAACATAAATTCATGGTTAGGAGGATGCTTGAGAGGAGTGCTACGTAGCATCTTAGCTTAGCAGTAATTGTGACGCTGTAAGATGCTGCAGTTGTTAGAGACGCTTTGTGTTCAGGTGCATTAAAGTTGAACTGTCTTTAAAATCCCACACTTTATTGTCCTCAAGCTTCGTGAGAAACATCCAGTACTCATCCTTTTGATGAGTACTGTTGAAGACAAGTTAAAAAAAAAGTCTAGTAGTGATGTTTTTTTATTTCTCTATAAACACTAAAAGTGCTGACCTGATGCTCTGTGTTAAAGTACATTAAAATTAAAATGTTTTTAAAACCCACAGCTGAATTTAATAGACAAACTTGGTGAGAAACATTCTTTAAATGTGTGGAATTAAAGGAAATCTACTTTGTAGGTGAAATTTTGCATTTTTTGTACACTACACTGCACACACACACACACACACAAACACACACCTACACACAAGTTTGTCTCCCCCCCCCCCCCCCACACACACACACACACATTACGGATGCTTTTGATGCCCTTGGGCAGGGGCCAGGTCCTGCTGGAAGATGAAATCTGCATCTCCATACAGATCCTCAGCAGAAGGAGTCATGAAGACCTCTAAACATTCTGGTAGACTCCTTGGATTTAAGAAAGCAGAGTTTACCAACACCTGCACTGGACATTACACCCAAGTCCTGACTGACTGTGGATATTTCACACTGGACCTCGAGCAGTATGAGCTCTGTTCCTCACTCTTCTTCCTCCAAACCCTTGGATCTTGATTTCTGAATGAAAGGCATCACTTTACTTTCATCAGAAAAGAGGATAATTTCAGTGACTGACAGACTAATGTATTAACTTTAACTTGTGCATAATAAAATATAAATTTATCTTGTTAATAATAATTTAATAAAATTTAATTTAGTATATTTATAACTTATTTTAAATTTACAATGCATCATAATATTTTCCAATTATTTTATTCTATAAAATCCATTGGTACATAAAGTGGCTGTAAATATGTTAAAAACAGATTCTTTCATTTATTTTATTAATAAAATAGCACTCAAGTGTTTTCATTGAGCATCAGTATATTTACTTTAAGCCTAATTATTACAGTATGATAATGCTTTGATATCTTATAAAATATTAAATTTTAAAACTAATAATGTTTTTG
>JARVLU010000380.1:26112330-26130223 GCA_031762415.1 Simpsonichthys santanae
GCCCCCCACCCCCCGCCCCCCGGAGAACTTTCTGTACAAGCTTCTCAGAACTGCTGGCTGAACAACATAATCAGAACTGTGGCTGATCTGAAAAAGGCTCATGGACAAATCTCACCACCTCGACTTCAACTGCATATGTAATCTGTTTTTAATTGTGCTTGCTGGTAGAGTTTTTTATGATGTCACAAATCGTGAGTTCAGACTGCTGTTGAACAACATGGCCACATTGCAGAGCAACTTCTGCAGACAGAGAGTCACGTCAAGACAATGACCGCTTTCTGTCAAGCAGTAAAATAAATCCTCTCATTATGGACAGCTTGATTAATCTGTTTCTGCTCTGTCTCAGGCATGAAGCTGCTGTTGAAGTGTGTTAAAGTTACAGACCGCTAACGACCACTATTCACTGATCCACTGTGCCAGATGCTCCTCTCAGGATTGTGGACTCCATGCCTTTTTCCTGTTTCTAGAAAGTACTGATCTGAAGCAGGCTTCAGCACACTGGGCATCAAAAATATATAAAATATTATGTTGCTGCATTTAAACAGACAGTGTTCTGATCTGTGTCATTTTTTTAGACAGAGGAAGAACTGTTGATAATTTCAGTCATTTATGCTGTTTCCACACTTGATGTGTAGCTTTTCCGTGAAGTTAGTGGTAAAAATGTAGTTTTTTTTTAAATATTATTATTATTTTTACTTTATCCAAAAATTCTGATGTTCTGTTATTTTGTCTTCACATCATAGACCATTTGTAATTTCTGATTGTGCTTCTTAAACAAACGGACTTGAAAGCAACAATGCTGACAGGAAACAGTGTGAAAGAGCAAACTATGTCACAAAGGTCCCCGACCGGAAAAAACCCAAGGATGTTGTTCTGTGTGATAGTTTCAAACAGAGCCTGCCAGGATGCCCCTCTCTTATTCTTTACCATAAAAAGTCACAGCTGTTTGTGTGACTCAACACTGAGACAAATACATGTTTTATTCTGGGCTTTATTTCTACTCTGCTGCATTTATGCTAATAATGCAAGAAAACTATGCACTGAGGCTGCAGCACGGTTTATTCTTAGGCTTTTTTATTTCAACATCATGTTGCAAATTCATGCTTTTGTTTTGCTTGTTCTCAGGTTGCTAGTTGGTGCCCCCAGAGCCAAGGCTCTAAACAGACAAGCATCCATTATCACTGGAGGTCTTTATAAATGTGACATCACCCAATCCACTGGCTGTGAACGTGTCCAGTTTGATAACGAAGGTGAGGAACCTGTACCTGCATGTACCTAACGACCAGAGCAATCTGTCTAAATACAATTTATTTGCTACTTTTTCAAAGAGGACACACAACATGAGAGTAAAGAGAACCAGTGGATGGGTGTGACTGTACAAAGCCAAGGACCTGGGGGGAAGATCATGGTGAGACCGTCAATTTTTGTCCTTTGATATCTTTATGTCCCGTTCTTCTTGATGTTTAGTGTAACACCTTGAAATGATGTAATTTCAGACATGTGCTCATCGTTATCAGAAGCGTTACTGGGAGTCTTACACCACTCCTGGGCGCTGTTACGTCTTCAGTCAGGACTTGACCTTCGACCCGTTCTCCAACACGGACGGAGGCGGCTGGAACTTCTGTGAGGGCAGAAACAAAGACCACCACCATTTCGGCTTCTGCCAGCAGGGCCTGGCAGCCACTTTTACCAAGGACTATCATTATGTGATGTTTGGAGCCCCAGGAGCTTACAACTGGCAGGGTAATTGAGTTAGGATCAGGTTTATATGTAACTCTGCATCTAACCACGTCATTTGCGTCAAATCATGAAAATATATACGGCTGTGATTTATCAAATTCATCCATTATTATTATTATTGCTTATATCATCGTCAGGGATTGTGCAAGTGGGCCAAAGGAACAACACTTTGGTAGAGATGGAAATATTTGACGATGGCCCTTATGAGGTTGAGAATGAGCTCAATTTTCTACCTGCCAACAGCTACCTAGGTGAGTTATTTACCAACCAGTTTGATTTAAGTGAGTCACTTTCTTTGAATTTGCATTTTAGTTGTGCTTCTTTGCTTTGAAAAGTCCAAATGTACGCTCGGTAGCTTATTTGCTCTATTTCAAGGGCTCTGTTTAGAGCCCAGAGAAGTATTAGTACTGTAATGTTAAAAGGATTTTCACATTAAGTGTAGAATAACTTGTATACTGTAAAACAACGCAAGAAAATCTAGGACTCGTACATAAGAAGCCCACCATCCCACCCTCTCTTTTTCCGCCTGATCTGTTTTACGTCACTTCAAACTGGGTCTTCTACCAGAACCTGGGAGTATGAGGCTTCTGTGTATGTGAGCTGTTCCTGGACAGAGATTTCTGAGGTTCCAGTTTGGGGTTGCAGCTCCAAGTGCTCCAATGACCTGAGCCTCTGAGGCTTTGATTCTCCACAACTTCTTTTTTCCCTCTTTCAGCCCTTGGTTTTTCTCAAACTTCTTTTGATTGCGTCATCTATCACCACTGCCTTCTTCTGTAGCTTGCCGACCACCACACCATCCGGCCATCACCTGCGTGTCTGAAAGTACTAGAGTATCTTACCTCTGTCATTCTCCACCACCCATGATGGAATCTCCCACTTTGACTGTGGGACCTCCAGTTTCCTTTTCAGCCTTGGATCTCATATTATTTGCCCTGTTTCTACAGTACATAACATACACCTGCAGTAAACTTTACATGTAAACAAGAAAATATGGTTATTTTGTACCGTCTTTGAGTTTTTCTGCTTTTCTTTGGAGTCTTTAACTTGTTAAAACTAGAACCTAAAAAGTATGAGAGATTATTACACAAAAAAAAAAAAAAAAGTGTCAGAGCCTTAAAAAAGGAGAGAACAAGAGTTTGGATTTATTTTTTTTTTTCAGCTTCTGCAAATCATTTGAAACTTTTGTGCTATTCTCAAGGCAACAAGAAGACATAAATGTTAGTGACCTTCCAAAAAGGTAGAACTTATGTCCCAGTATAAAACAAAAGGTTTTCGTCTGAATCTTTTCTCCAACTTTAGGATTCTCTCTCGATTCGGGACACCGCATCACCAAGGGTCGTGACCTGACAGTGGTGGCTGGAGCGCCAAGAGCCAATCACAAAGGAGCTGTAGTCCTGCTGAAACGAGGAAATAAACTCTCCGGCAAACTTTTGGTGGAGCACATTCTCCACGGGTCAGGCCCGGCATCTTCCTTTGGATATGATGTGGCTGTGGTTGACCTGAACCGTGATGGGTAGGAGACATTTTTTTGTCAAGGAATACATTGTCAACCTAATTTACATTTCACAAAAAAAACAATGTTTGAGGTTTTGAGAGTTTGAGAAAAGCTAATTTCACATTTATACACCAGTGGCCCTTTTTTTGTATATTATTGCCAAATATTGACACCTACTTTTTCATCGTGATCTAGGTGGGAGGACATAGTTGTAGGAGCTCCTCACTTCTATTCGAAGGACAAAGACATTGGTGGAGCTGTTTATGTTTACATTAACAAGGCCGGACTTTGGGAAAATGTCTCTCCTGTCCAGCTGAACGGGACCAAACGCTCAATGTTCGGACTGGCCGTGGAGGACATCGGAGACATCAATCAAGACTCATACAAAGGTAACACAGCTGACGTTGTGCCCATATGTTTAGTGTTACCAATTGCACTTTGATTAACTTCTTTTTCGTCTACGTTCTTGCACAGATCTCGCAGTTGGAGCTCCACAGGATGATGACGGGGCAGGAAACGTCTACATTTATCATGGATCTGCACAAGGAATCAAAACCAGTCCTGCACAGGTTGCTTATGAAAAATATCAGTCTTACCATGAATGTTGAAATGCTGAGAGTTAAAAAGGAAACAATTACATTAAAAACTCATGCAGCAGTTTTACAGCATACTCCGAACCACACTAGCTACATCACTGCTTTTGGTCAAATAATGATGTGAACGGATTCACGTTCTGATGGAAGATAGTTTGTAGCATGGTAGCTAATATACTAGCTTTCTAATACTCAGAAGCCTCTGTGAGACCCATTTTTAGACTCTTTAAATCCATGACAAACTATCTAAAACATCTGGAATATCTGCAGCACTTCCAGCACGTATTCACTGCCAACTCTGAGAAAAAAAAACCTCTTGTGAACAGAATCCACAATGATGCATGAAGCGTTAGCTTGGCGCTAACAGCAAACAGGCCTAAAACTGTCCCGTGACAGAAACCAAAACAACAACTGCTGATCAAGATAGGACTCGTTTAACACCAAACACCATGGGTGACACGCATCTTCTGGCTGACTCTCCGTGGTGGAATCCATTTTGGGTGTGTTAGCGGTGCTGTGTCTGCGCCCAGCTCAATGACGTTTATACTAGAATATACGTCATTGGCTCAGCTCTTATTGAAGATGGGTCTAGCATTTCCTACCCACTTTGCAGTGATTCATTGGACCAACTCCCTCTCTCGCCATTGGTTACGTTGAAACTAACGAACAAATAAAAAAAATAAAAAAACGCAACGTGAATGTAACTTGTAACGCAACGCATTATAGAAATGTAGTGTAGTAGAAAGTACGTATACTTGATGTAAAATGTAGTGGAGTAAAAGTTGAAAGTACCCACGTTTAACTCTACTTAAGTATAGATACATGAAAAATGTACTTAAGTATAGTAACAAAGTACTTGTGCTTTGTTACTACCTACCACTGAGTACTATCCTATATCCATTGCCACAGAATGAACCTCGAACCTGGTCTTCTATTGACTTTTATAACATCATCACAACAAGTGAACATGATAAAACGTTCATAACCTATGACAGACAATATTTTCTGACAGTGTTGTGATAAATTCACACCACTTGCTGCAACTTTTCACAGTTCAATTGACTTTGAAGCAACTCAGAGATCCTTATCTGAATTTTAACAGCTTAAATGCTATTTTGGTTCAGTTTCACTGCTCCTGTCTAGCTCGCCGTGATATTGAATTATCTCTTTTCTTTTTCATTTGGAAAAGTGGTCCATACAAAAATACAAATTTTGTCCTTCAAATTTTTAATTTCAGGGTACATTTTTCTCTTTCATCCAAGATCATTTCAGGTAAAGCGCACAGCATTCGATTATTTGGATATTCTCTGGCAGGCAACATGGACCTGGATGGTAACTCTTATCCAGACCTGGCTGTAGGATCGCTGTCAGATTCAGCTGTAATTTACAGGTAACTTTGTAAAACAGGTACAATAAATCCAAATCTCACTGATATCTTTAATATAACCTAACAAGATGTTTTTCAGGGCGAGGCCAGTTGTTACCATTACAAAAGATGTCAAAGTATCTCCTGAAGAAATTGACCTAAGTCAAACTACCTGTGGAAACAGTTTTTGGTAAATGTTCTGGTGTATATTCACTTATTTTAGACACTGCAGGCAAAACCTTGTTTGTTTAAATGGACTTTTAAAATCCACAGCTTCATTGTTGAAGCATGCTTCAGCTTCAAAGGGAACCCTGCATTTTACAACCCACGACTAAGTATGTACCAAAGAATGTATGCATATACATAACATACGCAACATATAGCTATTCTTACTAATGTGTTTTTCATTCCACGTCTCAGCTATTAGATGTTCTATTGAGGCAGATGGACTTCGCCAGAAACAAGGGTTGAACTCCAGAGTGATGTTCCTGAATGAATCCAACGCTGAATCTGACAACCAGTTTATCAGCACAATAGAGCTCCAGGGTCAAAATAAGCCAAACTGCATCATCTTAACAGCCAAACTTAAGGTAAATCTTATTTTAGAGCTGTCAGAAACAAATGGAGGTTGCCATCAAGTACGCTCACTGATAAAATGAGTTAAGCACCAGAAGCAATGGCTCAATTTGAATGTAGTATGCTCACGTGCAGAGAGAGTTGCATCACAGGTGCAGTGACAGTGTTAACAGGCAGTTACCAGAACTTTTAGTTTGTCATACGCCAAGAATGCCTCCTAGAAGCAATAGAAAGCATTAACAACACTTGGCAGAGTTTGACAGGGCTTGCATGGTTGATTTTTATGAGGCTGGGTGGTCATCGTGTGCAGCTGCCTGGAATGTGCATGTGACAAAACAAACTTTGCAGTGGTCTGATGTTGAAACTTGGGGTATGTCAGGGCATCCATATACGTTGTGAAGCTTTGCAGAAGACTAACCAAACCAAGAGGGGATTGTCATATTGTGCATCAAGTACTACACATCTCCATGATATCTGAACCTGCCTTTTGGACTCAGGTATTTAAAAACACCCTGGGTCACTGTGCACAGTGTCTCAGTGACTGGCATCAGTTGAACTAGACTCCCAGGGCTCCCATAAAGAATGGACCGATGATGAGTAGTGTAGTATCACATTCCGTGATGAATGATAGTCATCTGTTGGGTTACATCAGAAGTGAATCAGTGGACTCTACATCTGTGTCATACTGGGTCTTAACCTCCCCCAGACAGTCCCATTAGCACAGTCCTACAAATGGCGTGTGTATCGGTGGACTGGCCACATCGTTTTGAGGTCCTCCCATGTGGGATCAGCTCAGACATCAACTCTGACTCTGTGCCAATCTGCTGAATCTCAAGGAGCAGTCACAGCAACAGCTGTGGGCTGACTAGCATCAGGAGAGCAACAGCTGTGTGACTGTTCTTCAGTGAATTGGTGCCTTTATCCAGAACTGATGTGATGTGTGTGGGGGCGCGGGGGGCATATACTACTGAGATGAGACCAGCAGTGTACATGTTGTATTAAGTGTATAGCTGTATCAGTTCAGAAGCCTGTTTTATTCTGACTTGAACTTTCTGTTTTGGGTTTACGCAGGACAACATTAAGGACAAGATGAGGAGCATCATCACTGAAGTTTCTGCAGAAATTATTGGTGCAAAACAACAGAAAGTAAAACAGAGTCTCCCTGATATATTGCCCATTTTAGATACTAATCAACCAAGCAAAGCAGTCACAGAGGTAAAAAAAACATTTAGCGTTTGTTTATAGGTAATCACAAAACCTCATTGTTGTGGTATTCATTAATATTTTGTGCAGGTAAACTTTGTAAAGGAGGGATGCAGGGATGGTCAGATTTGCCGCAGCAACCTGAGGATGGAGTACAGTCTGCACTACAAAGAGAGCAGCCAGGAGTTCACCTCGTTACCTAAAAGGTTAAAAATGCCGTCATACTACTGTTTAAAGATAATGTTAAGAAAAGCTAAAACTGTGGTATGCCAAAGACCTTTGAACACAACATTGAGTTCATTTTACAGCAACACAATACAGGTAGTCCTCGACTTACGAACGAGTTCCGTACCTACAAACCGTTCGTAACCCGATTTTAACGCAAGTCGGAGCTCATCCCACGTGGCGGCCGTAAGTCTGGAGTCGGAAAAAGAACGGTAAACGGCGTTTTAAACACTTTTTTTTTTTCAACGTAACACAACACCAGCGTACATTCTGTACCTTAAACATGTACATTACTGTATTTCCAAGCAGTTAGCTAACACAGTACCCTCAAAAAACACATCGAATACTGCACAGTACGCTTCATAATGAAATAAAACAGTCAATGGGAGGTGTGATGACGTCACTGGGAGGCGTTCGCAAGTCCCAAATGCTGTATGTCGGGGGCGCCGTAACTCGAGGACTACCTGTATATAATGAATGTGTTATTACATCTTCTGAAGAAAACAGACATTTTATAATTGCGAGATATTTAATTAAATTGTCAGTCAAGTTTCTATAAAATCAACATTTAACGATCTAAATAATGATTTAGATTTTGTAATTAATTAAACATTTATTGAGTATTTATGAATAAATATTCATGTGGTGTTTAAGAATTTATCTCCATTTATAATTATGTATTCATAAGTTAAGATTTGATTTGATATTTAATTATATGTGACTGGTCCGTATGTTTGTCCAATAAAAACAGTTTATTTCTGCTTGTAGTCCTTTTCAACCTTTAGTTTTTAGAATATAAATAACTCGTATAAGAAGCCAAATCTCAGCATCAAACAAGCAGCAAGAAGATTCATCCACACCTTCAAGTGTCACAATTCAAGGTGAGAAATTGTAAGATTGTAGTTTAAAAGCTTTCATTTAGCATGAGACCCACGAACGTGACCAGGACAATAATTTATTATTCCTAAAAGACGTCAACACTATGGCCTTTAATGATTTATTGTCTAAGCCTGGCATGCCCATTTATTGAATGTCCTAATAGGTAATCAGCCAAATATTAGTTATAGATTAATACAATTCTGCACACACAAGGTTGCTTATAATAATTTAGACAGATTAAATTTAATCCAGTTACTTTGCTATAAAATAGTTTTTACTGTATTTCACACAATGTAAAAGAAGTGTGAGATTATAATTGTGGTTGCAGATTAAATGGACACAGTTCTTTAATTTAGAAGTAAAACATTTAGTTTTATTTATTTAGAACTTATTGGTTAAGATTAAGAAAACATAAAGGACTGAGAAAATAAATTGCTCCCTGCATTTAAAAATCGGCTTTACCAGACGAGTCGAGTCGTTGATGACGACAAAATGAGCAGATGAAGAAAAACTTTTTTGTTTGTTTCATTTGTTGTTTTTGTGTCCAGCAACCCAAATATAACTTTCGGTTTTTGTTACTTTCATGTTTTGCCCGAAGCCTGAACATCACGGCCTGTCTGACATTTTGTGCATCATTTCTAACGTAATCAATATTTTTATGCTCTTGGTTTAAATAATCTAATTAATTACATCCTCGTTTGAGCTGTATTTAAATTGACCAGCTATTTTCATAAATATCCAAATCACATGATTTATCTCAGAAAGAGAAGCTTTTCTCTTTATTATAAATAAATGTTTTCATTGGGGTTCAACTATGATTTTTTGGGGGGTTTTTTGTTTAAAGAAACATGAAAAGTTTGCGACTTTAGCTTGTATTAAAGCTGAAATTGGACACTTCTGTGTCCAGTTTGGTTCTTAATTAGTTTTGATGAATTTCTACTGGTTTTAGCTAAATATAAGAATTTTATAGAGCGCTCCTGTCACGTCGGGTGTCAAAATTTCAGACGATGGTGTTGTAGACATCATTTTGTGCCCATACTAAACTTCATTTTTTTGTTGGTTTTGCGTTTTCTTTTCCTCTTGGCAACACTGCAGCAACATTTCCAACCACTTCAGGCACTTTAGTTTGCTTCACATCAAAAGCCACTTTGTTCTCAGCCATCAGCCCACTGTAATCCCTCCGTCCCCCCACTGTGTCCCACTTTCACACACAGGCTGATATCATAAGCAAACACTAGATTTTAAATATTAATGTTGGTTTGGCTGCTCAGAGTTTTAAAAATAACAAACAAATTTTACATAAATCATGTTTGTTAAATCGAGCATGCATGACATTTAAGACAAACTAAACAGAACATCTGTTAGACTTAAAAATACGTTTGTTGTGAGTACAAAATAATATTTCCACTGGATGTGTGAATGAAATGTAATTAACACATCAGCTTTTCAAACGTGGTAATGGATTAATCTCACATGCTCAGACCTTTGTTTGCACACAAAATATTTTCATACAATCACTTATAATGCATTTAAATCCTGTAAAACGTGTATTTTCTTTACCGTATTTTTCAGACTATAAAGCGCACCGGATTATAAAGTGCATTAATTCAAACAAAACAGTCAGATAAGTCTAATTTTATTCAACTCATTCACAATAAGCACATAAAATGGGTTTGAGGTCAGTAGGCACAACCAGAATTAATATATAAGGTGCACCGAACTATAAGGCTCACTGTCGATTTTTGAGAAAATTTAAGTATTTTAAGTGCGCCTTACAGTCCGAAAAATACGGTATATTTTCTTAACAGAAGAGTAAAACCACATTTTAATATTGTGTTTTATTTATAAGTCAGAATGAGGGTAAATTATTGAACTATAATCAATTGTAGATATAGTAGATTATAAAAGAAATTTGCACAAATAAAATTGACCCTTTATCATATCTTTTGTCACGTTTCCGCCCCTGGCTGTCTTTGCTTCCTGCTGTTTGACTGAGCCGCTCTGAGATTATCCTCTGACATGGATGAGACCAGCGTCACCCTGGGGGCTCGCTGCAGACTGGACGCTGGCCCGAGCCGGTTCTGGTGTTGCCCGATAAAATCCATAGGTCTGGGGCGAGGGCTTGTAGGGCAGAGCAGGGGGGTGCACCCTGAACAGGGTGAGATGATACGATCCGCTAACTCCTGGAGGAAACGTTCACCGCTCACTTCATTCGGTCGCAGACATACTGGCTGTTGTGTGTTTTTAGCCGTATCCATGGCAACAAATTAGGAATCCATTGGATGATGCTTGAAGCGAGCAGACGTGAGCCGGCAAATTAAAGGCCAATCATTTCTGTCCCTGATTGACCGAGCGAACGCGAGCCCTCTAACTTTATATCTCATTAAGAGGGAAATTAAAGAAGCAGCGGTTGTAAAACACCGAGCTGAGAGAGCGCGTCCTCGTATTAAACTTCGATTCAAGCAGACGGAACAAGCTGTGCTGCACCGTCGCCAGCAGACTTCTGCGTTCATCGAGTGAGGAGAGGTTCGTACTGTCCAAGCAAAATTTACCAGTTTGCATTAAAAAAAAAACACAATCAGAAAACCGACCTGGTACAAAACAAGTCCAGCTGCTGAGAATTTAATTTAATTTATAAAAAATTGTCTTTCAAGGCTGCCGATTAACGTGTTTTAAGAACACACGTGGTTGATTTACTCCAGCTTGCATGCACCATATCACCAAAATGATTTTTCTATGATTTAGTTTGGTTTCTTGTCTGCTGCACAACAGTCGGCCCGCAGCGCTGTTCGGACAGCTGCAGAAAAAGGTTTGGACAAGAAGTGCTTTTTGACGCAGACCTGGGTTGTAATGCAGGTTGAAATGTAATTAGACAATTTTTAAAATGCTGTTAAAGATACAAATTATGAGGTTCTGGTTTGAGGGGGTTGTTTTGTACCAGAGGAGCTGAGCTGAGAAAGAGAGAAGAATCTGAAAAAAGTACGGAAACTGTATAAAAGGTTGGAGTTGTTCTTACATTTGAGAGAGTTTTAGTGTAGAGAGAACAAATGAAGTGAAAACCCAGGATCAGTCATTGGGAGAATTTGAAAACTGGAGTCACCTCAGCCTCTTTGGGAACAAATAAATCTCTGTGTTGGCTCTTTCAGATTCAGTTACTGACTGTTTCTGTCGTGCATATAGTCCCACGACCCTGCGTAGAACAGCAGGAGTCTGTCTCCAGTTGATGTGCGAGAGGCATGGGACGCCCTGGACGGGCCTTAAGTCCATCCCAGGGACACCTGGAGACAAACAAGATGAGCATCGATGCTCAATCACACCCGGTACTCTGACCTGCACGTTGTTGCTCGTGTGAGAAAATCCACACTCGCACGGGAAGAACGTCAACTCCACGGCCAGGTTTTAAAACTGTGGCCTTGTTGCTGTTTGACAACACCGCTGCCCCACCGTATCACCCTGTTGGAAGTGATCATTCACCTTGTGAGATCCCAGACTTTGTGCAGGTGTATCTGGGAGAATTTGTGCAGTTTGGGAGTTAAAGGAGGCTCCCACTAAACACTGATTGTTTTCCTCTCCTTCGTTCGGCTTCTCCCTTCTTCAGGAGTCGCCACAGCGAACTCTCGCACGAAGACTTTGTTTTTACACTCGAGGCACATCCTGACACGACCACAGACCACCGAGCTACCACAGCCCTCTGTGTGGAGCAGAGAGCTGACATCTAGGAGCAGAAAGTGGAGGTTAAGGGCCTTGCTCCAGGGCTCAGGGTGGGGCAAATGATCATAGTTTGATGTTGTCCGTCTGCGGGGGATCAAACTGGCTCACCTTCTCTAACCTCTCCACCACCACTATTGAAGTAATTAACTTTTTAATCTGTTCATTTATTTTAGACTTTTTAAACAATGAAAAACTCTTTAATGTGTTTTTTTTTTTATTATTATTATTTATGGCAAAACTTGTGCCGGGTGCATGTGCATCCTTAACGTTTGTGGCTGCTTTATGTCTGTCTGTCTGTTAGCAAAATATCTCGTGAACCACCAGTCAGATTTTGATGAAACTGGCAGAAAGTACTCATCAGATGGTCATACACAACTGTTTACCTTCTGCAGGCAGCCTCTTTTAAAATGGCCACCACAGCAAACTAACCTCACAAAACACAAAAATGGCTACAGCTCAGTCAGTTTTATAGATAATCAGCTGAAGCTTGGTGTGGTAATAGCTGAGCATCATCTCCAAAACATACTCAGACCTCATGAGATCTCAGCACTGCATGAGATTGATGCCATTTATAAGGTTTAACCACAACAGTTACTCTTCAGCATAAGATGATCTTAGGCTAAATGCGATAAGCATTCCTTCAAGATGAACATGGCCTCTAATTTCTGTCATCCTATCTTTTGCTTTAGATGAGAACGTCAGAAAGATTTGGGACAGATCTGTTTGGACATGTAGTGTAATAAAGGCTGCAGGCTTTCAGGGTTTGCTTTAGCTGAAGCTCCGAGCAGGAACTGAGCTCACCGGTCGCCTCAGGAAAGTTAATGAAGAGTCGTTTGATTTTGTTCAGTCTGCCACCACGGCCCACGTGCTCCATTCAGCTCACCGATGTGTGGGCATCTGCAGAGGCAACAGGTGCAAAAAGAGGAAGACGGGCTCTTATTATCATGCATGGTTTTTTTTTTTTAACACCAGCTGCTCAGCGTTTCATTTTTTAAGTCACAAAATGTCATGTCCCCCTCGTGCTGCGAAAATATCTGCTGTGAAAAGTTACTGCTAAATTATAGCTACCTACCGTACAGAGAAAATAATTTAACACCAGGTCCCGCTGTGAGAAGATGCAAAGATTTTATGATGATTTCACCTTTTAAAATAATGTTGGCAGAAACATTTAGTTTTATGTGTTTCACTGAAGATTAGTTTTGTTTTGGAAGTAAAACTGAGCAAAATAGATGTGATTTAAAAAATGTCAAAATGTCGACAGGAAGACGGGATCAGAAGTTTTAAAGGCTTTATGTTTAAACAAAATACAGAGGAAAAAGCTTTTGCCGTTTTAGCTTTTCCCTTATTAAAGAAATTAAGCCACGCTGAACTTTGAGACACAGTCCATCGCTGCGTACTGCTGCAAAAACAGTAACCTTTGACCTTTTGTACAAGCTGAATTACATCAAGTCAAGCTTTTCAAATGTAATTATGTTTTATTCAAATTGTATTCCTTTCTTTCGTTCTTTCGTTCTTTCTTTCTTTCTTTCTTTCTTTATTTATTTATTTATTTATTTGTTTGTTTATTTATTTAAAATGTAATTCCGTTATTTCAAATGTGATTCTGGCCACTTCATTAAAGTTTGTAAATTCAGATTGTCGTCAGCTCTTCATGTTGATAATAATAAAAATGGATGAAGCCTTTTTTTTTGTTCAAAATCAAATTAAACAAAATGTTCAATTTTTTTAAATCAAAATATTGTATTTAAGGCGTATTCGAGAAAAGGTTTTACAAAATTGAACTTTGTTATTTTTACTAGATTTATGAGCAGACGGCAAAATCTCAAAGAGTAAACAGTAAACTATGTTTGGCTCCAGATGAATGTGGATGTTGTGGGGCAGGAAGCTGAAGTTTCATCGTTCAGGGTTGTCATGACCTTAACCTGGGTGTTAACCACAACTCTCTGGAGAACAGTCTTTTACGGGCCAGACGAAGACAGAAAGACGCAGCGAAGGTCTCCTCGGTCATCGGCTGTGAGGACAGAGGTCTTTCATTTGAAAGACAAGTCTGTGTAAAAACGTTAAAGCATTAGTAAACGTTTATGTCTGGTAGTGTGAGACAAAGACTGTTAAATGTAGTTTAAGTGTGTTGATGTCATTCTTGTGGACGACCATGTTCTCCCTTTGCATGAGCTCAGTTTGTCTCTAAGAACACATTTAGTCAACAAGTGTTGACTAAATTACCACAGTTTGAGTGAGAGCTGTGAAAGCGTGGATGGTTGTTTTTGTCTCTATGTGTCCTTGCGATGGACTGACCCTGCTGTCCCCTGATGTCAGCTGGAAATAGGCACCAGCTCTGCATCTATAGCAAATAGATGGATGCAGGACCTGAGAGCGCAGTGACTGCGCTGTCCCTTTGTTGCTCAGTCACAGCGGGTACCGGTCCCTGATTTTCCGTCAGCTTGTCAGTCTCTTCCCGTCTCCCCCGAGGGACGCTGCACAGCTAAAACACCCCTCCAGGCAGGATCCAAAACTCTGACAGGGCCAATCCCTAAAAAAAAAAAAAAAGAATATGTGAAACCTTGAGAGGAAGGTGACGAAAGACTGATTGTAAATAGTTTGCCTCTCTGCCTGAGGGGGTGGTTACTGCTGTGTCGCCCCGTAACGCTTCCCATCTTCAGCCCCCGCTGCAGGCAAGAATCTGCTCTGAAGCACAGCTATCTGAGCTTTGTCAAAAAAAACAAGTGACACTTGTTATATGCACAAGAACAGAGTGCATCCTGGCATAAAGAATCTGCAGGGGGCTGCAGGTTTTCCTTTGGAGGTATGCGTGGTTAGCCATGTTGGCAGCAGGATGCAGCCTGATCCCAGAGGAGGCCACTGCATGCTGGGAGCTCACCGCGTTTTACACGGCTCTGAACGTTAACGTGCAAAAATTATTTGGTTTGGAGAAGAACTTCAGGGCTGCTGCTGCTTGAAGACATGCAAATGAGCTGGATTTTTGTCGACCTCTCTTAGATGCACGATCCCTGGTACGTCCCACCATTGCTACAGAAGCTGCTGGCCACGGTGTTGAAATATTTTAAAGTGACGTCAAAAAACTGATTCAGCATTTTCAGTTTTTTTTTTTTGTTTTGTTTGTTTTTGTTTGTTTAGTTTTTTTTTTTTCTGGTGATTTCTGAAACAGAAAAAAAAAATCTGGCGTTGAAGAAAATCTGCCACGATCCTAGCAGAAATAAAAAGGGTAAGGAAGACATGTGGTAAAGCAAATTAAGAGTCAAACTTAAAGAAAATGAACAAACATCTAGCTTTACAAAATAAAGCATAATAATCTGTGAAGGGGTTAGAAAGCAAAGAGAATGCAGTCTTTTTATAGATTAGTATCTGTCAGTTTTCTGAATTACATCCATCCATTTTTTTCTGCTTATCCGGGGTCGGGTCGTGAGGGTAGCAGCATAAGGAGGCCCAGACTTCCCTCTCCTCGTCCACTTGGACCAGCTCCTCCAGGGAGAATCCCAAGGCGTTCCCAGGCCAGCTGAGAAACATAGTCCCTCCAGCGTGTCCTGGGTCTTCCTCTGGGTCTCCTCCCAGTGGGACGTGTCCAGAACACCTCACCAGGGAGACGTCCAGGAGGCGTTCTAACCAGATGCCCGAGCCACCTCAACTGGCTCCTCTCGGCGTGGAGAAGCAGCGAGTCCCTCCCAGATGACCGAGCTTCTCGCCCTATCTCTAAGAGATCCCAGACACCCTGCGGCGAAAACTCATTTCAACCACCTGTATCCGAGATCTCGTTCTTTCGGTAACGACCCAAAGCTCATGACCATAGATGAGGGTAGGAATGTAGATCGACCGGTAAATCGAGAGCTTTGTGTCTCAGCTCTCTCTTCACCACGACAGACCGGTACAGCGTCCACTTCACTGCAGACGCCGCACCTATCTGCTTATCGATCTCCTGCTCCAGTTTTCCCTCATTCATGAACAAGGCTTAGGACCTCTTCCCCAACTCGGAGAAGGTACTCTACACTTTTCCGGCTGTAATTTTTTATTTTTAATTACATTTTGATACAATTGTCATAAATTCAGTGCTGAATGAGAAACCTGCTGCTGGTGATGCTAAACTGAACTGAACGAGACAGAAATAGTTTCCTTTTCCTCTGTTTTATCTTTGAATGAGTTTCTTTACTCAACTTCTGTGTCACCTTGAGATCCCACACCATTAAACATCTCACTGTCAACAATCAATACATTTGGCTGCCCATTTAGTCCTCTTTTGTCTTGGCAAATGAAGCTGATGGATGAAAAAAGCCCTGGCGCCCTCCCTCACGTAATGTGCCGTGAACGGCCACGTCGATACTCTCGGAGTTAACGGTATACGAGGACGGAGGCAGAGATTCAAAGGGTTTAGAGCAGGACACGAGAGCGGGGTCAACTCTTAGGACAACTTAATATTTAATCACGCTGTCCTCGCTGGTTACTCAAAACCCCACAATCCCCCCTGGACGAGCAAGGAGACAAGGAGGGCGGGATGAAATTTTATCTTTTAAACTGTTTTTCGTGCATTGAGCGAGTACAAATTAAGAGATGGAGAAGAAAATAGGTTGGGGACATTTGCAGGGTGACACAGATTGAAGTAATGGGGTGCAGCAGATGGAGAAAGTTAGACACGAGGAGGTGAAAAGTGTCATCTTCTTCATCATACATGTTTGAGCTCAGTGGCCGTTTCAGGCAAGGTTAAAGAACACTAATTTTATTGTATGACATATTGAATACAGGTTAAAAAAATTACAGAATCTGCTCGAAAACATTCAGAAATGATGCATGGATCTTTTAAAAGAAGACACATGTTAAAATATACATTTTACTATAATATAAGCCAATTAGCAAAGCCTTGTTTTCAGCATTTTTAGTTGTAATGGGTCAAATTTGTTGCACCTAATGTTGATTTTCTGATAGATTCTCACCTGAGAGGCAAACAAAGGAAACGTGTGTTGTTTTTCATGCTGAGTCTTCTTTTAACTTAATTAGTTACAAAGTAAAAATAAAAGAGAAATTTATTCTTACTTTACACAAAAGTTCCTGAATTTCAACAATTGATGTGTTTACTATTTTCCATTGTTAATTAAATATTGGTTTATGAGATTTGCAAAATTGTTTCTTGGTTTTAGATTTTAATTTCCACATTCCAGCTTTTTCAAATTTTTGTTTGAAAATACATATTTTACATCATTACTGAAAGACTGTATCTCCCAGAAGTGGGCAGAGGTTCAGCAACCTGTGAAAATCCTGTTTAAAAACAGTTGAACAAGGCGGTGGCGCAGTTGGTAGAGCTGTCGCCTCTCAGCGAGAAGGTCGCTGGATTGAGTCCCGGCCGGTGGGCCTTTTTGTGTGGAGTTTGCTTGTTCTTTCCACGCTGTGTGGGTTTTCTCCAGGTACTCCAGTTTCCTCCCACAGACCAAAAACATGCATGTTGGGCTGATTGGTAACTCTAGGTGATAGTGAGAGAATAAATGGTTGTTTGTTTTGTTTATGTGTCCCTGTGATGGACTGGAGACCTGTCCAGATGTCCCTGTGATGGACTGGAGACCTGTTCAGGGTGTCTGTCAGGGGAATTTTGATCAAGGTCAAGGATGTTTGCCACTAACTGATGTTAACTGTCCACGAACCATGCGTTTGAGTTATCAGAAAGAGCAGAATGAAGAGCTGCTTTAATTCTGCATGTGCAGCGGGTTCTCCAAGGTTGTGTCCGAGTCTGGAGGAGGAGCTGACCTGTGTGTATTGTTAAAAATCACTTCCTGCTCACTGTCCGTTTGCAAATTCTCATGATGAGGTTTTGAGCGTGCAACTTTGAAATATCTGTGTAAACCTTTTTCGTGGCCATCTGCTCTTGCAAGTCAACTGGGTTAAATTTTTTTTCTTCTGTCTTTGTGTGGCTCCTTTTACGTAACTAGATAATGAAAGTATATTTTATCCAACTGTGTCCCCCGCCCCTCCCACAGAGACTGCTGGACGTGGACACTGGTGACCCTCACAACTTGAAAATGAAGAAATGGTTAAAGATAATGGATGGATGGATGGATGGATGGATGGATGGATGGATGGATGGATGGATGGATGGATGGATGGATG
>JARVLU010000380.1:26142777-26161783 GCA_031762415.1 Simpsonichthys santanae
CTACTGCTTAAAGCTCTTTTATAGAAAAAGAAGCCAGATGTGAACACCATCCAGAACCACTGCTGTCTGCTTGGGATCAAAAATGAGTCCAGAACTGTTCTGGGGTCAGACTGATCCGAATCTGAAGTTCTCTTTAGAAACCACAGCCACCATTCTAAAGAGGCGAGGGACCAGCCAGCCTGTCAGCACAGTTCATAAGCCTGCCTCTCTGATGGTATGGGGGTGTATTACTGCCTCTGACTTGGGCAGTTGACACATCTGGAATGGCAGCATCAATCCAGAAAAGTACCTGCAGGTTTTGGAACAACGTGTGGTCTCATCCAGGACTGACGGAGAGCCAGAAGCCTCCATCAGACCAGAATGGGACAACAGACCTTTCAGAGCCGAAAAATCTTAACAGCTGGTTCTGGACTTGCACAGATGATTGTTATAAAAGCGACGATCCACCGCGGGAAACAAACATTTCTGCCATGAAATTCAAAATAACTTTTTTTTTTAAATATTTTTTTTGTTTGTTTAAACATTTGATGTTTACTCTGTTATTGTGTAGAAAATGTTATTTTCAGATTTGCAAACATCACGTTCTTTATCTTCACATTTTAAACAAAGTCCACACTTTCATGGAACTGATGTTTTACTCTTTGACGGACGAATGAAAAGTTTATTAGTATGAGGCTGTGAGCTGGGCCCTGCTGGACCAGTTGCCGCCTGCGGCCTTCATCCTGTGTATTAACGGTTCTGAGTGTGTGTCCTCCTGTCTGACTCCACACCGCTGCACACACACACACACACACACACACAGCCACTTCCTTCACCCTGCAGGACGGACCGTGTGCCAGCCGGACGACGGCGATGCAACACGCAGACCTGCACAGATTCACATGAATCAAACGCTTGGCTCTGCTTTCTGCTGTCCCAGCATGCACCTTGGTTACCTGGCTGCTGTCCCACTAACAACAGCTGCTACTACAGCTCTGGACTGGAGGTTCCTCTGCATGAAGGCACACACGCACGTACGTGCATATGGACTCATTTGAAGCGGAGTCACCAAGCAACCAGACCTCATTCTTCTCTGACTCGTTTAATTTGATGGAGAAATAAAAAATAAGAAAGGGGGCAAGAGTTGGCGTGCAGTGACTGACAACATTAATCTTAAAAAGAAAAACACAATCCAACCACAAAATGTAAGGTATTAACTTATGCTGATGCAAGACTGATGCAAACTTCTGAAACTGCTACAAAACAACACGCAAGGATCAAAATGTGAGAAAAAGCGGCAACAAAATGTAAAGAAGTGAAATATATAAATACTGTGCTTAAAACTTACAACGGAGAAGGGAAAAAGTAAAATACACAAAATGATGACACACCATCAGAATACAATTAAAAAGATAATTTCCAATTCAACAAAAAATAAGAGTTCCCGAGGATCAGTGGGATCAACCTGCTGAAATAAAGGTTGAATGAATGAATGAAACAAAAGACCAGAGAAATGATCCCAGAACCTAATTTAGTCACAAACAAGAACTAAAAACTGATAAAACATAAATTGATCCATTATCTTTACCTGCTTCTTCCTTTTTGGGTCACACGGGGGTCACTGGTGCCCATATCCATCATCCACTGTGCAAGAGGCTCTGGACAGGTCTCCAGTCCATCACAGGGACACAAACAAACGAGATAAACAACCATAAACAACTCTCTCACCTAGGGACAATTCAGTTACCAGTCAGTCCAACATGCATGTTTTTGGTCAATGGGATGAAACCCACAGGATTTGATCCGGTGACCATCTTGCTGAGAGGAAACAGCTCTACAAACTGATCCACCGTGCCACTTGCAGAATAAACAACCAACCACACATTGGCTTTCCAACAAAAAGATGCAAACATAGCATCAGACAAAATAAAAAAAACTCTGGCACGAAGAGATTAAAAAATAAGCAAAATCAGACTGTGTGGCTGCATGTGTTGAAAATTTGTCTTTATATCAGTGAGAGCAAAAGCAATATTGCAAAATCGGCTTGATGCTCTCATCTGGTTTAGATGATCTCCATCACATCATGGGTTTTTCTGAAACCATGCATGTCTACTAGAAGTTGGCATCAAAAAGAAGAGTTTACTACAAGGGACATTTCATTATGCAGAAAGGACCAATGAACAAATTAAAAAGGAACAAAATTGAAATGTCTTTCTTGATCCACAAAATTGCCAAATATAAAACTTCAACTAAAAGCCTCTCATGCACCACATTCTAAAAACTCGACTGAAGGCGTTGAAGCAGATGCACGGGGGTCAGAGCGCACCTGTGTGGACACTGAACCATTGAATCTGGACCGATAGTCAGGCAGGGAGCAGAGCGGTGTTACGAAAAGCTGCAGCAGGGCAGGGGTCAGTCTGACAGGCTTCTACAACAGCCTCATCTTTTACTCAAGATGTCCTTCAGACTCAGCCTCCAGAACTGCTTTGGTAAAGAGAACATCTTAAAATGCAGCTCCAGGTGAGGTGGAGCCTTGAAAACCTTTAGCTCAATCCACATTTCTGCTAAAAATTGCTTATTGTGCAGATACGTCTCAGCAGAGCATTTCACAGGAACCCCTAACTGGCCTGTTGAGCCTCTCTGGGTCTTCACTACCTGCTGAAGTGGATGTTTTAGTTCTGAAGTGAGGACTGAATGGATGATGTTGGAGCTTAATTATCTTGTGACTGCAGGAGCTCTGCTGTCAGCCAAATGCAAACTTCACAGCTCAAGGCCTGTTTAAAACAAGCAACGGTTGCTTAACTTTGTCCATCAGTTCTGCATAGGTGGCCGCTTTCTTCACAGCTGACAGAGACCTTTTGAGTTGCAAACAAGACCGGAAGCTCAGCCCAAAGTGTGTCAAGTGCAACGCAGCCTCAAAATAAAAACAAAGTTTATAAAATTCACAACAGTTATTCCTTTGATTTTCTTTTTTATTAAACTCTGCAAACAGCAGTGATGGTGACAGTCAACACAGCAGAGACGTCGTCTTGACGTTCCAACATTAAACAGTCTCTTCTTTGGCGAGGCGGTCCTTCTTGAGGGGTCCCTGTGAACACAAAACAAGAAACCATCAGTCACACGTCGATACTTCGTGTCTGCGACGGGCTCAGAGCAGCCGGTGTTTCCAGAGAGTGAACAGGGAGTCGAGCACAAACAGGCACTGCTCCCCTGCCTCACTGGAGATCTCTGTGGCACTGGAATGGAACCCACGGTTCATACGGGCAGATGAACTAGGTTACGAACAGTGCTCCATAAAGTACAACAAAAACCTGCGAGCATTTTTACCAAGTTAATTGTGGCTGCATTGCTGTTAAGTTTTCACAAAGTTCTGTCATAATGAATTTTGCTGGGCGATTTATTGTCTCAGAAATTATTGCGATAAACGATAATATTGTTTGAAATTTAACAATTTTTGATTATAGTCAAACTTAAAAAGGAATGTTGGGTTAATTTTTGTGTGTAGTACATTTTTTGACCACTGTGTGTCAGTAGGATGGATAGTGAGGAAGCGAGCAGTTCTTAATATGACTAGCTCGCTGTGTGTGGTTTGAACTCTTTAGCATAGCATTTTTTCCACACAAAGCTTTTACCCAAAAAAAAAAAAAAATAAATAAATAAATAAATCAGTAAACAAGTTCTCAGCTTCTTTTTGCAGAGAAAAACATTTTTTTTAGACAAAGGCACGAGTATCAACCATGAATTTTGGAGCTTTGACAAGATGGAGGTTTATTCCCAGAGGTCGTCCTGTTAGCTTAAGCTGCTTTTAACGATCCAAAAACGCGAATTTGGACGATTAAAACAGATTTTAAAGAGAAAGAAGAAAAGGGAGGGGTCAATGAGAGCAACAGAGTTGAGCCTTTTGTCATTTTGTCTTCAATTGTAAGACATGAAGAAATGGTAAAGCTGATGAAAATTAGGTCGATAATTCATTTATCATTGATTGATCTGTTTATTGCAACAGACCTAGTTCTTCATAAACAATTATATTTAAATAGCAGGAACTTGTAAGACAGTCAAAACTAAAAAATAACTGGTGCTTTCTGTTCAGATCATTAGTCTCACCATAAAGGCCTTCTTCTCCTCCACGGTCTGGAAGCGACCATGACCGAACTTGGAGGTGGTGTCGATGAACTTGAGGTCGATCTTCTCCGTAGCACGGCGGCTAGTCTGCACCAGCAGAGACTGGAGGAAAACATTCAAGAATTTCAGGTTTTCTTCCCTTTTCATTACATCGACGGCACATTCGGCTTCGACAGCACGTTTGCGCCTCACCTTGCGCAGAGTCAGCACCCTCTTCTTGGTTCCAACAACGCAGCCCTTCACCATGACGAAGTCGTTGTTAACCTCTCCATAGTGGACAAACCCGCCCTGTAATTTATGGACAATGGATTTAAACATTTCTGACCCGAACTTCTAAAGTTAAGCCAACTTTTAAGTCTCTTACCAGGGGGTTGATGCTCTTGTTTGTCAGATCGTACTCTGTGGAGGCGTTATTCTTGACCACTTTGCCATCCTTGGTGTGGAAGCCCTGGCCAATCTTGTAGACCTTCTTGTTGATTTCTGTACGATGGTGATAACCCTTCTGACCAGCGCGGGCCACGGAGAACGCCACACGGGCCGGATGCCAGGCACCGATACAGGCCACCTTACGCAGACCACGATGAGTTTTGCGAGGAAGCTTCTTTGTGTGCCAACGGCTGGTGACACCTACGAGAAAAGACATTTAAAAAATAAATAAAATAATAAAAACAAGAACCAAGACTATTATCTTAAAGCAAAATTACAGCTTTACCCTTGTATCCGTGACCCTTTGTAACACCGATGACGTCGATCATCTCGTCCTGGCCGAAGACAGTGTTGACAGGGATGGCTTGCTCAAGCTTCTCACGAGCCCAGTCCACCTTGTCAGGGATGGTGCCACCATTGAGCTGCACCTCCATCAGGTGAGCCTTCTTCTGCCTCAGAGGCAACAGACGCATCTGTACACAAAACGTGAGGAATGCACACAAAATGAACAACTGACGCCACGTTAAAAAGGAGTTTGACTTTAGCTTTAGTGTCTCAGAAGGAAGGCAGCATGGAAGATATCCTCATAAGTGTCGGGCGCCATGCCTGACGCAGGTTCCGTGGTCTCGTCACTGACAGAACAGGACAGTAAATTTTAACTAGAGTCCAACTGACCTGTGTGTGGGTGATGACTCTGATGACCTCACAGTACTTCTTCATGGTAGCAAAGTCTTTCTCCAGCTGCTTCTTGCCCTCTTCATCCTGCCATTTCTTGCAGTATTTGGTGAAAGCCTTCTTCTTTGACTTGTACCTGGGAGAAGTACCAGTAAACAGAATTTTGGCACAGGTCCCTCATGACCCCCAAAGGGCCAGCGGAAGAACACAGTGCACAGCTGATAGCTCTCCCTGCATGGACAGGGGGGGCTGTGTCAGCCAAGAAAGGTTTTGGCTCATGGCAGTTTCTAAGCAGCACTTTCCACTGGCCAGAGGAGCCCGGAGCTCATCAGGGCACGCGGCGCCTGAGCGGAGCTGCCACAGAGGGGCCACCGAAATGTTAGACTCACACAGTGAAAATGCAGTTCTGCTTTCACTGGCAACTAACAACTGCTTCAGGTGGACGACTCGCGTTCAGACTCACCAGTTCTTGTAGAACCGACGCTTGCACTCGTCACTGATATGCTCAGAGAAGACGGTCTTGAGGGTACGCAGGCCGCGGGGGGTGTTGACGTAACCCACGACTCCAACCACAATCATGGGAGGAGTCTCGATGATGGTCACGGCCTCAACTACTTCCTTTTTGTTCATCTCTGCATAAGTGATAAAAAAAGAGAAACTGCTAATCTAGTTTAAGGTTTACAGTCATAGTTTATTTATATGATTTTTGTAAACTGCGTTCAGTGCTCGACATTCAGCATGGGGGTTTACACCCATTCAGTCCGCCCGTCGAGAGTCTCATCACAAGCAGAACATTTTGAGAACTTTATTTCAATATAAATATGATACAAATTGCACTTATAATAAAATCAGGAAGAGGTTGCACTAATGGTTCTCAGGACCAGAACCTGCTGTTGCAGTGATTTTATTTGACGTTAGTTCTTCAGTACTTACTTGAGCCGGGTCTGTCCACCTCACGGACAATGTGGGTCATGCCGGCCTTGTAGCCCAGGAAGGCGGTCATGTGGACGGGCTTGCTGGGGTCATCTTTGGGGAAGCTCTTGACCTTTCCCCGGTGACGGCGGCATCTCTTCCGGGGCAGGAAGCCAAGAGATCCGTGGCGAGGAGCCGAGAACTTACGGTGGGACTGTGAAATGATGGAACCAGTTAGCTGCTTCATATTTCATGTTTATACAATGTAAACTTGGAGCGAGCTGTGAAATTTAACAGTGATTCATTTTCGTGAGCAGTTGATCAAAGTCAAAAGCTTCTGACAAAGACTTAAGGTTTGCAGCACAAGCATTTAAATTAATTTTAATCCAGTAACTTTACTTATGTATCCAGTTAGTACTTATATTATTACGTCTAAAAAGACTGTGAATCGGCCTAGTTCAAGCAGCCATTTTGGACCCTGAGTCACCGGTGAGCCTAAAAGCATGCATCACTAAAGCTAGTTTCCAACTTAAAGGCTTCAAAATATTTGTGAATATCTAATTGGGAATATAAACAAACACCATTCGATAGTTTTGGAGAAGAAAAAGAGAACGGATGTTTCAGATGGTTATTGGATTCTTACGAGGTGCAGAGCGATGACGAGAAACAACTCACCATTTTGTCTCCCGTCCAAATGAAAGAGGCCCAGAGTTCGGCGAACAGCGTTTTTATACGGCAACGAAGTATCGCGCGAATCAGCGAGACTATACACAGCTAAGCCCTGCCTACGAGATTTCAGCTGTGGACCTTTTAATGTTCTGCCACTAGATGTCGCTGTCGACATTTACAGTGTAAATAGCACAAATTCCTTGTAATAAAAAATCAATACAACACATTTGTTGAGATTAAAATGGTAATTTTAGCGATTAATTGTTTAATATAAATACAGACAATGGTTTTATTAGCATCTGCAGTGTTAATGGATGAAAAAATAAAGTATGTGGTTATAATCCCAGTCATTTTCAGCAGTTCTTGGTGTACATCAAAGCTTATTTTGCCCTTGTAATATTGACTATTTGAAAAGGGTCATTTTAAAGACACCAATATAAATAACTCACTTTTTACGCAAGAGTCAGGTTGTAACATTTTAATTCAATATGCATTTATAATAAAAATAACAAAAAACAATGTTTGTGGTCCAGTGTTTTTTTTTTTTTTTTTGTGTACATTTTATTCTATATTTTAAAGCATTTATTCACCAGAAAGCTTCACTAGGCAACATTTTGAAAACGACTCAAGTGTCCCCAAAGGACTTCCTGGGAGTTTTGACAAATTCTTATTTTTGACTGAAATATTTTGAAGTACAGCAACACATGCTAAATGCTTTAAGACATGCTGTAGCATTCAGTGTGACTTGCTTCTGTGTTGCCATTGTGAATCAAGAATACTGTCACCACATAAAATGTTGCATATTGTAAAGTGTGGCATTTATTGAACGCACATAACAAAAACAGGCATATATCCAAACGAACAATTAAACCTTTTGCTCTGAATGCTTTGTAGTTTCACAGCTCTTGTTGCATACATAAAAATGTCAAATTTTTTCCAGCATATGAAACATATCATCTACACAGCAGATAATTGTGGAACGTTGCCATGCTTTACTGCTGAAGGACAGATTATGCAGAAGCGCAAGTTGGGTGGAGCAGCTTATCTGGACTCTGTACTGCAAAGGGCTGCACGCACCATGCACTTTATGGAGCGGTGAGTGAATTTCCTGCTGACTCGTGTTACAGTACAGATGAAGTCTTTAGGAGTCATGCAGATTGGGCTAAGTGGTCTCAGAGTCGTCGTTAAATATGCTGTGTTTGAACTGAATCTGCAGCACGTTCCGCAACACATTCAGTGAAAGTTCATTCATGAAAGCACTACTTCACTTTCACCAAAAAAATAAACAAACAAAAAAAGGTCCATGTTCTCTCAGGATCTAGATTTATGCCTTATTATGGCCAAGATGGTCCATGCGTGTCAAGTTCATCTTGTGCTGAGAAATAAAATTAAATACAAACAACACCAGGCTGTCCAGTCCCTCAAGCTTTTATCTGAGGAGACTCGATCCCAACAGCATGTTTACCACAGGGTCACCCCCCCCCCGCCACCCCACCCAACTCCCCCCGACAGCCTTCAGGTTGCCAGCTGCTGCTGATCAAGGTTCATCTGTTGAAAGAAGGCCTTCCCAAACTCGTAGCTGCTTATCATAACGGCACAAGCCGGAGCTACTTTGATCACCCTGGGCATGAAACCTGGAAAGAGAAACATGTTTTCACTTTTCAGCAACCAAACACATTTTTAGCAACATAAAAACAATTGAACGTACCTGCAAAAAGGCCTCTGTAGCCCAACTCAGCCCAAATGTCCTTCATTATGCGCCAAGTTGACGTGGTTTTCTTCATGGAACCTATAAAAGACACTGCTTAGAAAAGGCTTTTCACATCCAAGCAAGAATTTTACACAACCTAAATGCACCCGATGCATGCTCAGTAATCCAGGTAGATGAATCTAACAAGGTTGAGTCAGGTCTTTTCCACAAAGAAGAATCCGTCCAGAGGACCTGACTTAACCTTGTTAAGATTAAATGCATGTGTAAAGTATGTAAAACACAGACCTCCCAGAGTATCCATCTCTCCAAGCTGAATCTGCCTCCGAGTTTTTACGACGTCAAACGGCAGCGTGAGGACAGCAGCAATCTGATGATGACAGACAGGAAGTCACTTCCTGAACCACAGGCACAGCTGCCAAGTCACACAAACCACACGAAGCTCATCTTTTCTTAAAGGATAACTAATTACGTAGAAATCAACTTGATGTATTGCTAAAGAGACACGAACACCTGAATGTGTGTCGAACTGTGTCCTGGTTAAAATATCTGTAACAACAGGCTCATTACCCAAAGACCGATGTCAGATATCTGAATGTTGTAAAAGTCATTCTTACATAACACCTATGTGATGAATAAGTCATAAAAACAGATTGATCGTTGCCCTTTTATTGACTTTTACTAGAGGCTAACCGGTTAGCTATTTTTTTCCTGTAAAATGTACATAAAGGCAGAGGCTGAGCAGAAACGTCTACTTTATTGTCACAGTTTTCTAAAACTATTCTTGAAATTTCAAATGTGTTGAAATCAGATGCAGCTTTTTCACGTGGTCTTGTCAGGCCAGTTACCAGCCATCTTACAATTAATGGATGCATGAAACCAGTGGTCCCCAAAGTAAGGGTTGGGAGCCCACTGTGGGTCAGAAATCCAATTAAATCTAAAAACAACTGCTGATGTCATAACTTCAACATAGGAAAGAATAAAATGACAAAAACGTGGTTATATATTCATAAAAAAATATTTATTGGTCCGTATGATTGTCATTATAAAGCCCTTATATAAGAAATTATACTTGTATTAGAAAGCATCTACTTTGGTGATAGTTGGGGCTGTAAGCCTCTACAACTTAAATTTTGTGGGTCAAAGGCTGAAAGGTTTGGGAACTGCTGCGTTAAATGTTACTTATGTGCAGTAAAATGAAAACAAACAGCTAGAAACATGTTAAACTGTGATAACTGAGGTGTGTTTCAGCTTTTTATTTATTTATTTTTTTAGTTCTTACAGCTCCAGAGACAGCTCCGGCAGTAAAGCTGATGGAAAAGTTGGCCTGAGGCACTTGGTACCGTTCACACAGCCTGGACTTCACCAGCTCATAGTTAAACCAGTACAAAGCTGCAAAAAACAAACACAGGGTTAGTTCTCTTGTAACAATTAACAAATTTGTGATAAATTACTATTATGAGGTGTTATTTTTAACAAGTCTCATAATTTTCATCTTAATTGTAAAACTCCTGAAAGCAGCACTGCAGTCAAAACTTCAGTATCTAATTTCAAAAGCGTTTTTAACCTTATATTTTTGCTACATTCAGCAGAATTTTAACAATATAAGATTATATTAGCTCTGGGATAGGCTAACGCTGTAACCAACAGGATGTGAAGCAACGTTTATCTGTCTCTGTAGCAGACCAGTGAAGATTTTTCCTCTGCTCATTCATGTTCCTCACCCGAAAAGGGCACGTCTCTGAAGACGGTGGGTCCCCAGCCCCTCCACAGGGACTGCAGGCCGCCCTGGGCCACAGCAGAGCCAATACACACCCGCAGCTCGCTGTAAGTCAGCTTCTTGGACTGCATCTTGGTCCTGACCAGCTCCAGGGGGCTGATCACCGTCACAGCTCCCACTGCAAGACACACACACCAAACCGCATGTCAAAATCTAAGAAACACACCAACATAAAACAGCTGAGATATCCTCATGAGCTTTTCATGCACTTACATCTGGCAAGACCTCCAGCGAGAAGAGGGATATGGTTTCCCTGAAGACCCAGACTGAACCACAGGAAGTCCCTCAGCTGGTCATAGCAGGTGAAGTAGATGATTGTGGCTGGCACTGCCATAACCCTACACACATGCAAATGAAAAATATGTTGGGATTATTCTGTGCAAGAAGCATTTTAGTACATCAGACATTTAGGTTTGTTCATTTAAAACAATAAAATAAAGACATAACATTGTTATATCAAGAAAAGCTGCTCAGACTCACTCTCTTATCCTTACTATTTATGATTTATTTATGATTTGGTATGAAATGTGGTTGTTTTTTTTCTTTGAATTTTGCGACTGCAGGGAGTTTTGCGATGGCGTTACATTTGGTCTTGTAAAAAAACGGTTGGGAGTTTTCCAGACTAAAGAAGAAAAAGTAAAGAATTTGACTGATTCTTAAACCTGACACTTCCATCAGTTTGGGTCCTGTTTATTTAGCCAAAAATCTTTCAAAGAAACAAGATTACTGGGCCACATCCAGTTTCCAAAACCTCCTCCGAGCTGCAGCCTACACACTAAAAACGACAACTCTCTTCATTTATCTCGTTGTGTAAATATTTTCTAGACGCTACTCACAGTGTTGGTGGCAGCCCACTCCACAAAGACCGAAGTCCTTCATGACGAGTGATTTTCACAAAAGCATCCTGTGACAAAAAAAAAAAAAAAAAAAAAAAAAGCTCAATTTGTGGCCAAAAAGTGCACAAAAAAAATAAATAAAAAATAAAAAGGGGTGCAGCTTACAAGAGTCCCACTAAAATGTGTTGGTGTTTTGTACCAGCTGGTACAGCTGGATCCGTTGCGACAGACATAGATGTGGTCCATTAGTCCATTGCAATACAAAAAGCACTTCCCTGGAAAGAAGAACCAGCAATCAAACAAAGCACGCACCGACTGTATAAACCCATCCACTGCCAGCAGTTTATTTATTAACTGCAACTCGGCTTAATGTGAACATGCAATCTGGATCATACAAGCCTTCACAGAAGAGTCGTTAACAATACAGGCTGACCAAACTGCCACTCAGAAGATAACATCAGACCTGTCCTTGTTTCTATTTACTCCAAACCTTTATTTAGGACTGGCTTCTAGAGACAAATCATCTATTTGAAAAAAAAAAAAGCTATTTCGGTTTGTCAAGCAGAAATTGGTTGTTATTCTAGCATGTGGCCACACAGAAAATATCTGCCTTATTTGCAGCGGGTCAATACTCACATCTTGAAGAGCGGCTGACACTTCTCGGAGTGAGTTCACAGGCTAAAGCTATAAAACGAAGCAAAGAAAGGGACAGAAAGAAGGCAGGGTGTTATGACTGAGCCGATAAGAGTGGCAGGGTTAGTCTCAGAAGCAAAGCGATATCAAAGGATAAAAAGAATAATGACTTTTTTGTACCTTGGTGGAAGGGTGTCTGCTGAGCCTGCAGCCTTATCTTCACAACGTCCAACGGCGTGACTGTAAACAAATCGGCAGCTTCAATCATTACAACACAATACACAAAATAAGTGCAAACAAACAAAAAACTTCACTTGAGTGAGCTTTTTTTTTTTTTTTTTTTTTTTAAATAGACATTGCTTCTATAATCTAACCAAAAAGAGATGTGAGGAGGGCTCCAGTGCCAGAGGCCAGCATCTGCTGCACTGGAGAGATCGCGACCACATGGCCGCCAACGGTCCGCTCCCCCATCCTGCCCACCTGTCAGATCAAAAAACAAACACACAACATCAGGCATCCTCCGATCCTGTCGAACCAAGCTGCAGTTCCGAAGAAATTTAATCCCACAGCGATGTTTAACAATTCAGAAGTGACGGTGTCCCAAGAAGATCTGCAACCAAACACCAACAGCGTCTTGTTGAGTCAGAAAGGTGTGTGTTACCTGCTCCTGACCCTCAGAGTTGTGTCACCTCAAGGTAAATTAGCTGGAAAGGCCTACACTGATGGAAGAAACGACCCTGTGGTAAAACCTTGGCACGTTTGTCTTTAAAGTGAGCAGAGCAAGGCTAGGTGGAGTTGCTAAAACAAGGTCTTTGAAACATTTTGATAGCTTATCTCTGACATGCATGTCTTCAATCTCACCATGCAGTCAATAGAGCCTCGCCTCCTGACCCACAAACCAAAATGGTTGCCCTAAACCACCACGGCACGATGCATCTTTTTTTTTTTTTTTTTTTTGTCGTTTCCGCTTTCTTGTCCAGTCAGTCAGACCCTGGAGTCTTATTTTGTGCAATGATTATAACTACGTATCTCTGCGTTTTAGTAAACTGCTCTGCAACATCGTGTTTCTCCATTTCAGATGGTAAAAACAAAAAAGCTTCGAAGGTTGCGTCGATTAAATCTGCATGGACTGGAGGATTGTCACGTAAACAAGTCTCATGCTGACAGGATATACGTTTGTAAGGAATCAAACATCCACTAACAAACCGGGTTAAATTAGATTAAAGCTTCAGCGGGACAAAAAAAAAAAAAAAAAAAAACAGTCCGAAACATTCATGAAATGCAGCGGTGGTACACTTCGTTCTTTTTTAGCGTTAGCTCGCTAACATTACTTTTTATTACTAAATGAATATGCAGAATATCTAGTACAGTGCAGTATATGAAAATACTAGAGGTGAGCAGGAAGGGTTTAGTTTAATATTAAATGTAATTATTTATCCAATGCCCTGAGTCAGGCTTGTTACAAACGCGACCTTATTAACTGCTAACAGGCTAGTTAGCTGCGTGACTTAGCTAGCTTGTTGTTTTTTTTTTTCTAAATAACCTCTTTTTAAAGATGAGGAGCTCACATTACTCACCTCTACTTTAGCTGCCAGCCTCTTTTACAAACGCACGTGTCTTCTTCTCCCATATCAGTTAAAAACCACTTCACATTATTCTGGCCGTCCATCACGTGCGTGCAGCCCAAATGCAAAACCTTTCAGGAGTCGGGCCGTTTTTTTGGGTCACACAGAACGCTTGCTTCCCATTTGCACCGATTCCACAAACGCATGCGCTAAATCCAGCAGCGTTGAAGAAACGGAGAGCGGGTTGAACGGATGGTTTGTAGATCAGCGCATTGCGTCACTTGGCTCCTCCCCCTGCTGCTGCAACCGTTGCATCTCTGGCGCCCTCTAACGGACATTAACTCGAAATTGCACTGCGCCAGCTGCCTCGTAAACAAAAATAAAACTACACGAAGGCTACACATCTTAAATGGTATTTATTCAGAATGATACGTCTAAAAACATTTATAATAATTAACTTGATAATTAATTGAAACGAGAGTTCTGGTTTTGTGACTAGGATGATAGTTATGGAAATTAGGAACTACTTTTCACCTCCTCTCTTTGGGCGTGATCTGAAAGATAAGACTGGATTTATTAAATACTGTATAAGACACAGATGAAACTTCTGCCTTCTCACAACAGCTTTTCTGACTTTCACAAAGGTAAGAGCATTAGGAAATTCTTTTGAATTAAAATCTATATAAAAAAATGCTTGAAAAATAAAGAAGTTAAAATTGCATTCTTGATGATTCACACACTACTTTTCTTTTCTGTTTTCGTTTTGTTAACGTTTGCCTGTTCTTTATTTTGCGTATCTTTTTTGGTGTTCCCTGAATTGTAAGTTAAACAAAACTGAATGTGTTTAATCTTCCCAATCATGTGTTTGTAGTGCTTTGAAAAGTAAAGAACAAAAAGGACGCACCAATGAACAAACAGCACTGAGTCTCTTTCAGACAGTGTTGAGTTTGCTATTACTTTGGTTTATTTTTAACACACACACAAAAAAAAAAAAAAAAACAAGTTTAAGAAAGGTTACAAAATATGTATTTCCTCAGAACTAAGAGTTTGAGCAGCTTTTTGAGAAGAAAAACAATCCCTGATGTGATGTCTAATGAAAAGGGGGTCAGCTGTGCATAATGTCCTTTTTTTTTATTTTAGCCAGTCTTTGTGTGATTCCTCCTGCAGATGCAGAGCTGGACGGTGATCTGTGGGGCTCTTCTGGTCCTGGTTGGTGCTGATGAGTGTCCAGATGCAGGACGATGTAAGGAGGGACAAACCTGCTGCAGCAGCCCAACTAACGGCTACGACTGCTGCCCGTTTGAGCAGGTAGACCGAACAGACTGATACATTTTCTCAGAGCATTCTCTTTATATTTACAGGTGTACTGAAGCAGGGATGGGGACGATGATGTATTGCTGCAGTATAACTGTAAATGTTTCAGGGTTAAAATAAACAACGCAGCACAAATAAGGTGAATTTAGCAGATAGCGTTGTGAACACATGCTGTTCTGGTTTCCTGGACCTAAACTTTGATCTGATCCAGTGACGGTTGTTTCATTCGGTCTGATTTTGGAACATTTTGTCATCATTTTGTACCAACAATGAACACTGTGCGTGAATAGAAACTTAGACAACATTTGGCTCAGTTTCAGCACACAAGCTGAGCTCAACATTACACTTATTCATAACATAACAGTACTTTTTTGTGATTTTAATTAAATGATAAATGCCTCTTAAGTTGCACCAATGTTCTGTTAAAATTTGTTTAATTTGACAACTTTAACCCCTGGAGAAACCCCCAAAAATCACATGTTTTATATTCAGTTATACGTTTTATCTTTATTGAAGCTGGTTTTCACACCATCATACAAAGTCTAAATGAACTTAAATCAATATTTCAGTCTTGCCAAAATGTATTCACTCATTCTGAACTGTATTTCCTGATGTACAGTTTCTATCCAATACATAAACCCAGTGCTGGCAGCAGTGTTTTATAGAACCTATTCCTAACAAATATCCAAAGTGAGCAAATTAATATCCTGATTCATGCTTAATAATCCAGGTAGATAAATCTAACAAACTTAAGTCAGGTCCTCTGGATGGTTTCTTCCTGTTAAAATGTTTCTTCTTTTATCTAAAAAAAAAAAAAAATCAAATTTATAAGACTGAATTTGTTGCAGCTCCTCAGACTGAAGAAGTCTTTTGGATAAAAGATGAAACATTTGAACAAGGAGAATCTGTCCAGAGGACCTGACTCAAGGATGCAAGTTTCTTTATTTGTCATACGCATCACATGTGGTACATGAGGTGGAACGAAACTGTTTACGCAGGGACCCAGTTACATCTAACAAAAGTATAAATTGTAAAAGAAAAACAATAATAAGATCTGAGATATGGACTAAGAAGAACTAAGAACCTTGGTTACAAATGAATGATTTTCAAAGTTTTATATTAAAATATATTAACAAATAATCTTAATCCAACCTATTCAGCAAACATAAAGCATTTTATCTTTAGAAGGTTGATTTTTCCTTTCGTATGGCCGTATCATGAACTTTGAAGACAGTACTGTATTTGTCTTGCACACTAAATTAAAATGATTCTACTGTAGTACTATTCATCCGAAGTAACGTTTTACTACTTTATGAACCAGATAAAGCCACTAGCTTTACTCCATGTAAACGATAGAAGACTGTATAATTTTGGTAGTCAAAGTGTTCGTCCTCCTGTCTCCACAGGCTGAATGCTGTGAGGACCATGTCCACTGCTGTCCAGCAGGGACACTCTGCGATGCAGCTGCGTCCAGCTGTGTGAACGCCACCGTGTCCATCCCGTGGAAGGACAGGGCCTCTGCTGATCAGCCTCCAGTCTCTAAAGTATGATTGTAATCCCTGGTTTTCCTTCATGAGCACAGCTGAAATATTCTGAGCCGTGTTCCTCTTTCAGTCCTTCAGGATGATCAAGTCCTACGTGGGCGAGGACGACGATAACGTCTGTCCTGATCAGTCCCGGTGCCCCGCTGAGTTTTCCTGCCTGAAGGCTTTGACGAGGTTTGGCTGCTGTCCCTTAGCAAAGGTAATTAACCCATGCAGCATGAAAAAGGTCCAGAACTTTTTAATAGTTATTGTGAACGATTAAAAGTGATCGTTCAGAAAGAAGATATCAGGAGCTGCTGACTTTTGTTTTTGTTCTTTACATTTATTAAAACTAGGGATGCACAATATTATCGGCATGGTATCAGTATCGGCCGATATTGGCATTAAAGTTAAATATTAGACATCAGTCATTTCATTGGAATAACTCACTGATATAAAAGGCGCTGTTTTTGAATGACAATCAACCAGTGACAAATTTTGACTGTAAACATGATCCAAGTTGAAGTGTTGCATCATTTTCATCCCACTTTTTGGCATCTGCATTTGGTAGCAGGCCAAACTGACAAAGACCATGCAGAATAATATCCTGATGCATGCTCAATGATCCAGATGCAGAATAATGTAGTATTTTAAGTCCACAGCAGAGAAAGCTACATAATATCTGTAAGTAGGTTTATGGAAAAAATGTTGGTATTGATATCGGTTATTGGCCAAATAAGTTTTAACATATCGGCATATCGGATAGCAGCCAAAAATCCAATACTGTATTGTGCATCCCTAATTAAAACCAGTTAATTTTAGACTGTAAGAGTTTGTTTCTGCACAAAGTAAATGTCTTCAGTGCCAAAACTAAATATTTTAATCGCTTTGTTTTTCTGAATGCCAAAAAATAAAATGTTCAGACATAAAACAATTTATATACAGTACTCTTTTTCAATTTAAGTCACCAGTTGAAACTTACGGTAAATTAATATACAGTATACGTATTTAATTATGAGCTAATTTTCTAATAGATGTAATCCAATGGGTTCAAAATCCAGAACATAAAGTTTTAGTTCTTTTTTTCTTTTTTATTTTTTCATGTTAATTTGCATTGTCGCTCTTGAGTTTGGATTTTTTTGAGCTGATCTTCCCAAGTGCAATCCAAATGTTTCTGGATTTTCAGGAATCATTTTAAAATGCATGAAAATAACAGAAAATAAATAATTTACATGCTTCAACTAAATGTAAAAGTTCCTTTTTCATTTTTGCTTTAGAGGTTCAAAATATTTATTTTAACTTCACGAGAACATATAAAATGATGCACATCATAAAGTAAGAATCAAAATTTGTACTTTTTTTTTTTTTTACAAAGATTGTTTGACAAATATTGTAGCTACGCTCACTCTCTCACATTTAGGAGTGACAAAAGGTTGAAAGTAGCCCTCTTGTGAAATTAATCTTCTTGTGCACGTTATCTGATGAATAAATCAACTTGTTACATGCTCCCCCTGTGCACACGTGGGTTTTCTCTGGATACTCTGGTTAGGCTGATTGGTGACTAATTTTTCCTGGTTTTGTCTCATTGTCCATGTGATGGACTGTTGTCCTGTCCAGGGCATACCCCACGTCTCACTCAACGACCCCTGAAGACAAGCACCAGTTCCCCATGACCCTGACTAAGGAAATAGATCTTTGATGAAAAATGATGAAAAAGCTGCATCAGAAAACAGCTGGACGTCAGCTGCAAAATAACCCACAAGTCTTTTGTTTTTACAGCCACCATTTCCATTGAAGATTTTTGTTTAGAAAATATCCTTTAAAAGTTAAATTATGATGTTTTCATTTATTCATTGACCTCCAACAGGGAGTCTCCTGCTCTGATGGCAAACACTGCTGCCCTGAGGGACACCAGTGCAGCATCGACAGCCGTTCTTGCATCATCCAAGGTTGAATTTCTTTGACAGTATTTATGTTTTATTCTCACGTACCTCTGTTTTATCAGTTTATTTAAATATGATCTCTCTCATGTGGTTGTGAAAGAACTTGTGACTACAGTTTTGTGTAATGACGGCGTGTCGGAGTGTCCAAATGGTGCAACCTGCTCTGAAACTGCTGAAGGCGGATGGGGATGCTGTCCCATCCCAAAGGTACACAATGATTGATCTTTAATCAGCTGCTTCATGTAAATATAACTACACACCATGAGTGAGATAAGAACGGGGTGAACAGTCAAATGATGTCTTTGCATGCCCTGTCCTGACGTCTCCTTATCTTCTCGCTCCTGAAAGGTTGTGAGGAGACACCTAACGTGACTTCAGTGTCTGTGCAGGCCGTCTGCTGTCATGATAAGTTCCACTGCTGCTCTGAGGGGACAACGTGTGACGTCCAACACATGAAGTGTCTTTCTGCATCTGGAGGAGAGTTCCCCATGTGGGACAAGTTCCCTGCCAGGCTGAGAGCAGACTGGGAGAACCAGAAAGGTCAGGCCGAGTGTCCGTGTTGCATTAAATGTCCAGTTTTCTCTCTCTTGTAAAAATGAAACCTGTTCATTGTTTACTTTCACAGAAAGTGAAAATGTTATTTCTAAAGAAGCTGATGATGCTCAAATGAAATCATCCCCTGAAGTCTCCACAGTTGCTCTACTTACTGCTTCTGAGGAGGAAGTGTCTCCTAAGACAGATACAGGTGCTAAACCATGTTCTGTTCTACAAACCATGTTCTGTTCTACACATCATGTTCTGTTCTTGACATGTTCTGTTCTACAAACCATGTTCTGTTCTACACACCATGTTCTGTTCTACACATCATGTTCTGTTCTTGACATGTTCTGTTCTACAAACCATGTTCTGTTCTACACACCA
>JARVLU010000380.1:26187935-26226123 GCA_031762415.1 Simpsonichthys santanae
ATATATATACTGTATATATATTCACCAGCATGCTGTAAGTCGAGGGCGCCTTATGTATATACAAGTACATGAATATACAGTATATATACAGTACATACATTCCACTTTCTCATGATGCACTTGTGTGAAACATAAAAATGAGATTGAAATTTGTTTGGCAGAAGGAAAATTGAGGGAAAGCGCAAAGGCAAGTGAAAAGCTAAAAGGGTCATGCCGAGATGGTTGATTGCTCTCTTGGGAGGGGGATAAAAGGGAGGAGATGAAGAAGATACAGGCAGATGGGATGGGTGGATGTTCTCCTTTAGGAGTGTGGCTGCATTGTTTGTTTTATGTTGCACAGAAGTGCAGCTGGGACAAATGAGATTACACTCGCGTGTTGACTCAGAATTCACTTGGACTGATTGGATCAGTCTTGCTCTGATATTTGCTCACTTTAATGTCAAGTTCTTGAGTTAGCCTTTCTTTCACCTACAGCCACAGTTTATTACTATGATCCATCGTGTTTTTTTTTTAATTGCAGTATTTTACCGGTAGTACAAATTGTGTACATATCAGGGTCGATTCTAGAATCTGCCCTTTAGGGGTGCTTAGCCCCCAGTTCTGACAATGGCTTTTGGCTTGAATAACATGGAGGACACTGGCGTCAGAAGCATTGACAATGAGGTGAGGAGGGGTTTCAGTGGTGGGTGGTCTGGGGTCCTCCCCCAGAAAATTTTAATAAAGTGGATGCCATTTCCTGCATTCTGGTGTATTTTAACAGGTTGTTAAACATCTACATTTACCTACATAAATTAACACTTGACTCAATAACTATTTTATGGAGCTCAGTACAATAAGAAGGAGCGCTAAGCTAGCAGCATACAATACAGACACGCTAACTAAGATGCTACAGACGTAGCACTCAGCTTTACATTACACAACCATGTACAAAATCAGTTTAGTGGTAACTGATCATAACAAAGACTAACTTATGCAACCAGAAGTTACAACATACAGTATATCTACAAACAAAACACATAGAACAATGTAAAACGAGCTTTAAGCGTTAACCATTAATTGAACCATTAAGCATACAGTTTGTCACTGTTGTATTCAGCTCATGAAGTTGGCCACAGGGCTTTAGCCATCTTTTACATTTTTCCAGACTCAGTTTATGTTTTGGAAATGAAATAAACTGTATTTCACCCTCTAAATCAGAACTACTGAACTGAACTGCTCAGGGGGCCACAGTTACTGAAAGCTAGCAGCTCAGGGGCCAGACATCCAGCAATTACAGTCATTATAAACCAAGTAATACAATGATCTGTTACCTTTTAAATGTGTTTATTTTGTTGCATTGAATCATAAATGCAATAAACAGAACCCAAACCCAGACCCCACCCCCAAAAAAATCTAATTTCAATTGATTCCAGAGAAAAGACCCAGAGCAGCCATCACTTGTTCAGCTCTCGCAATTATTTAACTCTTTTTTTTTATTTATACTTTATATTTATGTTTCTGATGCCAGTAGTAAAAGGCTAGCTAAAAAGCCAAACATAGCCAAAGATTAGTTAGATGCTAAAAATAGTACAAGTTTAGTCAAAAGCCATTGATAACAGAATGATTGCTAAAAGTAAAATAGAAAATATGGGCAGAATTGTAACTAAAAGTAGCATAAAAAGTTCAAATGGACCTTTTTACCGTCACTAATGCGTCTATTCTGTTTTATTTTTATGTGTTTAAATGCTCTTAATTTTATGTGCACAGCACTTTGTTGCAGCTGTGGTTGTTTTAAAGGGCTTTATAAACAAAGTATTATTAAAGTATTATTATTATTCAAAGTCAGTATTTGTGGGGTTATTGCCTATTTCTGGTTCTTTAACATCTGATCAAATTGTTTTTGTCATCTGTGCAGATTCATTACCATCACTGACTGTGACCCCCTTATCGGACAAAAAACTATTAGAAATTATTCTTAAGTTTGATATTTCATTTTTACCTTCACTTTCATGAATCCACACTTAGTCTAACAGCGTTCATATCTACCTTTGTGTCATTCCAACACCTGGCAACAATGCATATTGAGGACATTTCTCGTAAAATCCCAATAAATCTAATTTACAAATGTGTGTGTATAAAAGTGTATAAAAACCAACAATCATATCTCCTGAATGAGCGGAACGTTCTGATATACACATATTGCTGAATCAACATTTATTCAATAATTGAATTTCTTTCCTTGAGTTTAAACCTTGTTTTGTACGTCCAGATGTGGATTAGGTCATTGTATTTCTAATTTGCAGGTCAGATGTTGAGCTCTTACTCATATTTGCTGCGTGTTCTTTATGCAGAAGAAGTGCGACTGAACTGCAGTGTGTGTGTGGGTGTGTGTGTGCGTGCGTGCGTGTGTGTGTGTGTGTGTGTGTGTGTGTGTGTGTGTGTGTGTGTGTGTGTGTGTGTGTGTGTGTGTGTGTGTGTGTGCACGTTTGCTAAAGTAGATGATGTGTTCCAGAGAATACAGTCAGTGAGCAGCTGGGCAGGGCTAATGGGCCAATGACATCATCCACAGAGCAGGAGAGACAGGAGCGCACGAGCGATGTTGCCTCACGGAGAGAGAGAGAGGAAGTGGGCCTGCTCAGATGAAGAGCAGCATGAGATCCGGACAGTCCCTGAACTGTGGAGGACCAGATAATTCTGAGCTGACTTTATCAAGGACACTCCAGAAGATCCTCCTGTTTTGTTGTTTCCATCTTTTTCATCACGCCTCCCCCCCTCCCCTTCTCCCCTTTCCCCTCCATCCTCTGTCCATCCTCTGTCTGTCCTGCTTCAAGCCGCTCCTCCGGGCATGCTCCTTAAGCCAAAGTATGGCCGCTTTCGCAACGAGTCTGTGACCTCCTCTGACGACCTGATACAGAGCTTAGCCATGAGCGGCAAAGTTGTGGCCACGCCGGTGGTCTCCTCCTCCACCCCGAGCCTTCCTCTGGATCCCAGCACCAGGTCTTCCTCCTCTTTTGCCGGGGCTGCATCCCTGGCGGACTCCCCCTGCCTGGATGGGGAGCAGGATGCAACCACAACCTTCTGCATGCTCATCCCAAAGATGCCCCAGTGGAAATTCTCCAACTCCCTCCTCAGCCGGAGCCCCTCCAGCTCCAGCTCCAGCAAGGACTCTAGCAAGGCGGCAGCATCAGCAACTTCTTCCCAAGCCTCGGCGCCTTCATCTTCATCATCACACAGGCCTGGTGGTGCGCCAGCCGTCAGCGGGCCCGTAGCCAGCCTTGCGGCTGTGCTTAACTCCTGTGACCCTGTCTGTGTCACCCCCTGCTCCCTGCAGGCCATTCGAGGGCAACGGGCGGTGGCTGCTGCGAACGCTGCCGGTCCAGGAGGTCACGGATTCAGGGCCGCAGAGGTCATGGGGAGCCCCGACGGTACCGGCAGCACCAGATCAGGGTTGAATCGCCGGACAAGGGTGGAAGGCATGTGGCTGGTGGGAGAAGACCTCAACCAGAAGAGCAGCTTCATCCACAAACCCTCTCAGGGCTGGCTGCACCCTGACAAGAAAATTGTCGGGCAAGGAGCCTCTTACATTGTCAGGGTAAGTCAGACTGTGCCTTTTTATTTAAATGCAGCTAAATTAAATATACTTGACAAAAAAAATAAAGAAACTTTCTTGGGCAACCAGTAAATCACAGGTTATTTATGACTGATTGGTTTCTAAAACTGAAAACATCTCACTTGCAGGCAGTGTATTCATGAGGCGACGACAAGGGAATACATAATTTGATCCAGATAGATGGCCTGGGAGACTGCAGCAGGGTTGCACCCAGGGTGGAGTGTGATGAACGATGAAAATATGTGCACAGGCCGTCAACAGCATTGCACTTTTGTTTTGACCATGGAATGCATTGTGTTTGGTTGTGCTAAAAAAAAAAAAACAATAATCAGTTGTATTTATGGTGCAGATTTCTGCCTGGTTGTAGGAGGGGTTCTCTTTGTGTGCTTTTAGAGTTGTGCATGCTCACATGCACTGGGGATTATAACAACTCTGTAGCCACAGCTGTATTTTTACAGTCTCTGTGCATGCAGGGGGATCTACTTATCGTTTGCATCGATGCAGTGTGCACAAACTTGTTCGCTTTTTTAAGCGAAAGTAAAAATGAATATGATCAAGAAGATAACGTGATGATTCGGAGAGATCTGAAGTGTGTTGGGGTGGGGGGGATCATCTAAATCAAACACTTAATGTAAGTCACTGATCTCCTTTTAGCAATCCCCCTGTGACTGTACACCTCTGCGACCTCCACCCCCTCTTCCTAATGACACGACTCTTGATCATCACTGTCTGGGGGCCTGAGCACATTTAAGACATTATACAGGCACCATTCATTCCTATATTCAATTAGCTTAATCACAGTCATTTGCATCATGTGATGTGAACGAGGATCAGTGTGGGAGGGGGTCCACATGTTGAGATCCATGACATGTCTTCCTGTTTTCCCTGACTGATGTCTTGGCACCTTGTTGTTGTTTGCAAGCGTGCAGTGGTGTTTACCGATAACCTGTAAAAGCTACAGTTCGTGGGGCAGCAGTGCTCGTGCACCCCCCCCGCCCAGTGCTCGTGCACCCCAGTGGTGGAGCATTTAACTACCGGAGCGGCAGCACTGCTGCACCGGAGCTCATGCAGCAAAGTGTCTCTCCCTTTCTGATTCTTCTCAGACACATGCAGTATCATTACCGCTCATCCAACCCTCTGCTGGGAGAGACAAACGGAGGCTTTAACGCTTTTACATTTTGCATGCATCCACTCAGACTTGTCAGGCGATGCATTCCCCCCCCCCCCCCCCACCAGCCATCAGACAAGCACTGCAAGCTCTAAAGTAGAGGATGACATTTTTTCAGGAATCCTGCGGGTCACGGGATTCCTGCAGGATTCCGGCAGGACAGGAGTCAACTTTATTATAACACAGGATTGGGATGGGACAGGATGAAAAGTTTACAGGACCAGACAGGAGCAAGAACCAACAAATAGGACAAAACAAATAAATGAATAAACTTTGGACAGGAGCCGCTATTTTGTAATTTTCTTTCAATAAGCTTCACTCTGGAATACCAGACTTGCAATTCTCATCTGTAATGTGTTAAACATAAAGTAATATAAAAAGGAATGAGTAGAAGATTAGATCAAATTCAATATACTGTATTTCCTAAAGACTAAATGGAAGAAAAAAATGGGAGAGGTACAGGAGTGGGAGTCACTCTGAATGGGAACAGGATGGGAGCAGGAGTCACGTTACCAGGAGTGGGTCAGGACAGGAGTGATTTTTTTTACACTGGCCCAGGTTGGGGACAGGACAGGATTTTTTCTGTGGGACCAGGACAGGACAGGAGTGAAAATCTACTCCCGTGTCATCCTCTACTCTCCATCCCCATGCTGACAGCTGGAGGAGCTGTTCACTGCAATGCATTCTGGGTAAACGTCTTTGGCTCTGGGTTCATTCCAGAAGTCTTGCGGTTCCTTCAGATCAACCTTTCCAAACAGAAGCCGTGCTGCCGTACAGAAGAGGTCATGACCTTTGACCTGCGGAGGCCTGTAGAGGAGCTTGTTCCTCTGAGCAGTGCACAGTCTGACCTTTGGGGTGAATGTGCTGAGACGATTGGCAGCAGTCTTAACCGTTTCCCACATTCTGTAGAATGATGGACTCCAGATGTTTGGAGTGACCCTTTCCAGACTGATTAAGGTCATTGCTGATGTCTTTCCATCTCGGCATTGTGTTACCACACCCACGTGCTCCAGTGTTTTATTTATATCCACACAGTTTAATCTTTTACACTTTAGACGCCTCTTTTTAGGCTAAAAACCTCTGATGGAAAACTGGCTCTCGGCTAACTCGATGTATTTACATTCACTTGTTTGGATATTATTTAATGTAAAGTGTCGTTCTTTTAGATTAGCTGAAAAATAAAAGATTAAACGCAGCAAACGTGTGATGATCAGCAGCAAAGCTGAATCCTGTTTTAACATTTTATAAATTGTGACACGGTGGAATCTGTTTAGACACTTCAGGTTGGACTTGAATGATTTTGATTAAAAAAAAAATAAATTTACCCGATGATGTAAAGTTAAAAAACACTGAGCAAATGTAAAGTGTGGAATAAATGTTTTTCCATCAGTTGCCAAACGATTGACAGAAAACGAGTTTCATGAGGTGAAGCTGAGCCAAACGAAGCACAGAGTCCGAGTGACGCCGTTCCTGAACGGAAACATCTCAAACTTTGAGGTTTGTTTCAGGAACAAAGCTTCAGGCTCAGCAATGTTTTTTTTTTATTTTATTTTATTTTTTTTATTAAACGTCTTAACTTTGATCTTCTGCTGATCCAGACCCAGGTGTCCACGTGCCCTCGGACGGTTCTGCTGACGGGAATCCCCGACATCATGGAGCAGGAGACTCTACAGGACCTGCTGGAGATCCACTTCCAGAAAAACGGCAACGGCGGCGGAGAGATCGAAGCCTTCCTGTACAACCCGGCGGGTCGGAGCGCCTCGGCTCTGTTCGGCTCCGGCGAATGAGACCGTGTTTAGCTGCTGGGGGGACGGGACGTCCAAAGACTAATTCAAGCCATAAAAACTTCTGAAACCTTTCTCCTGGAGGATTCCAGGAAAACTTTTATGTTCAGGGATAAATAGAAAAGAGGGAATTCTCTCAAACATTTTAAATTTTAGTTGTGAAACTTTTAAATGTTTTTATCTAAACGTCTTTATTTCACCAACAGATTAATCAACATAAACGTCCTAAATAAAATGATTCTCCCTTTTATTAAATTTTGTAAATGACCGGCTGTAAATTGTAATTATGTGAAAAGAACATTACAGATTATGTCGCTGCAACAAAGACTCCTTTTGTTTTTTTACAGCAGTAAACCTACATGTTTTTATTTTATACACAGGTTTTGATCTAAAATTGAACTGTGAGGAAATATAAACTTTAAAGACACATTTTAGCTTTTTTTTTGGGGACAAAATCTAAAACTTTTTAATCTGCAGCACAAAGTGATTAAAACTTCTGTTTGATGAAACAAATTAAATGCAAGAAAAAACATTTTTAAAAGCTAAAACTGTTGCTTTACTGGAGCTGCCTCCAGAAGTTGAGCAGTTGCAGATGAATAAATCCAGTGATCACTTTGATAAATGCATTTAAATCTGTCATCACCTCAGGTGGCGTCTGAACCTGCACCACTGGCAGCACCGTTTCCTGTGAACATTTGTGTAAGAGCGCCCCCTGGTGTCAGTTTAAAAGAAGACAGTCAACAAACTGGTCAGGTTTTATTGTAAAAACCAGAGATGGAACAGCACATTTAAAATAAGAACACTAAAAGTGATTTTTGTATCCAGCTACGTCCTGGGGTGCACAAACTGCAACAAACACATCAGAGGTTGCGTTTCCACAGGAAGACGGAGGCAACAAGGAGACGTGAGACGGATAAAAGTACATTCATAAAGAGGAACAGAAAAGGACAAAGTGGAAAAAATAAAACAGCAAGAATCTGGTGAGACTTTGGAAGACAGCTGTCCAAACTTCACATCAACACGAGGATAAAATAATTTAAAAGCCTCCAATCCGTCTGTGACGTCACACCAACTAGTGCAGGAGTAAGGGCCGGCGGTCCCCTCTCTTCTTTAGTTTCTCTGCATCACAAATAAAACTTTTTTTTTTATTTTAAAAAGACGTCTCCTCTCGACATCAGTGCAAACTCTGGCGCCAAAGTGGCGCAACACCCCCCCACCCCGATCATTTATGGACACGACGGTAACGAGACGGCTACTCAACACGTAACAGATACAAGTTCTACGGGTCGATACACGTGTACGTTATAGTGCATGGAGCTGCTTTGTAAAATATTCACCTACAACACCAGTTGGGCTTCGCTGCTCCTGCAGGAGGAAGCAGCGGCTCACGATGAAGTGCGTTTGTAACGTTTACAGTCTGATTTATTTGATCAGATGTTTGGTTCAGTCTGGGTTCGTTTGGTTCTGTCTGGGTTCTGTGATCGTACATTCAAACCACCAACCGTTTTCCAATGGGAGCCTTCAGAGAAGAGGAGGGAGGAGCGTTTAAAAGGTTTTAAAAAAGCCGCCCGAGCGGCGAGAAGCGTCGGTGAGAGAAGCAGGAGTGTGTCGGCGGTCGTCTGGTCTGAGCTGGAGTGGCGGGACAGAACCGTCGAGATGAGCGAGACGTGCAGCGCGAGCCCTTTAAACCACCAGCGGCGCCCACTCGCTCCGTTTGCGTCCGTACTGCGAGGAACAGAGCAGCGAGGAGAAATTAGACCCGACAGGAAGTGGATGATTTCAAATTAAAATTCAGCTAAAATCACAAATTACTTATTATCAAACTAAAAGCTCTTCGTTATTCTGTTGCTGCTGGATGAGGCTCAGTATCTTAAATTTAATAATTAAGGAAATTATTGCTAGAAAACTAATTTTCTGATTGAGATTGCTGCAGAATCGAGGTGGAAGTCAGATCAGCTAACGCTACAAAAACTGCAGATTTATTAAAGAAAAAGGCAACAATGTTTGTACCCACATCTGTTTGTGTTTATCAGTCTGTTAACAAAATATCCCATAAACTAGTGGATATATTTTGATGACACTCACATTAAAATAATCTGTAGATAAACATCTACAACTCATTAACATTTGGAGTTAACTCCAGTCAAGATGGCCGCCACTGCTGTTCGACGTCAGCAAACACAAAAATGTCTTTGAACCAAACATTTTTGCAGATGTTGAGCTAAAATTCAGTGTGGTAGTAGCTCAGAGTCGTTAGAGAGACGCACTCTGAGCACACACAGATCGTGGATGATGTTTCTGGGTTTAAAATGATTAATTTCCACTTCGAGATGTGAAAACGGAGCGCAGCTCTCACCTGAATGTCAGTCAGCTCTTTGTAGAACCTCTTGGCGAGATCTGGACCGTTCTGCATGGTGGGGATCTGGTACGTCTGAAAGAGAAACAAAACCGACGGCGCTTGAGTCACCGAAGCGTCAACTGGGAGTCTGTGTGTGTATGTGTGTGTGCGTTGTTGACGTGAAGGTGAATCTAAAAACACGTTTACTCTCACGTCTGAGCGAAAAGACACAAACGTTGATCTGATTGGCTCGTGAGACAATCTGCTTTTTAAAGGTTTGGAGTTTAACGAGTTCGGTCCTGGAGGTGAAAATCCGTCCGACACTTCTCACTGATCCTGACGTTAAAACGTATAAACTCATCCGTTTGTTCAGAGAACGCTGCTCAGTCCAAACGCACGAGATGGAGAGAGAATTTCATCAGCGCGCTGCAGAAAACCTCGTTATAAAAACGTCCCGTGTTGTGAACAGTGTTGTGGTTTCTGTCCTGACGGACTCGTCTGACGTGAACTGATGAATTCAAGAAGCGGATGTTTTATTGTATGAACGTTTATTAATCATTTAGATCCAGATTGCGATTTTTGGTATTTGTGCAATTTTATCTTTGCCGGCCATGTTTTTCCTCATTGAAAATGAATGGAGTGTTTCACGTCCTTCAAAGCCTTCAGCTGTTTACAGTCTGTTACTGCTGGTTTCAGCTTCCTTCAGCTCATTTAACTAAGATTCTGCTTCTTTCAGCTTCTTTCTTTTAGCTTTTTTTTTTCCTTCTTCTAAATTTTGGTCATTTGTGCTTCTTGCAGCTAAACCAGGGGTCTGCAACCTGCGGCTCTGGAGCCACATGCGGCTCTTTGGTCCCTTTGCAGTGGCTCTTTCAAGCTTTGAACAAAACTAACATAAAACTGAATTTTATAGGATGTTATGTCCACAACAAAAAAAATACTAGTTTTAGCAGTTTTCCTGTCATTTCATTTGCAAATATGCAGATACTAGTACTAATACACAGAGTAAATTATACTTGCTTTAACTTTATTTCTTCAAAGTAGGATACTCAATTACGTCACAATTTAAAAAATGCATAAGCCTGCACAGTTCATTGTTTGTTTTTTTTTTTAATTGGCAAAATGACCATCTGCAACCTGAAAAGGAAGAAATGGGTAAAGTGGATAGAATCCAGTCTTTTCTTTTGTCTTAAAATGTAAAAAATATCAATAAATGTTAATCATCAAATGGTTTTAGTTTCATAACTTCACACCTACTGGCCAGAAAAGCCTCCTCTAACAAACTTAAAGTGGCCCATGGGCCACCAGTTGATAATGACAATTGAAGCAGCTTTTGCGACTCTGCACACGTTTAATTTAGTGAACAAAAGGCAGAAACGGCTCTTTTGATTGTAAACGTTGCAGACCCCTGAGCTGAACTGAGTTTTCTTTCCCTGCTTTTTAAGCTACTTTGCTCATTTCAGTTTCTTTTTTTTAGTAGTTTCAGTTTTTTATAATTACTCAGCCTATCTGCCTATTTCAGCTTACTCTGCTCATTTCGGCTGTTTTTCCACCTGTTTTCAGCAAATGTCAGCTGTTCAAATTCAACTCACGTTAACAGTTCAGCGATGAAGCTTCTTCAGCAGCTTTCAGCAACAACCCATCATGTTGTTTCTCTGGTTTTCTTTAAGATCTTGTGTTTTTATCATTTGAGACAAGCTGCGTTCAACGGCACGAAGAGGGAAACAGCAGCAAGCAGTAGGTCGGGACACCATCGGGACGAGAACAGCTGAGAATCAGACGAACTCGTACCTTTCCTTTATAGAGGAGGCTGCCGACGGGACAGACGACGCAGGCCGTCCCCGCTCCGAACACCTCCAGAACTCTTCCAGCGTCCAGCGCGTGCAGCAGCTCCTTCATGCCCATCGACCGCTCCGTCACTTTAAACTCACCCTGACGGGGAGCACATCAAACCTTGACAAGCAACTCTTCTGAAGGTTTCAAAGGCACGGAGACAGAAATCTGGATCTGCTGCTCACCCAGGTTCTGCTCAGGTCCAGCAGGGACTGACGGGTCACTCCTGGGAGGATAATGCCATCCAGAGGAGGAGTCACGAGCTCTCTCTCTGCCGACACAAACGTCAACATGAAGACGAGCACCGAGCAAACTTTAATAAACAGACAGACATCTCACCTCCTTCAGCATTGGACCAGTAGACGAAGAGGTTCATGGTCCCGACCTCCGTGATCTGCTCCTCCTCTCCGTACAACCAGAGGACCTGCTGGCAGCCTCGCTTCAACGCCTCGTTCTGAACCGCTATCGTGGGCCCGTAGTTCCTGCACAGGAGAGACACACACAAATTATTTGATGCTGCGTCACAATCAGAGTTTATAAAATAAAATAAAAATGGGTCTTTTTAGCTTTTATAAAATGTCCTGCCTGTTTTATCAACAACGCTTTCTGATTTATTTAATTTCAAGAAACGCAATTTAAAAGAAAGTTACAGATTTCTGCTGTTGAATTTTTAACTTTCTGTAGTTTCCTGCTGCAGCCGTTTGGTTTTTGTAAAATTAAACCCTGAAATGTCACATTTTCAGAGTTTATGTTGTTGTTTGTTAGTTTTTGGTTCGTTTTGCACCTTGCAGCCACCACCCTCATTAAAAACAACAAAAGTTATGTTGAACATAAATTTGTAAAACTAAACTTTTATTGTTTTTAGTGAAAAAAGCTGCAAATGGAATCATCTCTGTTTAAGCCTCTGCAGTCAAATAAATTGACAAATTCTTTTAACAACTCTTTTTGAAATAAATCTTTGTAAAACAATTAATTTTAGCACCACGTTCACTCGGCTTAAAAAAAAACAAACAAACAAACAAACATAATTTGCAACAATTTAAAAACATTTGAAGAGAAAACAAAAATCTTTGACAAAAAGTGACTCCAAACTTTTTACAAATAAGGAAATGACATTTTCTACAAAAATGTAGCTTGAACGCTGCGCGCCGAACGACTTGGAAGAAATTAACTCAAGAAGCTAAAACTATGTTTTTAAAGCTAAAACAAGAAGAACAATAGCTAAAAAGATAAAATGAGCAAAATGCAAACTAAAAGCTTAAAGTAGCTCGAGCTAAAAGAATCAAAACATTTTAGTCAAACGTATCCAAATGCTAACAAAGTATTAAAATGTTAGCTAAAAGCTAAAAATGGCCAAAAGCTAAGTAAAAGTAGCATAATATGATAAAAACAGCGTTAGCATGCTGAAGAAGATCTCAATGTATTTCTATGGGATGTTTGTCTTCTTCTTTCGGCTGCTCCCTTCTTCAGTGAACTAACTCATATGAAGACTTCATGATAGTTTTTATACCTGATGTCCTTCCTGACACAACCACAGACCACCGAGCTACCACAGCCCTCTGTGTGGAGCAGAGAGCTGCTATCTCGGGTGCCTGGGGGAGCAGATGGTGGGGGTTAAGGCCTTGCTCAAGGGCCCAGAGTGGGGAAAATGAGGGTGGAGACAGGTGTGGGTGTTTCACCTTTCCCAACCACATTTTGATGTTGTCCGTCCAGGGGGTTGAACCAGTGACAGACCCACCTTCTCTAACCTCTGCGCCACCACTCCCCCTTCTTATTTTTGTTTACTGTAAATAAAGATACTGAAAAGCATAAAAGTTAAAAAATTCAAAAGTCATGGGTGGAAAGTCCTGAATGAGCCGAAAGTTTTGATGTTGAACGGTTTAAAAAGCACAAAGAGGAAACAGAGAACGAAGAAGCAGAATGATGCAGGGAGTCCAACCCCCACAGGCCTGATGAGGTCCGTTACGTCAGGCAGTAGGGTGGAGCTCTTCCTGGTGTTTTAGTAGGGCAGACTCCTCGCGGTGTTCTGTGCGGTTATGTAACCTCACAGGAGCGGAACAGGTGCTTCAGGACAAGCAGCGTCACATTGTCGCCCGAAGGCCGAGAGGAACGAGCGGAGAGCTGAAGAGAGCCGCGCTTTCTGCTCTCGCAGGACAGGAACCTGACGCGCCTCCAGTCCGGCTGCTGTTCTGATGGATTAGTTTAATCTGACTGTAAACAGCCTCTGTGGTCAGAACAGGCTGATCCAGCAGAGGCTTTTATTTTGGAAGCTACTTTAACACATTTTTCTGTTTTCTGATCTTCGACCTGAAGTTCTGCAGCTGACCTGTTGTTTTGTCCACAAGAAACCAACTGACCCAACTGTAAAAATTGAGCATGCTGTTCCTAAGGTTTTATTGCCTTTGTGCTCAACTTTTTAAACATTTTTCCTACAAGAGGCACAAAAAGTTCTTAAATAAATCAACCAGTAATCTTGGGCTTTAAGCAATGTCAACACAAACAACAAAAATAAAACTCCTGAATCATGACAATGGTTTTATTTAGAGCAAAACGATAACTCGGTCCACCCTACCGTCACTCTCTTATCAACCCTACTTTATTTAAAATCTTATTTTTAAAAGCTCGATCAAAGAGGGTTTTAAGAAGGAACAAAGCCTCAGGCGTCGACTTGAACCCTTTAAATTCTCCACATTCCAAACGGCTGAAATATCTGTGGGCATGGCGCCTGCAACGTCCTCTGAGCGCGTCTCAAGGACGTCCCAAAGCCCCAAATGTCTTTTTATGGAGTCAGAGCAAGAAAACTTTTCATGTGAGCTGCAGTTTCAGAGCGTTTCTCTCGTTCCCGCTCTGTCACCAACGTCAGGTCTTTATCAAACCTATAATCAGGTGAACCCAGCTCTAACGTCTCGTGTTGGTTTCATTTCCCTGAACTCGATGACATTATCAGCTTTGGTCATTAAAAATGGACACGAGAGTCTAAAAAACCTGGAACACTCATGAGGATAAACCAAAACCTCAAAGAAGAAAGTTCAAATCTGAATTAGAGTTGATGAAAGATAAAAACTCACCCTCCCATCTTGTACTCTCCAACTCCTCCTTTCCAGGCTCGAACAAACGAGGGGTCCGCCAACAGGGACACCGGGTTGAAGGACCCCGTGGCAAAGTACGGTCCAACTGGGCCGAGGATGACGAAGAGCAGCGCTCTTCCAGGCCGAGACACGCCAAGAGACGGCTGGATGAGGGGAGAGGGAGTGATGAGGAGCAGGAAATTAGAGCAACGTCAGGTTCCGCTGAGGCGGGACAGATACAAAACACGCACCTCGGTTCCTATGAAGGTGGGTCGGATGTAGAGGCTGGCGCTCTGCGAGTACGGGACCCATTCCTGGTCAACCTCCACCAGCTTCTTTATGCACTCCAACAGCTCACCTTTATCAAACAGCTGAAAGATGCACCAGAAACTGACCTTTTTGTAACTAAAAACATAAATATATCAATTCATGACATTTACAATGGTCTTTAAAAATACAAAATCTCAATGTGATTTTATTTTTTTAACTCTTAAGTCTAAAAATTATTTGCATCTGTACACATTTAGCACATTTAGATCAGAAATGGACAAAAATGCACACAGTCAGCTAAAAACCGTACTATCATGGATCAATTTAAGAAATAATTTTATTTCCATTGCAATAAAAACACAATCAGTTAATGCCAACTATGAAATATATTTTAATGTTTTTGCATGTCACCATTCTGTTTGAGTTTTGGATTTGGTTTTTGTTGAAGGGGTGACACTGATATGAAACTTTGGAATTAGATAAAGTTATTTTATAAACACAGTCATTAAACAGACATTATCACTACTTAACATGAAGTTTTTATATTTTTCATCATCGTTTTGTGTGAGGGTGAGGTTCTGCCTCAAGTGGAGGAGTTCAAATATTTTGGGGTTTTGTTCACGAGTGAGGGAAGAATGGAGCGTGAGATTGACAGACGGATTGGTGCAGCGTCTGCAGTATTGTGGACTCTGTACCGGTCCATTGTGGTGAAGAGAGAGCTGAGCTGTAAGACAAAGCTCTCTGTTGGTCTACGTTCCTAACCTCACCTCTGGTCATGAACTCTGTGTAGTGATGGAAAGAAAGAGATCATGGATACAGGAGCTTGAAATGAGGAAACTTAGTTCTTAGAGAAGTTCAGTTATCAGGAGAGACTCGGAGTAGAACTGCTGCTCCTCCACATCGAGAGGAGCCAGTTGAGATGGTTTGTGCATCTGGTAAGGATGCTCCCTGGGTGCCTCCATAGGGAGGTGCTTCGGGCATGTCTGACTGGGAGGAGACCCCAAAGAAGACCCAGGACACGCTGGAGACGTGTCTCTCTGTTGGCCTGGGAACACCTTGAAGTCCTCCCAGAGGAGCTGGAAGAGGTGGCTGTGGAAAAAGATGTCTGGACCTCCCTGCTCAAGCTGCTGCCCCTGAGACCTGAGTTCAGAACAAGTGGAAGAGGATGGACGGATGGTTTTGTGTCTAACTCATCCATTTTAACCTCTTGTTGTATTTTAGTTTGGTTCTTGTGAATTTGTGCACCTATTAGCTGAGAGGAACACATTTTTGTTTAAATAAACTTAACCTTGAATTTGAATTAAAACAATAATCCAAGTTTTATTAATCAGCGTTGACTGTTTCAGGCGCTCTGAGTCGAGAGGTTTTGTTTCAGACTTTAGTGGTAAAATGAAGCAAAGTCGAATCGAAGTGGCCGATTTAGGATTCATTGTAAATGGTTATGGAGAAAACGAGCATCTTTAAAAAGAACCATGTTTTTTGTGTGACTGGCTGCCGCAGCAGTAAAAGCTGAGTCAGAATTCTTCGGCTGTTTTTCAACTCCGCTGCAGCAACAGTTGTCTCATTCATCTGGAGCTGAGTTTTGTTATGCACAGCTGCAGACTGACCGAACAAAGCCTCTGTGTTTCATGATGGTCTCAAAGCTTCTTTCAGGCATCGTCTCTCCAATGACAGCGACACGCTGAGTGTACACACACACACACACACACACACACACAAAACAACAGGAGGTCCAAACTCACAGGAAGGCAGCTCCTCTCCGCGCTCCGATGCATCCTCTCCATGTTCAGCATCGGTCGAAACAGACGGATGTGGTTGTCGACGCCACGAAACGCCTTCATGCCCTCAAAGAGCTGAAGAGGAGACAGAAACACTTTAGAAATTACAAACATCTGAGCTTTATACTCAGTTAGGAGCTGAATGTTACATAATCACCCACAATGAACCACCTAAATCTTCTCACGATCAATATTCAGATATTTGATTTACAATGTTGTACATTTTCTTACAGAGCTGCTGCTTCACATGACAACAGAAGTGACTTATGGGCTTCTTCACCTCTATGGAGTAGTGCAGGGAAGAGCTGGCCGGGTGCAGTGACAGGTTCTGGAAAGGTTTGATCTGCGGCTCCTCCCAGCCGTCCTTCTCCGACCAGCTGACGGTCAGCATGTGGTCGGAGAACTGTTTGCCAAACAGCAGCGTGGACGGGTCGGGCTTCGGCTTGCATTGTGTGCTCCGCTCGATGCTGAGATCCGCTGCCTGAGGCGGAGACGGGCCGGAGAGGAAAGAAGAGGACGGGACGAGAGCAGAGCAGGCCACGAATACAGTGATTGATTTCAAATCAGTTAACGGCGGAGCATGCTGTAGCACATTTAGTGGAGGGTTACAGAGTCAGGTGAGACGTCGACCTGTCTAATTAGGTTCAATTAAACTGAATTAAGTAATTACAACATGGAAGACAGTGAGAAGAAGACAGAGGAGGAGAGAAACTTTAAACACAAGAGCACTTTTTCTTTGCAAAACAATAAGACACATTCAGTCACATCAGCGTGTAAATCAGTGACAAACACTGGTCTTACCTGGGGAGCAAAAACTACATTAACATTTTCCTTTTTACCTTGAAGAAGCTGGCAAACCGCAGTGAGCCAAAGGACAAAGAAAGGGGCTGAACAAGTCGTCCATGGAGTGCCTGCAAAAAAAAAAAAAAAAAAAAAAGAAAAGAAAGATAATCAGAATCACAAGTTTTACCAGGAAACAAAGTGCTCCTTTCTTCCAAGGAGACAATTAATGCAACCTTGACAAACACGGTGCGTGAGACGCACACCTGCAGGACACAGCTGTAAACAGAAAGTGATGTACTGTCAACAAAAGCACACAGTCAATTCTGCAGAGGAATGCAAAATGCTGAGAAAGAGCTGGAAAACTGGACACGTGCAACAACAAATACAGCAAAATTAACAATTTCATGTCCCTAGTTTGGTCTGCTTCCAAGTTTTTCTGCTCAGCTTTAAGATGGAAGCTGATGAGCACAAATAATTTTATTATTTGATATCGACAAGGAGAAAGTATCAGTGGCCCAAATTTCATGTATGCTATGCAGTCCTGTAAAAACTGGTTTAATCCATTACTAAAGTACTGTATGTATTCAAAATATATCACTGGCCTTAGTTGTTATGGCTAAACTGTAACCAGTTCAAAGTGTTGATAAGCCAGAAGAATTTGACCACTAACAGGTGGGAAACAGAAAAAAAAAAAAAAACATTAGCACAGTCTGTTGCAGAAAAAATGAGCAACATACATTAAATCACTTAGACAACAGTTAAATGATGATGGATACGCTTCAGGGTCTCAGCATCTCCAAAGCTGCAGCTCATTAGTAGTTGACAGGACTTTTCAAAACTGATCCACAGACGAAAAAAAAAAAAACATGCAAGAAGAACTGGGTTTACACACAGCCAAGATTCATTGATGTGACGTGGAGAGAGAAGGCTGGTCTGTGTTAGAAGATTCAACAAATCTGCTACTGCAGCTCAAATGACAGGAAAAGGGCTATACTGGTTCTGATATCCCTGTCAAGACTCATGTTGTGTGTGCACTGCTAAAACAACCTAAAAAATAAAACAAGGATTGATCAAATATAGTTTCTTTTACATTGTTCTGAATACCAGGTGCATGTGCAAGAATTGCCTGGAAGGTAAAAACAGCAGTGGTAATATGATCCTCAAAAATGTTCTGATGGAAACTGAAGCGTCCTGCCATTCATGTGGATGTTAATTTGACCCTTAACCTCATCATTGTTGTTCACCACTTTTTCATGGAAATGGTATTTGCTGATGGGAGAGGCCTCTTTCAACAGACACACTGCAATGGTCTGAGGAACACAACAAGAACTCCAAATCAATGTCTGTGGGACACATTAGTATGTCTGATCTTTGCAGCAGAGTTTAAAAACATGTTAGTGCATGTCTCAGTGAGTCTCATAAGGTCTTTTATGAAGTGGTGTTTCCACATTTTAGCCTGATTTTATACTATTTGTTTTTTTATGTTTGACTTTATTGTATTTATTTTATTGATCACTTTTCCAGTTTGATTTTAACCACTTAGTAAAACACTTTGATCAACTTTGATATTTTTTGGACATGCCAGAAGTATAAATTGACATTACTGTATCTTAATGCATCCAGTTTATGGAATGTAAATGGTTAATGGATGATGCAAGTTTTCCATGTATTGCATTTTTCTACATCTTGCATGTAACCTTCGTTCAAAATCACCTTTCTGAGGCAAAACCGTAATTAATTGTCACCATTCATGAATAACGTTAACACTGAGAAAGGAGTAAAAACAGTACTTTTGACACTTAACAGTTTATTTAAGCATATCGTTAATTGATTTAAAGTAGGACATCATTTACAGCATGATCACAGAAACCTTCACTAATCAACCCGTTACAGAGATTTTCATTTCATGAGCCACTTACCCGGTAAAAACAAACGCCTTTACCGGTACACACGTCACAACACTGATGAACTGTCACTTATAAAACGTTACATTTTAGAGTTTACGATACAAATATTTAAACTACAAGCCAGCCGATTTACACAAGAACCCTTAAAAATGACGTAAATTATTTGAGTAGAGTTTTTACCTTTGTCATTCCCCACCGAAAACATAAAACTTCATAATTCGGAACGTGACCTGGTTCATGGTCTTTTTTCCCTCTTGAGCTGGCGGGACAAACGCTGCGGGCGCGTGAACCGGCGGTTGTCCCGGAAACGTTATCTCCTCACTGACTACCGATTTATTGATAAGCAACGTTAAAATTTAACCTGGGTTATCAGTGTACAGCGGTCGTAAACAGCGGACATCAATGAATGAACTCACCGTTCGGAGAGCAGCCATCTCCCTTTACGTAGCGCTGATAAAACCGGGGAGTAATCGTTCGTGCGGAAACAAATAAAACAACGTTAGTTCCGCTCAACTGCGGCTTCGCATAAATACAACTCGTTAGTATTATGCAACTAGTTTTTTTATTTTTTTATTAAATCATTGTTTATATTTAAAATCAGTTTGAAAGTGCGTTTAATTATAAAGATGCCAGTGAGTGGAAAAAGGCATCAAGTACAAAAATAAGTATAAACTTTTATAAAAGCTGTAGTCAGGAAGGTAGCTGAGGCGTGTCAAAAGCGCGGGTTCTGATTGGCTGACAGCCAGCGAGGTTACTGCAGGGCAAGAAGATGATTGCCGATTGGTCGATCAGCGGGGAGTGGTGCAGGTCTTGTTACAGTCAGTGTAGATACCAAAATTTAATCTCAATCAGGTGACCTACACCTAAAAGACATTTATTTTCCTGCATTAGCAATTTCCCTGTTTTTTAAGTCAATGTTAATCATGTAAACAAACATGCCAGTGTAAAATTAATCCCCAGCTGCTCATAAAGCCACAGGATTCCTTGGAGGTCAGAAAGGACAGGTCGGGATCTGACTTTTGAAGCCGTAGTTGAGTTCAGCTCCTCCGCTGAGCAGCAGGTCGATGCCGGTGCAGAAAGTGGCGTCTGCTGCCAGATACAAGGCGGCCAGTCCACACTCGGCCTCTGTCCCCATACGACCCATCAGCTGTTGGAGGAGAAAGCTCATGTGACTGGTTGAACCAGGCATTTGTTTTCTGTTTAGCTTCCCACACAGCTCCTACTAATCTGTAAAAATCAGCTCAGCTCTTACATAATCAAAACAACACCGCTCGGTCATCGTCATCACCAGGAAACACCATTTAGGAACTCCTTATACCAACTTGATATCAATAAAATTACACATCTTGTCCAAATACGATGGGGTAAACTGGTCCATACATTTATCACTACTAGGCTGGACTATTGTAAATTTTGTTATCTGGGTGGCCAAAAGAACTCTTTAAAAAAGTCCTCAATTGATCCAAAATGTTGCTGCCAGAGTTCTGATGAGCGTTTGAAGGAGATACCATATTTCTCACGTTTCAGCTTCTCTTTATCTGTTAAATTCAAAATAGTTTAAAATCTAACAAAGTACTCAACAACCAAGCTCCATCTTGTATTAAAGATCTTATTACAGTAGTCGCTCGCTACGTCGCGGTTCGTTTTAATAGTAAGATTGGAGATGACAGTTGGATGAATGATGGGTGAGCCATGAACTGTTTATTTAAAATAAATTATTTTAAATGATTTTGCGCCATGTGTGCAGCCCACAAGTGCAGGGGAAAGCTCCCTCCTGCAGCTGATCAGCTGATCTCTTCTCTGCAGCACACATTTCTACTGCTGCAGCTTTGTGAAGGGTTAACCCTTTGCTGTCCAGACACCGATCAACATTTGCCTTCCAACTTAAAATTCAATGTCACATCGTAAAAGCATCATGATCACAAAATATAAGTGTTACGTTAGTTTGAATTATTTTAGAACTTCTATGTTCAGTAGTTGAAGTGTAACTGATCAACAAGTACATTTCTGCCCCGTCCTGCAGAGCTGTGTCAAGGGTTAACCCTTTGATGTCCTGCTGCACTTCTCTACAATTTAAATTTAAATACTGTAACATTTTAAATGAACAATCTATGCTGCATGGATTGTTCATTTAAAATGTTACAGTATTTAAATTTAAATTGTTTATTTAAGGAGGGAGATTGGGAGTATGAGTGTGACTGCAGCCTGCCACATATGTCATGACAAAGTTTACTCAACTTGAACTGAACTTGAACTACTGTATTCCTACTCTACTTATCGCGGGTGGGCGTGGTCCCAAATACCCGTGAAAAACGAGGGACTACTGTATTCCATATTCTCTAATCAGAGCACTTAGCAGTCAGGCTGCAAGTTTATTTGTTTCCAAGAGTTTCTAAAAATAGAATGGAAGGCAGAGCGTTGAGTTCTCAGACTCTTGTGGAACCAATTTCCAGTTTCTGTTTTTAGGGCCAGGCTAAAGACTTTCCTTTTTAAATAATAATAATATAATAATATAATCCTATAGTTAAGGTTGGTTTGGGTTTCCAGAGCTATAGTTTATTTCTACTGCTATAGGCTTAGCCTGCTGGAGGCCAAACTGACCACATGTCCTCACTCTGCTGCTGTCTGTACTCGTTCTACTCTCCATGATCTACATGTAGTTATTGCTGCCATCAATTCTATGATTTTCTTTGTTTCTTTTACCATAGATATTACAGCTAGACCATAGAAACTACAGCTGGACCAACCCTTCTGTGTTAATGTTTTGATCCTGTCCTTTCTATACCCATCCGGCAGAGGCAGATGGCTGCTCGTCCTGACCCTGGTTCTGTCTCTGTTGGAAGTTACTTCCAGTTAAAATGGAGTCATTGCTTACTACTGTCGCCAACGTGCTGCTCAGGATGAGGGATTGCGATGAAGATTTAAAGCTATCTGCTGAGACAACTTTCGTAATCTGCATTTATTGACGTATGTGAATGTTTTGCGTTATTATAATACATTTGTAACTGGATTAGAATCTGGATTTGAATTTGATTTATGATGGGACTGTGTCTATATAAACTGAACTCTTCCTCTCTGAATGAAGCAACGAAAGGAAGTGCTGTAACCTGATATATTGTAACTTCTTGGCAGCTAAATCCTCCTGAAGCAGAAGACTAAAATGCAGCTCTTGTAATTCAAGGTTTGAATTTTTTTTTAAATTTAAACTGTATTTTTCCTCATCTTACCTGAGAATTTTCACCGGCTCTGATAGCAGCTGCAGCGTCTGGCGTCTGCGCTGCCAGTTCTTCCCACAGAGGTGTCATCACGTTACCTGGAGAGATGCTGCGACACATGTCAGGTGTTTGTCTTCGCAGAGACCCTTAAATTGTTTTAGACAGACATTTCCACTTTGAACTGCTCAAACGGTTTGATTTAGAGGTCAGACTGTGCAACTGCTTTGGGAAAAGACTAGTAGAAAAAGTGTAAATCCAGATGTTTGTATTGGTTTCCATCCATACATACATAAATAAGGTGGGGGACACCCTGGAAAGGTCTCCAGTCCATACAAGGTTCATAGAGACAAACAACCATTCATTCACTCTCTCACTCACACCTGGGGGACAATTTAGTTACCAATCAGCCCAACATGCATGTTTTTGGTCTGCGGGAGGAAAATGAAGTAATCTGAGAAAATCCACACGTGTACGGTGAGAACATGCAAACTCCACCCAAAAAGGCCCCCCTGCTGGGAAGCGAACCTACGAACCTCTCCCTGAGAGGCAACAGCTCTAACCACTGCACCAGTGTCTGTTCCAATCAACATCATTGCTTGATGTGGAAAAAAATGTTTAGCTATATAAATTTCTGATAATTATTTCTTAATATTTAAAGTAAAAATATTTGAAACGTTAAAATGGAAGAAGAAAAAACTGCCATCAACCCTTTCTTTAAGCTTAAGATTATATTTTTTCTTTTGTTGACTCCTTTACTGCTGCATCCCAGTGAACTTAAAGATGTAGAACAGCAGAAACCAGTTTTCCTCACCAGTTCACCCTCACGCCATATCGACTCTCATCAACAGCCATGGCCTTCGTCATGGAGATGATCGCCCCCTTGTGGAGAAATCCTCACATCACAGAGCAGCTCAGGTTTTAATAAAATCTACTGCGCTCACATTTACTCACTTTTGTGGCAACATAAGGAGCTGCATCTTTCTGACCGATGGATCCCACCAGACTGGAAACATTAACGATGCTTCCCTGACGCTGTCGCAGGAACGGCAACGCAAACTGCAGAAAGACGAGAGAGCTGCGATAAATCCCTCTGGAACAAGAAGTGTCTGAGTCAACAACAAAATGTGACAAACTTAATACATTATGAGCTATTAGGCTGGAAATATTTCAGTAGTTGATTTGGGACACTGTCTAAATGTTAAATTAGTAGATATTTCTGTAACTATATTGGTTTAATGAAAAACATTTAGGTAAAAATGACCCACAAAGCCTCAGTTTCAAAACTAGTGGGACATTGTTGACAATACCAGAACAGAACAACATTTTAATTGGCGTTTCTGTAAAACAATGGAAAATCAAAATTAAACAAGAAGAAAAAAATACAATTAAACTCCAGTGGCCGTTTTAACTTCTACAAAAAAGAGCTGTAAGAATTATCACTAGAAAGCATTTCTGTCACTCATCAAGTACTTTATTTTATCAACTGAAGTTATTGAAGTTCCATGATTTGGTAGATTAAACTATTTTATCAGTTATGTATAGGGCTCATAATAACACATTGCCTTTAAATATCCAGATACATTTTGTTAAAAGACAAAGTTGTTATAATCTTAAGGGGACAGAGACATTTGTAAAACCGAAATTCAGAGCTAGTTTGAAGGAATGGTCTAACTCAATCCAGGGAATTGGATTATGGAATGGTTTGGAGAATGATGTTAAAAATGCCAAGTCAATGTTTATGTTTAAGAAAATGATCAAAATTGAATTGTTAAATAAATATATGAAGTAGCTTAATGTGTATTGTATGAATTGTCGCTCAAGAAGGAGTTACAGTATTTATATTGAAGATTATTATTGTTTGAAAAAAGGGGCATATTTAATAAGATTTTTTTTTCTTCCTTCTGCTGCCTTTCATTTTATTTTTGATTGTATTTTTATTGTTTATGGAATTGGTTTGTTTTTAAAAATGAATACATTTTAAAAATTAAAAATAAATAAAAAACTTAAAATGTAAAAAAAAAAGCTTTCAATTATTTAACGAAGTAAACTGGATTTAGATTTTTTTTAATTTACTGAATTTATTATTTAAATGATTTGTGTCTTAGTACTTTTTGAAAGAGAAACAGTTAACATTTTTATATGAACGCAAAACATTTTTAATGATTATAAAAATTCATGAACAGATTTTTTAGTTTCCACTCGCCCCATTTTTCTGTCAACCCTCAGTAATTAAATTTTGTTTGAAAAGCACAACTAAATTAATATTTATTGTACCATATTTTATTACTCTACTAAAACCAAGCGTTCAAAGCAAAAGTTTTAAACACAAACTGAAAAGGTTACTTTAGAAGCTGAGAAGTAGCTGACGAGGTTCAGGTTGAGCAGATCTCTGAACTCCTCTGCTGTGGTTTCATCCGTGGGTTTATGAGGAGGGTCTGAAGAAGAAGACATGAAAATACGTTTCTTATGGCCTCATCATCATCATCACCTCTGCTGGAGGAAGAGCTACAAAGACTCACGCCATCCTGCGTTGTTGACCAGGCAGTCGATGTGTCCGTAAAGCTCCACGGTGACTCTGATCAGCCTCTGGAGACAAAAACAAAAAGCACAAACTGAAACAAAAACATTTTAATTAACCAGTATTTTCTAAATGAGACAATGAGTTTATTTGATCTTATGGAGACTATCCAGACGGTTAAAGCAACTTTTAATTAGAGCTGCCTTTCCATCATCCAGTCTCACTTCTGGTTTACACGGTCGGTGTTTGAAACTTCTCGGACATCATTTTCTATCCAAGGCTAAAAGAACGCAGGTCCGCCGGTCAGAGCCTGCAAATCGAGTCCATTTGGTCTATCGTCTGAGCTTTGTCACCAGCCAACAAGGACGGAAACGTCTCCTCCACCTCGCAGCACCACCGGGCTGCCATTTGAATAAATATACATCTTGTTCATGAACGATAGTAGAGATGGATCAGCGATATTAACGGATCATAAAATCATCTGTTGACGATGGATCTGAAGTCTACGTCTCCCAGATGACCTGGAAACACCAGTCCTCCCAGAAGAGCTGGAAGAGGTGCTGATGTCTGAGCCTCCTCAAGCTGCTGGCCCAGAGACCCAACTCCAGAACAAGAGGACGACTGATGGATTCATGAATGGACTAATGCTGTGGCAGCCATCTTTAATTGGGTTAAATTATTGTAGATTTACATAAAATTTTAATCTGTGGGCAGCACGGTGGCGCAGTTGGCAGAGCTGCCGCCTCTCAGCGAGAAGGTTGCCAGATCGAATCCTGGCCGGGTGCCTTTCTGGGTGGAGTTTGCATGTTCTCTCCGTGCTGCATGAGTTTTCTCTGGTTACTCCGATTTCCTCCCACAGACCAAAAACATGCGTGTTAGACTGACTGGTGACTCTAAATTCTCCCTAGGTGAGAGAGTGAATGGTTGTTTGTCTCGATGTGTCCCTGTGATGGACTGGAGACCTGTCCAGGTGTCCCCTGTGATGGACTGGAGACCTGTCCAGGTGGTCCTCTGCCTCTCACAGTGACTGTTGGTTATGGCATCAGCGACCCAAAAAAGTAAGACTTGAGTAAAAAAATCATGAATGAATGGACGAATGGAGATCTGACCAGTGGATCAAGGGATATTTTGCTAACAGACCAACCTAGACATTATAGATTTATAACACATGGGCCACATCTGGCTCAGGGACACTGTTGTCCTCCAGACCTACCTTAATGTCCTCCTCCTTGGACATGTCACAGCTGACAAACTTGCACGAGCCCGGTCCTGCTGCGTTAAGCTCCGCCTCCAAAGCGTCACCTGCCGCAACTATATAAAAAAAACAAACAACGTAAGTGACGTTGCAGCTTTTCTTTTTATTAAAAATAAAAATAAAAACACTGACCTCCTCGTGCGCAAAACACCACTTCGGCTCCATTTTCCACTAAAATAAAGACGCATCTTGGTTAATGCGCAACTTGTTTCAGTCACAACAAACGCAGCAAATATCCCATACCAAACACTCTGACGATGCCTCTGCCGATCCCTTTGGACCCTCCGGTCACAACGACGACTTTGTTTTTGTAGCGGGGGGACATTTTCTCTGCGCTCCTGTCCAACAGCGCGAGCTGTTTGACAATAAAAATTAAAAATAAAGACACAATATGTTCAGTGTTCACGGCTCAAAGCTCCCCTGCAACTTTCTGTCACATCCAGTCGGTCACCGTTTATTTGCTGGAAAAGTTCAAAGTTCCACCCAAAACGAGTTTTGCTGTGCTGCGTTCAAGTACCGACAGAACAGTTGGAAAACACACAATCTACGCTACAATGATCCATAAACTCGTAAAAATGTAACAAGGAATCAAAGTTCATGCTCAATAATCCAGATAAAAACTCCAGTAAAGTTACGTCAGGTCATCTGAACAGTTTATTTTAATTTATTTTTTAGGAAACATTTTGTCCTTCATCAGTCTGAGGAGCCACAACAAACCCAGTTCCACAAACAGCACACACAAATAGTGGGCCAGCCAGTTTGCTGGTGATGAGGGTTTCTGAAGCCCGCCCTCTCCCCCATCGACTCCTCTGAGGCAGCCATAACCAAAGTGGTTCAAAACATCAAAGTCCATGCTCAATGATCCAGGTAAAAAAAACAACAACAAGGAAGTAGGAAGTTAAAATTTAAACATTTGTTACAACTGGGATAATTTCTAACAGTTTTTTTTTTTTTTTGTTGGAAAGAAAGTTTTCAATTTGTGTGGCAGCTTTTTAAAACAAAGGAAGTTGTGAAGTGGGGTTCAATAAAACGTTACAACAGGAACTTTAAACAGCAAATAATCACCTGCAGGGTTTGTACAGTATATTTTGAGCTGATCCCATATCAAGTGCACTGCAGTAAGAGTCAGGGACGAAAACAATGACAACAACCACCAAACAAACAACAAACAAACAAGCCTTTCTAAATGTTAAGGGGAAAATGGCCTGATATTTAAACAGGAAAGTCCAGCTCGAGTCTGTCAAAGTAGCAAGTCAAGTCAACTTTATTTACAGAGCATTAAAACAGAAACTGTTATCAAAGTGCTTAATAACAACAATTTAAAAAGCATTTAAAACTTAGCACAGAACAAAAAAAAAAAAACACTAAATCAACTCACACTGTGTGAAATGAGCAGCAAGTCATAAGTTTTATTACAAATAAATAAGATTAAATTAGAGAGATGAAATTCAGTTTTGCTTATGCTGGAGACACAAACAGATATTCTGCTAAAAATCATTAAAAACCAATAATATTTAGAATATAATTTTTTTTTTATTTTAATTTGATATGTATGTTTTATATTAATTTAAAAATGTTTACTATTGCATACCCAACAAACAGTCACTGCCAGCTGTTTACTGTCGCCCACCACTGAAAGACAAAAGCGGACAACACTGTCTTTACACGTGTCCACGTGTGTCCATTGCAATGTCCAATCCAATTTCAGCTAGCTACACAGCTCAGTCCATTTTACAGATGTTGAGCTAAAACCTGGTGTGGTGAGAGTCATCTTCAACTGCGAGGTAAGTCACTACCGAATTAATGAGCAGAAGTGCAATTTTGAGCAGGAAATTTTGGTGGGGGGTAAAAAATAAATAGAAAAAGAAGAAGGTGGGGTGGGGAGGAGACAGCAGCTCTTGGAGCGGGGTCAAAGATTAAATTTCCACCCTGCAGCATTCCCTCGGTGGCGTGTAACAGAGACACGATGGTGAAAGTGAAGTGACCTACAAACCAGCTCAGCTTGACTCGGGGCTGCAGATCAACACCACGACGGGCCCTGAAGGAGCCACTCAGCTCCTCTCTGCCTCCTCCTCACGGCTCCTGACGGGAGGACAGTTCCCTGGGTGTTTCTGAGCCGTGTGATGAGGTGAACCGGGTCAGCACCTGGAGGTGGAGGTACAGCAGGAGAGTCATGGTCAAACAGGAGGTGGGACTTGTTGGAGGAGCAGGTAGGCACACAGGTGAGGAGGGGACCATCTGACGATGATGCTTCCTGTTCGTTACATTATATCTGATGTATTTTAGCCTTTTTCATCTCCTACAAGCCAATTCAGCTCCAACTAAACACAATAATCCTCTGTAAATCTAACTTTTGGTATTTTGTTTCAGTTTTGAGCTAAAACAAATACGTTTTTATAACTCTGGCTGTTAAATCTTTTTGTAACCAATCAGTGAAGGTTTATTTTTAACATTGCTATGATTGTAGTCTATTTTTCCCCTCTCCATCTATTTTCTTGTTTAGCTAGTTTTTAGTGGCTGAATATCACAAATGATACTAAAGCATTTAATTTTTAACATCTCATGAACCAGTGAATGTATCGAAATCAATCAGAAAGTAAACAATTTTATAAACGTCTACAACTGATTAACTTTTGAAGTCAATCCCATTCAAGATGGCCGCCACAGGAAATCAACATTAGGAAACACAATTATGACTGATGATTTTAAAAATACTGAGTATAGATTTGTTGTGGTAGTAGCTGAGAGTCATCCCCAACACATACACTAAACCAGGGGGTGTCCAATTCTGGTCTTTGAGGGACACCATCCCGCATGTTTTACTGGTTTCTTTGCTCCGACTCACCTGATTCGATGGTCGCATCACCTCTCCATGTTCTGCAGAAGCTTCATAGTCACCCATTGACTCAAATTAGGAGTGCTGGAGCAGAGGAACATCTAGAACATGAAGGGTGGTGGTTCTCCAGGACCGGGGCTGGTTCTACTGCGCTAAACTGAGCGAGATCTGCTCATCGATTCTAAAGTTTTATGGGAGGTTTACTGACTTTAATGAAGCTTTCAGAAAACAATCACTGGTTGAACATTTACAACTCAAGTTTTCAAGTCAATTCAAGATGGCCGCCACAGATAACTTCAGAAACACAAAAATGGCTACAATCCAGCTGATTTTACAGATACAGAGCTAAATGTTGGTGTGGTAGCAGCTAAAAGTGACCCTCAGCACTGAGATCCACACATTTGTCATGATCTTGAATTCCTTCAACGTATACGAGGCTTTTAACTTGACATCTGCTGTCAGCTCTTGTTCAGTTACGAAGTAAATAACAGTTTGACTTTCACCTGTTTAGCATAAAGACACGAGAAAATTGTCAAGAAAACCATCGAAGTCTGAGAAATGGATGCTCAAGACAAGGAGGGAGGACCAGACGGAGGGGAGGAGGCAAAAGAAAACCAAAAGTCTGAGGTCAGTGACGAACAGAAGCAAAGCAAAGACAAACAGAACAAGCTGGAGAAGGAGAGCGGTGAGAAGGAGGTCCGGAGGGACAACCGTCGCCCCTGGAGGAGCGGCTGGGCTCTGACCGAACGCCTCGCCATCAACGTCTCTGGGATGCGTTATGAGACCCAGCTCCGCACCCTCGCTCAGTTCCCCGACTCCCTGCTGGGCGACCCCCGCCGGCGCCTTCGCTACTACGACCCCCTGCGCAACGAACTGTTCCTGGACAGGAACCGCATCTGCTTCGACGCCATCCTCTACTTCTACCAGTCGGGCGGCAGGCTGCGGAGACCGGCCAACATCCCCCTGGACATGTTCCTGGATGAGCTGCACTTCTACGAGCTCGGAGAGGAGATCATCGACCGCTTCAAGGAGGACGAGGGCTTCCCTAAAGAGGAGGAGAGACCATTGCCCCCCAGGAAGTGGCAGCAGCAAATCTGGATGCTGTTTGAGTATCCGGAGTCTTCAAGTGGGGCACGGATCATCGCCATCATCAGCGTCATGGTCATCGTCCTCTCCATTCTCATCTTCTGCTTAGAGACTCTGCCGATGTTCAGACATGAGAAGGAACGACGGGAGGTGAGGAGGAGGAGGAAGAGGAGGAGGAGGGGGTGGGGTTATTAGTGCAAGTTTGTGTGATGAATGAAAAACTGGCAGAAAAAGGAAGTTCAGAAAGTTACAGGGCCAAAAGCAGCGCAGGGAGAAATAAGAGCGAGTTGTTCCTGAGTTGTTTGGACTCGTCATTAAATCTGATCCACTCAGACTGAAGGAAGGAATGAGGCTGACAGCAGCAGTTAAAGGGACAGATCACTTCTGTGAAGAAGACCCCAGTCAGTGGGATCTCAGCTCAGAGAATCACGGGCAAACATTTACGGGGGAGTTAGGACTGGCAGTTTCTCTAAAGCTGAAACAAGACCATTGGACTGGACTGGACCGGGTGGTTCTGAGGGAGGAGGGACTTTTAACTTTAAAAACATTAATGTAGAGTGTGATGTCATCAAGGAAAACACAACTGAACAATTACCAGACAAACATGTACATACAGGCCCCATGTTAGAAAAAAAATAAAAGCTTAGCTAAGTCAGTTTAGCTACTTTTAGCTTTCCGCTAGTTTTTTCTGCTTTTGGCTTCTAAACACCAGTTTAGTACTTAAAAGTTTTTAGCTAGTTTGTTGCTCTGCTTAGATAGCCTTTAGCTATCTCCAAATTCATTCTTTGCTAGTTTGGACTTATCTAGTGTTTCACTTCTTTTAGCCTTTGGCTCTTTCTAGCTTTTTTCTAACCTTTACCAAATTTGGATATTAGCTAGTATTTAACTACTTTTAATTAGTATTTTAGCACCTAGCTACAAATTTGCTACTTTTAATCTTTACTTAGTGTTTTGGTCATTTTACCTAGCCTTTTGCCATTCTTACCTTGTAAGTTAGAATTTTGCTACTTTTAACCTCTCGCTATCATTTTGCTTATGTTGTTAACTAGCCTTAAGCTGCATTTGATTTGAGCTAGCAGTTTTGCTACTTTTAGTTAGCTTTTTGCTACATTTTGCTTGTAGCTACCTTTTAATTTATTTTTAACCAGTGTTTTGCTGTTTATGTATTGTAGATTGTTTGCTATTTTTAGCTTTAAGCTACTGTTCTGTTCCTTTTTAGCTACTGTTCTGTTTCTTTTAGCTTTTACCTGTCTTTCAGTTTTAGCTAGTGTTCTGATTCTTTTAGTTTTAAAAAATTGTTTCAGCTTTATTCGACAATCAACATTCACACTGCACTTTTACAAAAAAAAAAAAAAAAGTTCCCTTTTAGTTTGTGTTAGAAATACTCCGGCACTTTAAATAAAAAGCCGTTTAAGACTAGTTTAATAGACGACAAGAAGCTATAAACAAACTTCAGTTGACCAAAGTACATTTCTGTGTTCAACATTTTACCCTGAAAAAGAAAACGTGATCCTTTAGCACTGATTAGACACAATCACCATTTCACCCATTTCATTTATCATCTATAAACAAATTTACCCACCCTTTAAAAAAAAAGGAACAAAATGAGTTCCTTATCAATATAATAAGGAAAAAGTTATTTTTATTTTCAAACCGAACAGTGAGATTATTTAAATGCTTCCTGGTACTCAGAGCAGAGTTTATTTAAGAGTGACATCCCACCATCTAGAGTGCAAAACATTACATTGATTACTTTATGCGAGAAACATCCTTGTTTATAAATTAGCTAGCATTAGCATGGCGGCATGGCTAGCTGCTACAGAACTAATTATAATAAATAAATTAAAAGTATTGATGTTGTATTGATGTTGCTGGCAGTGAGGGATCTTCTGAAAGTGTGCCAAATTAGATCTTTAGAACCCTTCCTCTCTGAAAAAGTAGTTCCTTCATGTTATTTTGACTCCTTCGAGGGAAATTCTCCACGATCCTGCAAACTGAGATCACTCTGACAGCTATCTACTGCAGGGAAGATACTGACTGCGCTTAACTGCTTCTTACAGCCCCATGTCTGTGCATGTCTTTGGGTGTCGTGAAACACAAAGTTTAAATTTAGGTTATTCCTCTTCCTATAAATCAAAAGTGAGGAGCATGGAGAGCAATCAGTGCAGATTGGATTAAGTTTACCGGACACCTGCCAGAGCCATGTGGAAACTTTAAAAATAGTGAGCAGTGAATGAAAGAACTTAGAAGTAGAGAAGCATGAGTGAATGCAAAGAACGAGCGGTTGTCTCACGTTACGGTTCGGAGACGTACAGAGATATTTATAGGAGGGCCCTTAGAGCGCATCAACACATAAACTTATGTCCATGTTGATAAAGGCCGTGACTCTCACCGAGCGGCAGATCAGCTTTTCTGATGACGACCGCATGATGAAATTAGCATGGAGCCCAGACACGAGACCGATTTCTGGTGCTAAACGAGTAGAAAAGATCAAAAGCATTACCCGGCGGATTTACACTTCATCATTTTCAGAGACAAACCATGATGTAGGTGATGGTAGCAGAACTGGACACCATTCGAACCCAGCGGTTCAAACAGAATCCGTCTATCACCAGATGGAAAGTCTTACAAAAACAAGTTGTTTCTATCAGGATGTAAGCTATTACTTTATATTAACATAAATGGAGTTGAAGAGCGGTCAACTCTGCAGTAGATTCATTCAAGATGTCATTCTGAACCAGAGCCAGGTCGATTAGCATTTCTGCATTAAACTCGTAACTTTACTAAACCTCTGAATTTTACATAAAGCAACATGTACTGTGTGAGGAAACAAAGCCCACGGCTGCGGAGGAACATAAAAGCAAAAGGCTCAGTTTGCAGTTTATTGGCTCAATCCAGCTGAATCTAATTTAATCCAAATATATCTGTCCTGCAATAAAAACTTCTTTCATGTAGGTTACATTGTACACTGTGGGATGTTTTTACAGCTGTAAGGTAGATTTGGAAACACAATTCGGCTGTGACTGAAGCAAATCACAAAAACAACAATCAGAAATTAATGTGCAGCGTTGCCAGAAAAGACTATAAGCTACAACCAAATCAACCTGCCTGAACCGGAGCGTTTTGTCCACCAGTAATGAGCAGAAAACACAGCAAAGCACGCAGACTCTTGGAGTAACATTATCTAACTTGTTAAAAGACACTAACGCTCAGTTATCTCAAACGCGTCTTCATCCCAGATAAAAACAAACGGCCGCGTTAAACGAGGAGCCAGATGCCTGTAACACAAGCTAGAGTCACATGAACGTAAGGTTTATTTGTAAGTTTAAATATAGGGAAGGTGATTTATATTAAAGTCTGTGGGAAAAAAATTAAAGCTGGGAGGGTGAAAGAGGAGAAGAGAGAAAATGTTAGCACGGTATCACAGATATCACGGTTTCCTGACGACAGATGTGCTGCGAATGTGTTTTCTCTGCTGTAAACATCGTCTCCATGGAGATTTTTTACCACTGGTCCAACTCTTCTGCTCCCGTGTTTCCTTTTCCTGTGTGAGAAGAAGCAAATTAAAACAAACTAGACCAACTGTGTGAAAGCAGAACCATAAACTGCAATTAGCAGATGTTTTTTTAACTAAATCTGTTAAGTCATAACAAAAAGAACAGACGCTAAACTCAGCGATACAGTACCTAAAAGCTAAATATGCCAAAACTGTAGACAAAACGTAAAATGAGCAAAAAAAAAAGTAGCTAAGAGTTAAAAGTAGCCCAAACAAGTTAAAATTAACACAACTATAGCTAAAAGCTAAAATAAGCAATATAGTTGCTAAGCTAAAATTAGTAAAATTATAGCTAAAAGAAGCTAAATGCCAGTAGTAACAAAATCATAGCTAAAAGTAAAACTAGCACAACTTGACAAAAAGCTAAAAATAGCACAATCATGGCTTAAAGTTAAAATTAGCACAAAAATAGATAAAAGCTAAAAATAGCATAATTGTAGCTAAATGCAGCACTATATACAACTTTATTTATAAAACACTTTAAAAACAACACAGTTGGCCAAAGTGCTGAAAGTAATATACCGGTATTAGTATACAGTAGTCCCTCGCTACTTTGCGGTTCGACTTTCATGGACTTCCTCTTTCGTGGTTTTTCAAAGTAAGATTGAACATGACACACAATTAGCTGATTGATGGATGAGCTGCAAGATCGGCATGTATTGTTTATTTAAAATAAATTATTTTAAATAAATGATTTAGCACCTGCTAAATCGTTAGGTGCAGGGAGAAGCTCCCTCCTGCAGCCTGTCATGATCTCCACTCTCAGCCACCTACGGCTCTTTGCCACACCCACATTTCTACTCCATGCTGCAGCAGCTTCGTCAAGGGTTAACCCTTTGCTGTCCAGCTGTACCAACCGACTTTTGTCTCCCAACTTAAAACGCAAAGTATATCACATCGTAAAATTGTCATAATCACAAAATATAAGAGTTAGAAGTTCTAAAATAATTAAAAAAAAAATAACTTTTATGTTTGGCTGTTACAGTGTACTTGATCAAGAAATACATTTCTGCTGCGTGAAGGAAGGATTAACCCTTTGCTGTCCTGCCGAGCTTCTCGTCTCTACAATTTAAATATTGTAATATTTTAAATAAACAACCCATGCTGCATGGGTTGTTTATTTAAAATATTACAGTATTTAAATTTAAATTGTTTATTTACACAGAAGGAGGGAGATTGGGAGGAGATGAGTGTGATTGCTGTAGCGAAGTGGGCTGGCAGAGAAGCTGAAATCATGACATTCTGTGCTCTTTTAGAGCGTTTAGAGTTTAGAAATATTGTTTAGAATATTGCAAGAGTGTGGGAAGGGTTTAAAACACCTTAATATATACATAAATACTAAAATAAACTACTACTTAATACTACTATTATTTGTACTACTAGCCCTACTTCATGTTTTTTCACATTACAGAGGGGCGCGGCCCCTAAATCATGAGATAAACGAGGGACTACTGTATATATAAAGTAAACTTAGCACAACCAGTGTGCACAGTTCCACTAATCCACTAAAAGCTAATTGCAGAAACAAAAATTTGTTTAGTGTATTAAGTGTCTTCTCCAACTTTGGAAACCGTTAGTGGAATTAACTTACGCTAAATTAGGTTTCGCCGACTTTAAGTTCACTAACAAAATTCACAAGCTTGCTCCTTTCTGTTGTGGGCGTGTCCTGAAGTGTCTGTTGGGCACGCCATTGGCCGACTACGTGTACAGGTGACGAGCCACGATTGGTCGGCACAACTGGAAGGAGACGGAGACGTGTGAAGCAGACTGAGGGACACTCATCTTAGCGGTTTAGCATTAGCATTCATCTTTTTTTTAGTTAGGAGAATATGAGTTTGCAAAGCTAACTTTTTAGTTAGTTGTGTCTACTACTGATCACAACTCAAGGAAAAGCAAAATTTGGCAAAACAGAAGCTTGATGTTAAAAGTCTGCAAAACAGCTGCTAAAAAGCTAAGATTAGCAAAACTATAGCTAAAAAGCTAAAACTAGCAACATAAATGTGCTAAAAGTTAAAATTAGCACAACTATACAAACAGCTAAAAGTAGCACAACTTTAGCTGAAAGAAGCAGAACTCTAATTAAATTTTAAAATTAAACGCTGACTCAGCATTCACACAGTAAGTGTTATTTAGGATTTTAACCTGTACTTTATCTGTCTTACAGCAATACACAACCACGCCTCATCCCTCCATCCCAAACGAAACCGTCTTGGTTCCACCAATGTTCAGTCCCTTCCAGGATCCCTTCTTCATCGTAGAGACCATCTGTATCTGCTGGTTCTCCTTTGAACTCATCATGCGCTTCATCAGCGCCCCGAGCAAGATCCACTTCTTCAAAGACATCATGAACATCATCGACTTCTTGGCCATTCTGCCTTTTTTTGTCACGTTGGGCACGGAGCTTGCCAAGGACAAAGGTACTCCACCCTCTGTGTCTCTGGCCCTCATCAGGGTTATCAGGCTGGTGAGAGTCTTCAGGATTTTCAAGCTTTCTCGTCACTCCAAAGGCCTCCAGATCCTAGGTCAGACACTGAAGGCCAGCTTACGAGAGCTCGCCCTCCTAATCTTCTTCCTCTTCATCGGGGTCATACTCTTCTCAAGCGCTGTTTACTTTGCTGAGGTGGACAGTCCTGGCACTTTGTTTACCAGTATACCTGAAGCTTTCTGGTGGGCTGTGGTGACCATGACGACGGTGGGCTATGGGGACATGTGTCCAGGGACCGTTGGGGGGAAGCTGGTGGGCTCCATGTGTGCCATCGCCGGTGTACTCACAATCTCTTTGCCTGTTCCCGTCATCGTGTCCAACTTTAGCTACTTCTACCACCGAGAGATGGAATGTGAGGACACCAGAGTGTACACCCATGTCCCCACATCTCTCTGGGAACAGGACAGGGAGGACGATGAAGAGAATGATGAAGAGGACAATGGAATGGATGAAGATCCTGAATACATGAGGGACTGTGACCCCATGTCTGAGCAGAACAGGGCGATTTGTCCCCCACTCAATGGGACACTTTTGGCTGGACTTTGTCCAGGACAGGTAGTGGGTGACCAACAAGGGCTAAAGTTCTACCTCAAAGAACCTCTGGTCACCCAAGTTTGATCGACGATGGACAGATTTACACAAACTTTGACCCTTCATAAGATACTGGTGTGATTAAAAATCATCCTAAGGAACGAGGAGACAAAAGGATGCAAAAAAAGTATTTAAACAACCTTTTGGACAGAAATCAGGTTTGTGTCCATGCTTTTTATAGTTGAGGCTTTTGAGTGATGATATTTTACACTGTTCTGAAGTAAACTTTGTTTGCAAAACAAATAAACACAAATCATGAACACAACTTGTGTCTCCATGTCCCTCAAAGCATCTTCAGCCCATCTCTGCACAATAAAATCTTTAATATTCTGTTTCCTAACATAAACAGTTTTCTATAAAGTAATGTGACACTAAATCATGAGAACTTCTCTAAAACAAAATCTTCTTTTAAATAAAATATATTTCAAACTTTAAGCTAACCCTTAAATGGGCAAGCACATCTAAATGTAGGGAAAAAATAAGTTGTTGCTTCTGTCAAGATAAAATAAAAAATAAAGTCTTTAAAATAGCTATAATGTATTCATTTCATCATCGTTTTGTCACGTATCTGCTCTGTCACAAAAAATTGTAATTTAACCCAATGTGGGTTTTTTTTTTTAACTTGTGTTTTAATGTGCTTCTGACATCAAATTATTATAATAAATATGAATGCGTTTTTTGAAAGATAACAATAATGTATTGACAAGACCAGAGTGTATGACCGAGACAAGACCAAGACTTTTAGGGTCCGAGACCAAGAACTCAAATAAAATAAATAAAATTTTATTATAATTTTTTAATAAAAGTTACATACTGCAACTTTAAGTTTGCTTTTGAATGAATATATTAGCTTTTATAACATTTCAAAGCTACACAAAGAAATCAGACATTCAGTGGCCTAACTTCACGTGAGTCAACAATAAAATTACACAAATATTAAATTGGAAGCAGTTTCATGCCAAGTCTTAAAAAACTGCTGTGGCAAAACACTCTTCATAAGTCCCAACTCAAGACCAAGGATAACCAAAAAGTTGCATTAGTTACAAGTATATTCTTTGTGATTTAAATAGCCAAATTTGTAATTGATTATTTGGCATTCCTTTTCCCCCACGCCCAGAAAATCACTTCTCACTTTCCCAGTGTTGCCAGATAGAGTCAAGGTTTTCCTGACCTAAAATATGTTACAAACCGCCACAACAGACAAAAATTTGCCCAGTCAATATATTGTTATAATATATTTACTGTTTGAACATGAATGCACATCAGCACAAGCCAAGCTAATTTAACAATATGTGGCAAAATGCAACAATCCAACAAAAATCTTCCCAGAGTTCCCAGAATGAAAACCGCCCAACTGGCAGTAAACCGTCCAATCTGGCAACACTGGATGCGTGCAAGTGAAAGGGGGTGAGCGTGACAGCAGTAACAAAAAACTGTATTTAGCAGTTTAGTCATGTTATCGCTGGGATTTGAATCAGTACGTTTTGCATCCAATAAAAACAAAGATGTTGACAAATAAACTGGAAAATATTCTGGCAATTTAGTGATATTTCCACAGTTGTGGTCTTAACTGGTCTTGAAATAAAATCCCGAGACCGAGACAAAACCGAGACCATCAAAAAGTGTTCTTGAAACTGGTCTCAAGACCAAGACTGGTCTCCAGTACTACACCAACCACTGAGATGATTGTTTGTTGAGATATTCACCAGGAAGTGGTGACAAAGAGGTCACCTGCATGTAAACAGAGCAAGATAACGATACAGACAAGAAAAGTCTGAAATCTACAAAGTATTTAGATTATTTTGAGTTACTATCAGAGAGAGACGAGTCAGAGTTAAAATAATATTGCTTCAATAAACAAAGAGCATGGAGCTCCTTTATTTTTAAGAGTTCCTCTTTGATGTCACTTCCTGTTTCACTTTGGCTATGCCAATCACTTTCATTCTAATTCTAAGTGTATTTACCAAAAAATTGTAATGACAATTTGTAAAAGTTGCACGTATGTAATTCCATCCATCCGTCCATTCTCTTCCGCTTATCCGGGGTCGGGTCGTGGGGGTAGCAGCCTAAGTAAGGAGGCCCAGACTTCCCTCTCCCCAGCCACTTGGGCCAGCTCCTCCAGGGGAATCCC